>JABWTJ010000020.1:3492583-3897420 GCA_016801875.1 Solanum sitiens
TAAGCTGTGTGTCTTTACTAGATGTGTAGATGTGCCCGAGTCTCTGTCATGTATGATAGGTAAGATGGTTTCTAGTGTATTGAAGTGGATCCATTTTTGTGCTCTTCCCTATTGGGCTTTGCATCGTTTCTCAGTGTCTTTGGGTGAATTTAGTGATTCCAAGATTATAAATAATATTTAGGACCAAGTGGCTCGATTTTCCTCTGTTCTCTTTTGCAATTGGTGCTGTGTACTAATTTTTCCCTTTGGGTTAAGTATGTGTTGTAGATGGATGGGCATTTAGCTGAGCATATAGGGTGTGCAGTTTTGCAGTGTGTACTTAATGGTGGGGTTAGTTAAGATATGTTACGCTAACACACTTTACTTTTTTCTTGTTGGTGTCTATACCCTTTCAAAGGATTGTTAGCAACAAAGATAGATACGAGGTTACTCTTTTGATGGTTGGGGCTCTATGTCATTCTATATCTTTGTAAATCTTGTGTTGGCCTTAGTTTTTTTTTTCTTTTGGCGTGGCACTTTTTGACCAACCTTTTTTTGATGATTGTGTGTTGTGAGTAACTTCAAGCATATCTTTTGGTAGAGGATGTGTGCTTCATTGAATTTAGCCATATGTTACTGGATATTTTAACAGCCAACCTTCTCCTTTGTTCTTTTTGGTTTTTGTTTGCGTCAAGTAAATGAATTTTGTTTGAATACGATATTCTGTAGTTAATTCCAAAGTGAGCAATTTTGCACCAGTTATACAACCTCCTCCTTTGACATGCTTTCCCTTGTATCTTTCCTTTCATAGTCAAAGTAGAATTGCAACCTTCTTTATAGTTCATGCTCTTACTCCCCTCTTTCTTATTTGAAGATATACCTGCCAGACTGAGTTCTTGAAGCAACGAGTTCCATAAACATGAGTAAGAAGAAAGCACAGGTGTTCCTTGATGTTTCTATTGATGGCGACCCAATTGAAAGAATGGCTTTTGAGGTATCAAGCTATCTACCAGCTAGCTTTGTTATCCCTAAATATACGTATTTGAACTCACATAACGAGATACTTACAGTTGGCTACCCTTGAGTTATCTTATTTGCAGCTTTTCACCGACGTGGCTCCAAAAACTGCAGAGAACTTCCGTGCACTGTGTACAGGTGACAAATATAAGAGTGCTGCTCATGTATCATATATTAGTCTAAGCCTTTTATATTGATTTTCTAGTTACATTCCCTTCTGTGACCTCTTATCCTGCCCGTATTCTGCCGAGTTCTTCTCTTTAACATACTTTTAATCTGCATTCAGACCTTATTGTGGTTCCATAACATGACATTGGGGTTCAGTGCTGCAAAATTGTTCTCCCAAATGTGGAAATTATAAGTGATAAACTCAATCAGACAGATTGAATGGGGACTCACTTTGAGTAATTCCTAGTTCTCTCTTTTTGAAAGATCCAAAGTTGTATTTCTTTTTTGTTGCCAAATTGTACATACCATAACATAACACAGTGAAAATCTGTCAACTTTCTTGCTGTCTTTGAATTTTCTCTTTGTTAAGCTACAGTAATTTCTTATATGATGCTTGCCCATGTAAAAGTAACTACCCATGAGAAGAAGGATAAGTACAATACTTTATCAAAAAGGCAAAAATAGTATAAATAATGAACTTGCTGCAAAATATTTTGTAACTAACTGGAAACTCCTTGTAAAAATAAAATGTACACTGACCAGCAAACAGTCTATGGATAAACTTTTACTCGCAGTGCAGCTGTCAGGTTGATAAAATCGCCTAGATGTTCACTTTCTTCATGGAAGTTTGTCAGCTCAGTCTTAAGTTATCTCCTTAGATTTCTTCTAATAGAAAAGTGGTTCAGGTTACCTTAACAAGTTCCTTTGCTGGGGTAATGGCTGGTTGCTGTTGGCTGTAGGTTCAAGGTGCCATGGTCATTAGTTCCTTGTGTTATAGGGTGACATATATCGTCATCTTGTGGGAACTGATCTTTGTCTTCTCCTTTTTTTGGATGCTTTATCAATCTCCATGTTAAGTGATGTGGTATCCTCAACTGACATAGGAAGAAATTGTTATTCTTCAGGGGAGAAAGGAGTCAGCTCTAAGACGGGAAGACCATTGCATTATAAAGGAACCTTTTTCCATCATATTGTCAAGGGATCCGTGGCTCAGGTATGTTTGTAGGTTCTTGGTATGCTTGTTCTATTGACATGTAGTTTGAATGTGCTTCATTGCACTGTTACCTTAAAAGAAGTGCTCCATTGCACAGCTCTTAGCTTTGTGGTTGAGCACGGCTAAGAAGTGGTGTTTCCTTTTAGTCAGATATCCTTGTTTGTGCTGTAGGATGCAGGGCTGATGGTCACAACTGCATTTCTTGTGATGTAGTTTTAAGGTTGTGTTGACTGAGTCATTCGTCCTCTGTATTACCGATCTTCAGCATATTATAAGGCTCATTGTTCATGTTCTTTTGTGATAGTTAACTAATTGTTTTTTCCCCTCTCTATTTCAGGCTGGTGACTTGCTGAGACAAGATGGTATGCCTTTGATCAACATACCACATTAAGTTTTGTGTAGACTCAACTGATGGTCTGCTAAAATTCAGTGTTTGATGGACTAATCTTAGTTGATTGTATACTATTAATTTTGGGATTAATTTTGACCATTTCTGTTTTTGCCCTATTAAGGGAACTGTTGGGTGAAATGAGATTAGCAAAATTGAAGTACTTGCATACAGACAAAGACGAGGCGCATGTTTTGGCTTAGTCTTTCTGGGAGTAGATATATGATATAGCACACAGAATTTGTATAGGTTGAATGCGATGTAGGAGTGCTACTAGAGTATTTTACAGAAGGGAGCAGCTACCGAACAAGTTTGATAGAATGGTTGTGTACCTACAATTTATGTTAGTGAGTGTTGGGTCTCCAAAGCTCTAATTTACCGGAAAGATGAATTGTATTGAAATGTAGGTGTTAAAATGTATGTGTGGGGATATGACTGGATACAATGAGAAACTATCAGATCTTATGCAGGGCTACTGAAGACTTGGCTAAACAGAAAATAATAAAAGCAAGGATCTATGTAGAGTACACCGACTAGTTGGTATCAAGACTCGAGTATTGTTACTTTATGTCTAGTGTGTCCAGAGACTCGTATGTCCATGTGAATTTAAGTACTAGGTTTTGAGAATCTTAGTTTTAGAAAATTCTAATTTGCCTTGACAACCAAATTATTAGCATTGAAATGGAAAAAACTGAATGGAGCAGAGTGAAAGGAAATTCTTGTAATCAACATTCAACCCCAATTAATTTGGAGTTGAATCATATTTGAATGATTGATTGATGTGATATTGTTGCCTTGTTCCATATACAATACAGTATCTGTTTTAGATTTGCAGCTTATTAAGTTGGGGCGAATGACATGCTTCTTCATTTCCCCTCTTTGCCCCCCTTTATACACTCTATGTTCTTCACATAATTTACAGTATGTCCTATCCTTGGATGTAAGGCTTTCCTCAGGCATTTGAACCCCACCCCTTTCAAATGAGTCTATATGTTGCGAAGGAATCATGTTTCACAGTTGGTACTAAAATTTGTTGTTGATGATAGTATCTGTGTGTGTTATCTTTTTTATCTATATCCTAGGAAAAAGTACGACATTTAACCAGTTAAATGAACTATACAAGTTTCTTACCGAGACACTGAAATATGAGTAGAAAGAATGGTGGATTGTTGTCTGGTTTTGTCAATGACATTATTGTAGACCGATTGAAAGGGATGTTATGTATGGTTGCACCTTTTTTTTGAATGGTCTCTCAGTTGAGGACATTATTGGCTGTGGTCTGTCTCTGGCATTCTCTGTTAGATTTGTGAGGATAAGCATTTGGCAATGTGAGGAAACATGGATGAATTAATAAGTGGATATGTATAGTCTGGAGCCTCAAGAAAATAATAGCAATGAATGGAAAAACAAATTGCTGGTATAAACGGTGCTTCAGTTGCTTTATATATTAAAGTTGCTAATTGTAAATCTTGTTACCTTTTGTTGAGTTGAAAATAACCTCGTATGCATTTTTAAAATGTAAGTGGTTCTTGGCTAAGTCAAAACTTTGCCAGGCTGAATCGGAACACTGCCACAGGTTCTGGTTGAAGTTTCTGAGTTGATGTGCCTACTTCTTTGCAGGGAACTATGGGGAAAGCATCTTTGGGGGAAAGTTTCCAGGTGAGACCTCTTTAATTATTCCAACCTTTATTTGGAATTTGCCTCATATCTTATGACTGCTTGATGTTTGTCTCATGTACTGAATGACTGCCCTACTTTTTTTAGAAGACTAGAATATAATGGATAGTAAATCAAAACGCAAACAGCAGTGTGTGTATTCCTTTTAGCAAAAAATCATTTATCTTGAAAGAAAATGGGTTTTCCTTTTGTATTGCCTGTGAAGGTTGAGGCCGACTTTGATCTAATTCTATGCTGCTTGGGAGCTTCAATCCATTGGTATTGGACATTGTTCCTCTCAGATAATGGTAGGGGACATGAAGGCTATGTTGCCTGTGCTTTTGTCGATATTGTTTTTGGTTTTATACTTTATAGTAGTTTGAGAATTTGAAATTTAAATTGCTGTTTGCTTTTTTCCCTAGTGATTTAAGCCTTGTTTTGATTGTTCTGTATGGTTCATTTTGTTCAGAACAATCCCAGGGAAATCTATTATAACTTTACTGCAGAACTGAGGTAATTGGTTATCAGATCAGAACAGTAGCTGTATGGTAGAATTTCTTATTAGTCATGATTGCCTAGCAAAATTGTCACGAGGGAAAAATTTAGCAGTTCCTATTGTAGAAAAAATTGCCTGCTTGTAATTTTATGGGTAATAATACTTGTGTTATCTGTATATAAACATTTTATGTTCGCTGTATATTGACATCTGACTATTCTCTAGGTGTAGGTGATCTTACAGAAATATCTTTTGGAAAGATTCAGTAATGGATCTTTCTTATCAATTTCTACATACAAAACCTGACAAACAATTATAGTTTAGGTTATGTTTGTTTTGGAATAATGGCTAGTGAGAGGGCATACTTTACAAATTAAATTATCTTGTTGGTTTTAGTTTTGTAAATCATTGTATAGTGCACTTGCTCAGGTGCAATTAGTTGTTGACCATTGCATAAATGAAATGGGTCTGGCATCACCTTTTTGGAGGTGCAATTTTTGCAGGGCCTATAGATTTATCTCTTTGATTTGATAGCTTGAACTAATAAATCAACAGAGAAAGGTCACAAATGCCCACGGATTACGCAAAAGGTCTAAATACCCTTCATCCACCTATTTTGTTGAAAATACCCCTTTGGTTACATTTTGGGCTCACTTATATCCTTTCACCATTGATCAACACTGAATTTTGAAAACATTTATTTAAATTCCGCATGTCAGTTGATTATCGGTGCGATTTTGAACTCTTTAAAAAAATTTAATAAAAAGATGATCTCTAGAGGTCAATTTGCATTATCCCGGTTTTTGGCGCTAAAAAGCCCGACCTCTAGATGTTTATCTTGTTAATAATAATAATAATAATAATAATAATAATAATAATATTAATAATAATAGTTACTTTTTGTGAAATTGGTCTTCGGAAGTCTCTGTGCATATTTCCAGTTTTTGGCACTGAAAAAGTCTACATGTTGAGGTTGATCTTGTTTAAAATAATTTTAAAATTTTTTCCCAGTTTTTTCACAAAAATAGATTTGAAGAGTATAAACAAAAAAAAAAACAAGATGTGGTAAGTGCTCGGGTTGGGTAAATAAAAAAACCGGGTTAGTAGATTTATTTTAATGAACTTTCTTAAAATTCAGCTTTGACCCTTAGTTGAAGGGCATAAGTGAGCCAAAAATATAACTAGAGAGGTATTCTTAGCAAAACAGGTTGATGAAATGGTGTATTGACCTTTTGCGATAGTTCATGCATTTTTGGCCCTCTGTTAAATCAATTGTTTGAAAGGAAAAAGACAGGCTCTGTAACAAGTGAAATTAATTTAATATTTCAGATGAGTCGCCGAAGATAAAACATGATTCCCAAGGTCTACTATCTATGGCTATTGCTGATCGTGATGCACGCGGCTCTATATTTTCCATCACCTTTCAGGCTGATCATCATCTTGACAGGTTTGTTATAATTTCTCGAGGAAGTTTAGTGCCTCTTGTAGATGCTGATTGTAATTTCCTACTCTGCTGGAAGCTTGATTTAACAGATTGCTGCATAATATTTTTCTTGACAGGAAATGTGTAGTCTTCGGCAAACTTATTGATGGCCTTGAAGTTCTTAAGAAGATTGAGAGTGTGGGAAATGAAGAGGGAAAACCTGATGTAACTGTGAAGATAATCAATTGTGGCGAGTTACCTGATGGTGAGACTTCTGAAGTTCCATTGCTCTTGGAAGCTTGCTTTGAAATACTCCTTTACTGTTGTTTCTCCCTGTAGTTTTTGTTAATTGAAAAGTCTGCAAGTTATGAGGCTTTATTTAATTTTTCTTCTCCTTGGTGCAGATAAGAGAAAGCTAAATAAATTGAAGAACGGGAAGCACAAAAAATCCTCCAAAGAGAGAAGGAAAAAGAGGAGGAGATATTATACATCAGAATCAGAGAGCTCAACAGATAGTGATACTGAGACTTCTGAGTCTGAAAGTGATTCTGACTCGGATGTATCTTCTGATTCTGAAATTAGCTCATCAAGTGATGATAGACGGAGGAAGAGGAAGAGATCTAAAAGAGACAGGCATAGACGTTCCAAAAGAAAGGAGAAGCGACGTGAGAAAAAGCGCAAAAGACGTGACAAGAAATCTAAGCGCAAATCAAAAAGGTTGCTCTTCAGTATTCTATCTTTTGCTCCATACGTTGTTAAGTTGTGCAGTTTTAGATGCCATATGTTCAATAATGGGGGTAACAATTGGAATATTTCCTTTTGTCTCTGACCAATAATTTCATTCCATCTCTTCTTAATGCGGGAATTTAAGAGACTGACGTTCTTTTCATTCCAATATTCTTTACCAGGGCATCAGACAGTCCTTCAGAAAGTGAGAGTGGACGTGATGGCTTAGAGGAAGATGGTGTAAGACGGGCTTCCGGAGGAAAGCACAAAAATATGGAAAAGAATACAGGTATTTCTAAGAATCTTGTATTTGGTGGTCTCTAGCCCTCAGCTCCTTCGATCATTTCTGGTTTCATGAGTCAATTCAAGTCTGTATATGTGCATCAAATTTTACTCTTTCGGATGCATTAAAACTCTATTAATTTTTGAGTTGTAAAAGTTGGCATACTTTTGTATCTCTTGCATTTCCAAATGATGGTTCCGTCCAGTATAATTGCAGCAATAGGCCGTGCATAGTGGTGAGAATGTTGTTAATTACTGTAGAATTTTTTGTGTAGGTATACAATAAGAACAATATTTTTCCAACTGATTCTTGAGGTTTATCTGTAGTATTAAAAATGCTCACAAGCAATCAAGTAAGGTTGCATCAAATAACAAACTCAACTGCATGATTCCCCCAAATTACTGTTTTTTCATTAGTTTTATTTGAATCTTTTCCAAGTCAACGTTCTCTGTTAGGCATGTGCTTCAGGATTCTTTGAGTTTCTTTCGTATCAGGCAAAGTTCTCAGCCTATAATTACTTAACAATTCTAAGAGCCTGTTTGGATTGACTTTAAAGTTGGTCAAACCCACTTTTAAGTCATTTTTATTTTTTTGGAAGTGTTAGGCATGTTAAAAAATAACTTAAAATAAGTTAAAAAACTATAAGTAGGTCTCAAGAATTTTTCGACTTAATTTAATTTGAACAATTAAGTCAATCCAAACGGGTTTTAATTCTGGAGGGGGAGCAGACTGTAGTTGATCTTTTATTGATTGACACTGTTGTTCAAGCTTCTTTATACACCATTAATCCCACAACTCACCAGCAAATTCTATTTCACCGTTTTGTGATTTTTTATGAAAATTAGATAAATTCTTGAGCTATCCATTTATCTCTCTTCTGTTTGTGGGTGTATTTTCTTATCCTTCACTAGTTGCTGTCAAGTATTGATCCTTTTTTCTCTAAATTTTTCTAAGATTTTTGAAGTTCTATCAGATTGTTTCTGGTTTCATAAAGTTCTTTCTATGATGGTACTACATCTGATTCTTCATCTCTATCTAAGAGGTTTTCTTGTACACACTTTCTAGTTGATGGGATTTTGTTTTGAAAGTCTGTAATTCACTGAAGCTCTTGCATTTACAGTATGCATGTAACATTTAATCTATACTGGTCATATTGCAACCTTCTTGACTCTTTGAAAATCTCTATGATGTAACTTGCTCGTGGTTAACTGGTTTATGGACATTTTGCAGAAGGAAATCATTCTCCTTCGCTTGAGGAGGGAGAAGCAGTTTCTCTTCATCACAAGAAAGAGGCAACTGACATTTTTGAAGGAGAGGAGGTAGAGTTTCCCAAGGAGAACGGAGAGCGTCAAAGCAATAATACCAAAATGGAAATTAGATCTGATAAACCTGTTGATAGGCAGCCTGATGTGGTGGACGATCACCCTGGCAAATCTAGGTTTACTCTTCATTTCTCATTGCTACTCCGTTATTCTTTTTGCTTATGGGTTCTTTCAGAATCAGAATTTTATTAGAAGTCATTGAGCAGGAGCAGAAGTGTAAGTCCCAAAAGGACAATGAGTAGGAGTATGAGCATTAGTCCTCGGAGGAGTTTAAGCAGAAGTCGAAGTGTTAGCCCAAAGCGCAGTGTGAGCAGGAGCCCAAGTGTGAGATCCAGACGTAGTGTAAGCAGAAGTCCAAGTCGCAGTGGAAGTCCTCATCGCGTCTCACAGAGAAGGAGCAGCAGCATTGTTAAGAGTCGCAGTGGTAGTCCCGCAAGAAGCATTAGTAGAAGCCCAGTGAGAGGCAAGAGGGGAGGAAGTGTCAGCGTGAGTCCTCCAGCGAGAGCTCATTCACGCCGAAGGAGCAGCAGAAGTCCCTCAACATCTCCTAAAAGGCAACTTACCCCAAGTCCACACAGAACCTCATCAAGGAAATCAGTGAAATCAAAAAGTCGAACACCAGTTAGATCTTATAGAAGGAGTCCAAGTGGAAGCCCTGTTAGGTCTTCTCGAAGGAGCCCAAGCAAAAGTCCTGTTAGGTCTTCACGGAGGAGTGCAAGCAGAAGTTCGGGTAGGGTTCCTTCAAGGCTTAGGCCTGCTGGAAGGAGCCCTAGCAGAAGCCCTGTCAAGTCTTCTCGACGGAGCGTAAGTCGAAGTTCAGGTAGGGTTCCTTCTAGGCGAAGCCCAAGCCGAAGTCCAGGTAGGGCTCCTAGCAGGAACAATCGACGCAGCTATTCAAGAAGTCCTGTTAGTGCAGGTCGTAGGGCAAGATCTCCGGTGTATGATCGTGCGAGGAGCTCTTCAAGAAGTGCTTCAGTGGATGGATCTCCCAAGCGCATTAGGAGGGGAAGGGGCTTTAGTGAGCGTTACTCCTATGTTCGTAGATACAGGAGTCGGTCTCCTGATCGGTCCCCTGCTAGGCCATACCGTTATGGTGAGCGTGACAGGTGAACATCACAAACCTTTCTAATTTGTACAGGAAATTAAAATATGTATCTTCTTTCATTAATTTTCTTCTTTTGGAAGATATTCGAGATACAGGAGATCACCTAGGCGTTATAGGAGTCCACCTAGAGGAAGAACACCGCCCAGGTTTGTTATTTCTGCTACATGCTACTTTTGTTAGATTTATCTTTGACAGGGAGCTAATCTGTCACTGCCAAAATGCAGATACAGAGGCAGAAGAAGCCGCAGCCGCAGCGTCTCACGTAGTCCAGTGCGTTACCGTGCTCGCCGTTATAGTCGGAGCCCTGTACAAAGTCGCTCTCCTGTGGACAGATATCGCAGGTCGCCATCAGCTGAACGCCGTAAATCACCTTCTCGGAGCAGAAGCCGATCAGGGTCGAAATCATCTCGGGGCTCACGATCACCAAAGCAAGTCAGCAGAGGCAAGTCAGTATCATCCTCGGCGAGTCCCCCTGGGAAGGCAGGTCTGGTTTCCTATGGAGATGGATCTCCTGAATCGGGATGAGGAGTACATGTAGTTGCTGAGTAGTGCACTGGACATACGTATTTGAGTTTTCACCATTCTGCTACTATGGCTTGGCCAAATGGATAGTCTTTTCCTATGTAGTGGAGTCTGGACGACATTTTGGATACTTAAAACTTGTGTGCTTGGTGTGTGTGTGATTTATGATGCCTTCGAATAATTTTTCATGCTTGGCTATTAGAATTGGCATAGGGAGTAATGTTCAGACTGTTTGCTTACGGAATATTGGATTTTGCATCATCACACATGTTATCTAGGATTTCTTGTATGGAGGAATTCGGGTTCTTCATGTCAGTGAAGGCCTATTTTGGACTAGTCATTTGTTGGTTTCGGTTGATCTTGACAACTTCCATGGCTTGAATTTGCAGAGGCAGGGCTCTTATTTTGTGGCCATTGATATTCTGCGTCCTTCCCTCTGTTTCTTCTAGGTATGTTTTGAAATAATTCCTTTGTTTACTGTTTAATCTGTGGGAATGGTCTTCGAGGTTCATTTGATAGCCTAGCTGGCTACAGCTTGCTTTTGGCAGCAGGCAAAAAAATAGTTTATGATGCCACCACCTCGCCATTCTGATATATAAATCTTAATTGTTAAGTTGATGGTAAAGGTACTTTTGCTTTCTACTTTGGGTGGGGGAAGTAAGTTTTGGGTTTCCTGCAGAGATGGGAAGAGGCACAAAAATTATTTCAGTATTTGCAAATCAGGTTTTAGAGATTATTGTTTTCCCATTTAAAAAAATTGATGATATTTAGTTTGACTTCCGTTTTATATTCTAAATAATTGAAGAAATGATCGAATTGGCAAATTATATGTGTACTTTATGATTATATACACATAGGACAGCAAAAGGTCAATTTGGTTCCAGCAGCAAAAATATTACTCAGGTAATTGTTCTGAATATGGGAAGGTTCAAACTGATTTTTGGTTCCCATGATGTAATTGATATCCAATGCTATCTGTATTTGTTTACATCTACTTTACTGTCCTGCTTGGAGATGACATGGTTCGATCAAAGTTCCGATATATTTCATTTGTAATAGATGTCTGTCATTATTATTATTTGAATGAATTTTGTTGTCTTATCGTTTCTTTTATGGAACAGTTTGTCATTAGTTATCGAATCATGTATTTTACACATCTTTGCCTTTACTTTTTGTATTTTTTTTTCTTTGTACATGTTTTTTAGAATGGTATCTGATAGTAAGTCCTCTTCGACTAACACAAATTGTACGCAAGTCCAAATTAGTTGGCTTTTCAAAAGAATATGACAAAACCTGGGTACTGGTTTCAATGCCAGGATTTTCAAATTCATATATGATGGAAATATGCAAGCCAGTTAGTATATCATAATTCCTAACAATACACACTGAAAACAAATGAAACCTATCAACAGAAAGGATTGAGAAACAATAAGAAGATACCTCACAAATATAAATGGATTAATTGTGTGCAACATTTTCAGTGACAACAAGTACCCCTCAATCTCGACATTCTCAGTGAGACTGGAAAAAAAAATCGATCAATACAAACAGGATAATTTTTCGCTAAGAAAGATTTGGCAGTACGAATTCATAACCTGAGCTTTAAATTTAAACATAAAAGAAGCAATTGCATCTGGCTCTGAAATCATCAAATTATTCATATTCATGTACAGGCCATTAACAAACAAAGAGCAATAGATATCAATTAATCACGTTTCAAGGGCCATGTTTTGGCACATACCTGTCACTCAATGCTCTCATAGCAAACAGTTCCTTTTGTAAGATGTACTAGCTCACCACTATCCTCGAGGGCTATTACAAAGCATGATTCAAAAACTCGATGGATAATGAGACTGTCCCTCTAAACCATAGGCTTTATGTTTAGGGCACGGTCAAACCAATGACGTTGCTACTCTTTACATATTTTTTTAATAACCACATCCACGCTACTCTAATCGAATCTAACAAGTTAAGCTAAAACACATATTCTTCATTCGATAACTTATGACTTTTCTGTACAAATATAGAGAAAAACAAGTACAATGTAACCATTCAACAAAGATCACGGTTTCATAAACTATAAATCGATATACATTTTTCAGTACTTATTACATTAATATAGTATTCTTTTTTTTCAACTGCAGTATTTTGGATCAAATAAGTAAATTTCACCATTTTTTTTCAAGTACATCCACCATAACCAAACCCAAATTTCTCACCAGCAACATCATACACAATCTCCATTGTCTGTTGTTGTGTGTTCCCGAAAATCCCAATACTATCATCATCTCCATTTCCAGCGAAAGCCAAGCAAACCTGAGATGCACCGTTTACGAAGAAAATACCATTTGGAACTATGTCCATCTTCGTATTGCCATTGAAGTTGAAGCTGATTTTAGGAATACTAACGGTAGTGTAATTGCTTAAATCATAGCAAGTATCAAGCAAAGATAGATCTGGTGCTCTGGGATACTTGCTCATGAACTCCCGGAAAGTTGCTCGAAGATTAGAATAAGCCGTAGAAGGTAACCGGGTAATCACAGTACCGGAATCAATGATTGTTCCGGCGTTCTTAAACACCATTGGACTTATCGCTAACGCTTTTCCACCAACAGAAATACCTAAAACATCAATGAAGTAAAACGATGTTCCTTGTGATGAAGCGAATGGTGTGAACTGGAGGTTCGATTTAGCTCCATTTTTGCCGAAGGTTAAATGACCATTAGATCCTCTTCTGGTAGGAAGGCAGTAAGAGAAGTATTTCCCGAATTTCGCAGATGTTTGTGATACAATAGAAAGAGGATCACGGCCTAAACCGATTAATCCGGCGGTTTTCCCGAATAATCCTTTGTTATCTTGCCCACAACCGAACATAAATCCGTCAAACACATCTGTTGCTGATAAAGTTAGCTTATCCTTCGCGAAAAAACCAATTGAGAACGATGAATCACCATACTGTATACCGTAAACACAGGTAGATGAAGAACAAAGAGGACTGTTTCCGGTAGCTGATTTAAGCCCAGAACAAGCTGTGGAACTGCAGGAAATGTTGGAATAAGTTGAAGAAGACGATGGGTTGAAAATTGGTTGTTGTTGAAGAAAGCATGTTTTGAAACAGGGTTCGCATTGAGTCCATGTAAGGTCACTTCCGGTATCGAATATGAGTGTGAGATCCTTCTTCGGAGTCCCGATTCCGATGGTTACGACGTAGTTTCCGGTGCTGAGAGCGGTGCCTGGTTGCGCCGGTAGAGTGGTTTTTGAGTCTTTTGCTCTGTACTTTTTGGAGTTTTTTTCTGTCTTTCTGAAGAGGTTGAAGTTTTGGGCTGCAATTCGGGTTTGGATTGAATCCACTCGGGCCTGATCATGGGCCAAAATTTCTGTTAAAGTTGGGCCTTTTTCACCCTTTTTGTTGATTTGAGAACATGGCCCATGTTTGTTGATGACCTCCAATGATGACCCTCCTCTTTTACCTAAAAAAATGATAATATAAAACAATTCAATCAAAATTAATGTAATAATAGTATGACAAATTCTTATAATCATAAAAAATGTTATAGTGATGTTATAACCCATGTTCAAAAAGTTAAAATCTTCTATATGTGTTTGTGTCAGCAGGGGTAGAGCTAATAGCCTGTCTGCAGATTCGGCTGAATTCAATAAATTTTGCTTAAACATTATTATTGTACCAATAAATTTACTGAATATGTACAAATATTACATTTAGAGCCTATTTAAAATCGTTATTATAAAATACAAAAAGGAGTATAAAGTTTGGAATCTTGACTTCACGTCCGTGCCAGAAGAAGTTGAAAAATAATTTCCAATATAATAAGTTGGAATTATTGTCGTACATATGAAAACAAGTTTACACCGCAAATATAAGCAAGTGACTAGTTAAATATCATTCTTTAAAATTAAAATCTAAGATAGATAGTTATAGTTGTTAAATTGCATTTTCTATATAATATATATATATATATATATATATATATCAACAAGACCGACATGAAGTCTTTCTTTTAAAAATAAATAATTATAAGTTGGTCAAATAAAAGTCAGGAAACATATACAATAATTTTTCATTAGAAGTTTTTAAGTATTTTAAGTAATCATTTTGTTTTATCTATAAAGATGATGATAACAATAAATAATAATAATATATTTAGCGAAACTTTATAAATAAAAGTTTAAAAAGATAAAATGGATTGAGTAAACTCTAAATAAAAAAATTATTTGTGAATTGATAAGTTCTCAGCTCTCATCATTTGTATTTCTGTTTTTCTTATTGAAAAGTTAGGCAGAAATTTAATACTTTTGATTGATTGCAACTTAAATCATTAATATATACTGATTGCATTTTGACTTCTTGTTAGGTTGTATTTTGAATGAATCTTCACCAAATTTTGGATAAATCTTTTGTTTATTTTAATCTTCACCACTAGTGAGTTATCTCTATTCTAATTTTTTTTTTAAAAAACTTGTCCCCCCTATTATTGTTTAACTTTTCAGAAACTTGCATGACAAGGTGGAGCTCCAAATAATTGAGAAAGTGAGACAAGAAATAAAATAAAATAACAAATGTAGTGAATATGAAAAACATCAATAATTGCAAAGTAATATGATTAATCAAGATCCTTTTAATATAAGTAGGATTATAATTTAAAACTTATCAATCATTTTGTAACTATTTGAATACTATTCATGTGAATTTATATATTAGGTAAGTTTGTAGAGTATTTAATTTTTTTTGAATACTATTCATGTGAATTTATATATAGGTAATTTTGTAGAGTAATTAATTCTTTTTGAATATTAGAAGGTCTCCATCAATAATCTATATTGGTAAAACTTTGGTCCCCAGCATAAATGTAATTTCTTATGGTAAATTAATTTCAATTCGAATATATTAGTAGATGGATTATTGCTTTATTTTCAACCCCACAACTTTTGAAAAGAAAATATCATCCATTCGTTGACCACAACCCCACACCCATCCAACCCCATTTTTCACCCCCCTAAAACAATAGACAATTAAAAAGGAAAATTACAAAAATAAAGTAGGTTGATGAGAGGTAATATTACATTCATTTTATTTTATAACATAATGTTTGACTAACCGTAAAATTTAAGAAATAAAAAAGCTTTTTTAAACACATAATTAAGAATACTTTTTAAATTTTATTTTGTGAGCTAAATCGTATCATAATTGTAGTTTCATAATTACGAGGACATGCCGTAACCTTTTTATTAAAGCACTAAATAAAAAAAAATGTCACAGAAAATAAAACGAAAGAATAACAAAATTTCCACTCCCCTTCTTCCCTTATCTAAGCTTAGGCCATCACACCACACTACACCAAAGAAAGAATCAAAATAGATGAATATTTAAAATGAAAATGGTGATATAGTAATGTATAACATTAATATACACATATTAATTAGTATGCCAAAACTAAATATATATTGTTTTGAGGATATAAAAGGGAGATTTAATTAATTACCTTTGCTAGAAGGCTTGCAAGAAGAAGAAGGAAGAATAGTGGTGAGTTGGATAGTGTGGAAATTGGATTCAATTGTTTTTCTTCCTTCCAAAGCATTGCTTTTCTCCAAAGAGAATGAAAGCAAAATGATGAGAAGAAAAGAAAAAGAGAACAAAACACTTCTAGTGGCCATTGGTGAAACAATAATAGTATTTGGATATTTGACAAAAGGCCCTTTCATCCTATGCTTATTATATAGAGATTTTTTTTTTCTTGGACCTTCCACTTAGACAACTCTATTTTCTTTTCTTTACTTTTCTCTATTATAAAATAATATTCTAGGGGTGGGGGGGTTGTAGGTGGTGGGGTGGTAGCCGCCGCAAGGGGCAAAGGGAGAGTATTAGTTTCGATTTCAAAAGCACAATCTTCAACATAGTATCTTGAGTTTCTAGGGTAGGTGTAGGGGGGGGTAAGGTGGTGGGGGTAGTAGCCGCCGCAGGGGCAAAAGGAGAGTATTAGATTCGATTTCAGAAACTCTATCTATTATGATATTATGTTGAAAATTGTGATAGTCTCATATAAAAAGTTAAGTTATTTGAATAAATATACTTTTATTATTAATTTAATTGTATTTTCAATAGAAATTTATTAAATATGTATAAATATTTATTTGTAAATCCAACAACTATGACAACTACTTATTCAATAACAAATTCAGAACACATAAGCTTGCTTTAGATTGTGATTGAGCCTTTTATGGTGGGTTTGTTTCTATTATTAAGGAAATAATTGGATTGTGAAATTGGTAAATTTAGGTAATTTTGCATCTAATAAGACGTCAAGGATCTTAAATGGAGTGAAAATGAAAGGCAACCGCTACCCTTCCCTTCAACTATTAAAATTATCACCTTATTTGTCTCAATTTATATGATATTATTTTTTTAGTCCATCTAAAAAAATGTTATTTTATTATAATTAGAAATAATTTCACTTTAAAAATTTTCTTTTGCCTTAATGAAATGATTTATAATCATATAAATATCTAATAATTATTTAAAAGCACAAATTTAAAAATCTTTCTTTTCTTCTTAAATATCGTGTCAAGCTAAACGGTGCCATGTAAATTGGGAAGGAGAGATCATCTAATTTGAGATAATTATCTCATGGATTAATTTATTTAAATATATGTATATAATATTTTAGCTAGTTTCCTTGCGTGGAAATATCTATATATGAAGTAAATAAAATAATCCTAGAGTGAGGAACAAAATAGTACTCCAAGTTTCCTTGATAGACACAATCTAAACTCTTTTCCTAGCGTGTTTGATTTTTTTTAAAAATTAAAAGTGGTTTAAATACATTACTTATTTTATCATATTTTTTAAAATTTTCAATTATTTGAAAAAATAACAACATAAATATATCTATTTTGATACATTACTTTACGCGATATATCAGTTCTAATTAATACATCAATTTACGCGATTCATCGATCGAATACATCACTTTACGCTATGTATCGGGACATACACAATGTATCAGAATGTTGGACGCGATGTATCAGGACGTTTTGTATATTGTATTCGAATTCCACCAAATTTAAGGGATTTTTGTAGCTTGAAAAAAAAAAAGGGATAGGATGTAATTAGTTCTTAACACTAGGAGAATTTGTGTAAAATTCCCCCGAAAAAGTTTGAACATTTTTCGATTTGTGCTTAACGTCCTTCGGAGGGCCGTGCCAATTTTATTGAAGCCATAATACATAAATACGACTTGAATTTCTTTTAAAAATAGATACATAAATTTAGAGAAAATGATCAAAATGGTCCTTGATGTATTGGGGAGTCCGGAGCCTAAAGGGAATAAAATTTTAATAAAAATTTCAAAACGGTATATAAATTTTCATTTTAACCAAAACGGCAAAATCGCTGGTATAGCAGTGATTTGCTAATTTTAAATATTTAAAAAAAAGTTTTTTTAAAAAGAAATCGCTGCAATGGCAGCGATTTCCAATATAAAATTTTTAAATTTTTTTTTTAACTAGGCAGCGATTTAACTTATATTATTTATTTGAAATTTATAAAAAAAAAAATATTTAAAGCAAATTGCTTCCTAGGCAGCAATTTGTATTAATTTTTTTTAAAATTATTTTTATAAATTAAATCGCTGCCAAAGCAGCGATTTAAATAATTTTTAAAAAATTTTTTTTTAGTAAATCGCTGCTACTGCAGCGATTTTACATTTAAATTTTTTTTTAAAAAAATATTTTTTAGTAAATCGCTGCAGTAGCAGCGATTTTACATTTTGTAATTTTTTTAAAAAAAATATCGACAGCGATTTGAACCATTTATAAAAAAAAATTAATTAATCGCTGCTCTTGCAGCGATTTCCTAAACTTTTTTTTTTCATAATTCTTTGTTTTTTTATTTATCTTTTTTTAAATTGCTAAAAAAATAATCATCTGTATTTTTGTGTAGTAAAATTTGTGCAAAATTTATTTTTTCGATTTTCTTCAATTTATTATTTATTTTTGAAGTTAATCACATACAGATGATTTTGCACAAATTTTACTACACAAAAATACGGATGATTATTTTTTTAGCAATTTTAAGAAAAGATAAATAAAAAAACAAAAAATTATGAAAAAAAAAGTTTAGGATTGCAGCGATTAATTATTTTTTTTTAAAAATGGTACAAATCGCTGCGTCGGCAGCGATTTAATTAAATTTTTTTGTAAAAAAGAATTTACAAAATGTAAAATCGCTGCTACTGCAGTGATTTACTAAAAAATATTTAAAAAAATAAAATTAAAATGTAAAATCGCTGCAGCAGCGATTTACTAAAAAAAATTTTTTTAAAAAAGTTATTTAAATCGCTGCTTTGGCAGCGATTTAATTTACAAAAATAAAAAAAATAAAATTTTTTGATAGGCAGCGATTTGCTTTAATTTTTTTTTTAAATTTTAAATAAATAATTTAAGTTAAATCACTGCCTAGACAGCTATTTATTAAAAAAGATTAAAAAAACTTTTATATTGGAAATCGCTGCCATTGAAGCGATTTCTTTAAAAAAAAAATTTTTTTTTTTAAATATTTAAAATTAGCAAATCGTTGCTATTGCAACGATTTTGCTTTTTCCGGTGAGCAAAATCGCTACTCTACCAGTGATTTTGCCGTTTTGGTTAAAATGAAAATTTATATACCGTTTTGGAATTTTTGTTAAAATTTTATACCCTTTAGGTTCCGGACTCATGTATTGGGGTAGCTTTATTTTGGTCCTTAATATATTTTAGGTGATTAAAATAGTCCTTCATGTATGATAAAATGTGTTTAATTTAGTCTTTTACCCTAAACTTAACAATTTATCCCCAAAAAACTGTTAAATATAATTGTTGGTGCCACATAACTTTACAAAATCCACCATTTTTACCATCTTTAATAGCTAAAAAAGAGTTCCATGAATTCTAAAATATGATTTTCTCTAGCATCTGACAATACAATAACAAAATAATTTTTGTAAAAAGGTTAAATGGAAGAGCAAATGTAATGCAAGGAGTAATTATTACTAGCACATCTCTTTTAAGTACCTGTATGTCGTATGCAGGTCATGTTTTCGATTGGAAATTCTACATAGGAGTTGCAAGTCTTTCAATTTCGTGTCTCAGTTGATGGTGTTATTTTTGGGTACTTTATTATCTTATCACATTTCAACATAGTTACAATAATTATTTAGTGATTGTGTGGTTAGATGTTAAAAAAATGGTGTTTTAGAATTTATGAAACTCTTTCTTGAGCTAATAAAGATGGTAAAAATGATGGATTTTATAAGTTATTACGTAGGCTCCACAGTTATATTTAATAATTTTTGGGGATAAATTGTTAAGTTTAGGATAAGAGACTAAGTTGAACATATTCTGTCATATATGAAGGACTATTTCAATCACCTAGAATATATTAAGGACCAAAATAAAGCAACCCCAATACTTCAAGGACCATTTTGATCATTTGCTCCATAAATTTATACAAATTCAAACAAGTATAAACACACTCGTCCATCGTGGAATGTGTGTGAAATACACTCGAATTGATTGTATTATGCTATGTAAAATGTTTGTGTCTACTAGTTTAACTTTAAACAAATTTAGGTGTCTAGCTAGTTATGTAAATTCAAAATTGAAAAACATATATAAATATCAGTTGAGATCATGACATACATTATTAAATCTCCACAACAACTTTAATGTGCGATACAATTTGATTTTTTTTTTATAAAAAAATACTCTTAGCTAGCGACTAAAAAGAATCAACTTTCATTGTCGATCCTGTATCGACAATAAAAATTACTCGCTAATGACACCTTAAATGTTTTTAAGAATTCCTTTAATTGATATGAGAATTTAATGAAAAAGAGTTTTAAAGAATCCATCAATTATATAATTAATTAACAGTAAGCAAATTAAATGGGAGTATGAGTCTTTGGACAAAATGTGAAAGCTTTTCCAAAGAGTCACCATTCACCAAGTCATATATCCACTAACCAATAATACTACATGACTTTGCTCCATGTTCTGCTCTTTCTTACACATTTTTTCTTCCTCTTTTCTTTCTTTCTTATTCCGTGTCCCGTGTTCATATTAAAGTTCGATAAATTTAAATTTACGGTACATAAAACCTATTTGGGAAAGTAATGAGATAGTCAAGAAGTAGGAGTGAGTTAGGTTGTTTCAAGAAAACAGTTAGGAAGGTAGTTAGTTACTTAGTTTCAATAAAAGTATATAAATACATAGCCTTGATTGTAATGATACATATCATTGAATAAAAAAAAATTTCCTTCATCTCTTTCATCTCCTTCAATTTTATTGCTCTCTTGTATTCATAATAAATCTCTTCATGGTATCAGAGCGGGTGATAAACAATCAAAAGAAATCATCTGTGAATTGCTTCTGAAAAACAGAATCTTGAGAACTCTGTTTCGTCTTGGAATTTAGAGAATTGCAGAATTCTCATTGGCTTCTGCTAATCAATTTGAAGAAGAAGGAAGATTATAATCATGACTGGTGAACAAACTACAACAACCAGTAGTGTTGGTGGAGTTTCTGGAAATCCAAGCTCCATTCAAATGAGTCAAGGGGTTGATTACAATCATCCTTTGTTCTTGAGTCCTGCTGATATCAGCGGAGTGAATCTGATCTCGTTTTAGCTTGTTGGAATTGAGAACTATGCGTTGTGGAGTAGGTCAATGAAGTTGGCATTACTTGGAAGAAATAAAATTGGGCTGATAGATGGTTCTTGCAAACAAGAAGATGTAAGTGAAGAACTAAGAGGTCAATGGGAGAGAGTGAATGCTATCGTTTTGTCTTGGCTTCTAAATTCTGTGTCAAGGAGTTTGTTAGGAGGAGTGGCATTCGCATCATCAGCTCGAGCCGTGTGGAATGACTTAAAGGAAAGGTTTGATCAACTTGATGGATCAAGAACTTTCAGTTTACATAAAGAAATCGCAACTCTGCAACAAGGAACAGATTCTGTATCAGTATACTTTACTAAGCTCAAAACCTTATGGGATGAATTTGAGACTTTGGTTCCATCCCCTGGGTGTAATTGTGAACAATCAAAAGGTTTTGTAGATCATCTTAATCGTCAAAAATTGTATCAGTTCTTGATGGGGTTGAATGAATCATTTAGTCAGATATTATTAATGGTTTCTATTCCTACTGTGAATCAAGCTTATGCCATGGTGGTGAATGATGAATGTCAAAATGTGACTTCTAGTAGGTCAAGTATGGGTCTTAATTCTATGGGGAACACTGGAATGGATCCTCTGGCAATGTACTCAAGAACTGGTGGAGGAACTAGCTCTCAAGGGGTTAACAAGTTCAAACGAAATTTTTCAGTGGTGTGTGATCTTTGCAGATGCAAGGGACACACTAAGGATCAATGTTACAAGATAATTGGATATCCAGCTGATTTTAAGTCCAAAAGAAAAGTGAATACAAGCACAGGAACTGGAGCTTACATGGTAGGAAGTGATGTTAATAGCACAAGAAAGGATGATTATGAGGATGTGACTGGCAGGTTATCTTTCAGCTATGGAGGCAACACTAATGTACCTGTGAATAAGAATATGAACAATGGAGAGAGTTGCTCGACTCAGTTACAAGAGTGTAATTTTACCAAGGATCAATATACTCAAATCCTCCAAATACTAAAGCAGAATTAGGAAGGTGGACAAAAATCAGAAGATACAAGTTCTGCACATGAAACCCAGGCTCACACTGCAGGTAAAGTCTTGTTAGTTTCAGAAAATAATCAGGTGTGGATTGTAGATACTGGGGCATCAAATCATATGGTAGCAAACTTGGATATTCTTTCTAGTGAGTCTGTAACAAAGGTTAAAGAGTCAAAACCTGTATATTTTCCAACTGGAGAAGTTTCATATGTAACTCATACAGGAGTGTGTAACATATCCCCAAGAAGTGTGATTACTAATGTGTATCATATTGTTGAGTTCAAGTACAATTTATTGTCAGTAAGTAAGGTGACAAAGGACTTAAATTGCTCAGTCACTTTCTTCCCTCATTTTTGTGTGTTTCAGGAGCTTTACACTGGCAAGGTGAGGGAAATTGGTAAAGAGGATAATGGGTTATACCTACTGTTGAGGAATGTGTCAAATGATCAGTTAAAGCAACAAGCATTTGCTGTACCAGAAAAAAGGCTAGAGATACAACAAATATCAGAAAAAGAATTGAATGTATGGCACAAGAGGTTAGGACATGGATCTTCACAAATGTTGAGTAATATGTTTCCTGTAAAGTCAGATATAGTGGATAAAGTGATAAACAAGTGTACTATATGTCCTAGTGCAAAACAAACCAGAAATGTGTTTCCTGTTAGTAGTATAAAGAGTAGTGAAACTTTTGATTTGATTCATTTAGATGTATGGGGTCCATATAAACAAACTACATTTGATGGAAATAGATTCTTTCTTACGGTGGTTGATGATTTCTCAAGAATGTGTTGGATATTTCTGTTAAAAAATAAAGCAGATGTATGTGTAGCTTTGGTTTATTTTCTAAAGTTTGTTAAGACACAATTTGACAAAATGGTAAGGAAGGTAAGGTCTGATAATGGAACTGAATTTGTGAATTCAGTATGTGATAACATGTTTAAAGAAAGAGGTATAGTGCATCAGAGGACATGTCCTTATACTCCTCAGCAAAATGGAGTAGCTGAGAGGAAACATAGGCATCTCTTAGAGGTGACTAGGGCTCTAAGGTTTCAGGGTCATATTCCTTTAAGGTTCTGGGGTCAGTGTGTGCTTGCAGCTGTTTATTTGATAAATAGAATGCCTAGCAGGGTTCTAGGAGGGAAATCTCCATTTGAAAAAGTCTTTGGAATTAAGCCAATGATATCTCATCTTAGAGTGTTAGGCTGTTTGTGCTATGCTAAAGTGCTAATTGAGAGTGATAAACTAGCACCTAGGACAAAAGTTGCAGTACATATGGGGTACTCAGAAACTCAGAAGGGGTATGTATTACTAGATTTGGCTTCCAATAGTTTGTTTGTGAGTAGAGATGTGTTGTTTAGAGAGGAAATATTTCCTTTCTCAACTGAATTAGATAAAAGTGAAAAAGGTCCTTTTGTAAGTCATCTGGATAATGATATTCAGGATAATGATATTCTCACTATAGATTGGAAAGAAGGTTATAGAAATATACAAGAAACTCAGTCTAGTACAAGATCAAGTAGAAACTTGACTGAGAATGTTGAACAAGATAGAGTGGAAGAGGAGACAGTTCAAGAACAAAATGTTGTGCCTAGTGGTTCTCATATAATGGGGAATAGAAGGTCTACAAGAGGGAGTCATCCACCAGTTTGGATGAAAGATTTTGTGTCGTTAAATATGGGCAAAGAAGTCAAGTATCCTATAGAAGAGTGTGTCTCGTATAGTCATTTATCTAAGTCTTATCAAGAGTTTATTGCTGCAACTTCTATACTAACTGAACCAGCTTCCTTTGCTGAGGCTAGTAAAGATCCTAAATGGATAGAAGCAATGCAAGCTGAAATTAAAGCATTACAAGATAATAACACTTGGAGGTTAGTTGAGTTGCCTACAGGAAAGACTGCTATTGGGTGCAGGTGGATATATAAGATCAAATACAGGTCAACTGGAGAAGTAGAAAGGTATAAAGCAAGGTTGGTAGCCAAAGGCTATAGCCAAAAGGAGGGCATAGACTATAAAGAAACTTTTTCTCCGGTAGTAAAGATGGTCACTGTTAGAGCAATCCTTGCAGTAGCTGTGTCCAAAGGTTGGCATATACATCAAATGGTTGTTTATAATGCATTTTTGAATGGTGAGTTAGAAGATGAGATATATATGTCTATGCCTCAAGGGTTTTCCAGTCAGGCGGAGATTATGAACAAGGTATGCAGACTGGAAAAGTCGTTGTATGGGCTTAAACAAGCACCAAGACAATGGAATCATAAGCTTGCACAAACACTACAGAAACTCAATTTCAAGCAAAGTCAGTATGATCATTCTTTGTTTACAAGGAGGACAACTGAAGGAACTACAATTATCCTGGTCTATGTTGATGATATCTTAATAACAGGAAGTAGTTTACAACTGGTGGAGGAAATAAAAAAGTCCTTACAACAAAGGTTTAAAATGAAAGATCTAGGGGAGTTGAAGTACTTTCTTGGAATAGAGTTTGTAAGGTCAAATAGGGGAATTGTCATGCTTCAAAGAAAGTATGCACTTCAACTTGTGTCTGAAGTTGGTTTATCAGGAGCAAAGACTTCTGGAACTCCTATGGATGTGAATGTAAAGTTGACATCAAAGCAGTATGATGATCAAACTGGACAGAATAAGGATGAACCTTTAATAGATCAAAGTGCCTATCAAAAACTGATTGGGAAGCTATTGTATTTAAACATGACTAGGCCTGATATTTCTTTTAGTGTTCAAACTTTGCGTCAGTTCTTACATCAACCCAAGAAGTCTCATATGGATGCTGCACTTAGAGTTGTTAGATACATTAAGAGACAACCAGGTCAAGGTATACTACTATCTAGTAATAGTAGTGATAAAATCACTGCCTATTGTGATGCAGATTGGGCAGCCTGCCCACTTACAAGGAAGTCAGTGACTGGTTATGTGATTAAACTTGGAGAGTCTGTAATATCTTGGAAAGCTAAGAAGCAAACCATTGTTTCAAGAAGCTCAGCTGAAGCTGAGTATAGGAGCTTAGCTTCCACTGGGACAGAACTAGTTTGGTTGATTGGAATGCTGAAAGAACTGAAGGCTGAGGTTCATTTACCAGTACAAATATATAGTGACAGCAAATCTGCTATTTTATTGGCTTCTAATCCAGTCTATCATGAGCGTACGAAGCATATTGAAATAGATTGTCATTTCATCACAGAAAAATTGCAACAAGGGCTGATCAAGGTTGTGTATGTTCCAACACACAATCAGCCAGCTGATTTACTGACCAAAGGACTCAATAAGCCTCAACATGACTATTTACTATTCAATCTAGGAGTGTTAAATATATTTACAACACCTAGCTTGAGGGGGAGTAATGAGATAGTCAAGAAGTAGGAGTGAGTTAGGTGTGTGTTAGGTTGTTTCAAGAAAACAGTTAGGAAGGTAGTTAGTTACTTAGTTGCAATAAAAGTATATAAATACATAGCCTTGATTGTAATGATACATATCATTGAATAAAAAAAATTTCCTTCATCTTTTTCATCTCCTTCAATTTTATTGCTCTCTTGTATTCATAGTAAATCTCTTCAGAAAGACATTTTCTGTCAAGGTTTTTAATTATTATTAGGAAGGTGTTATTAGAAGGTTAGTACTTAAGAGCAAAAATTGATATTATACTTATATGTTTTATATTATATTTTCTAGTTTTTTTTTCAAATTATAAATTAGGAAAAATAAAATAAACCACTTTAAAAACTAAGAAGAAATTGAAGTGTTTGCAATGAAATTAATTAAAATATCGAAGTTCGTACTAAGGTTTGTAAATAAATAAATCATTTTGATGACGCTTGCTCTTTGGAAGTAAACTCCATGAGTGAATTATCAAATATTGTTTCTGATATCCAAAAATCTCAAATCCATTAAGCTATTTCCACTAAAATTTCAATATCACACTGACTTGTTTAAAATATATTAAGTTTATAAATATTGTACTTTATTCTTTTTCCGTGGTGTTATTAAATAATTAGAAAATATAGCAAAATTATTTAATTCAATACTCTCTTCGTTTAAAAAAGAATTACCTAGTTTTACTTGAAACAAAGTTTAGGAAAATAAAAAAAGACTTAAAAATCTTGTGGTCCAAAAAAATAAAAATAAAATAAAAAATCTTGAGCTTCTAAATTAAACTTATGTCAAATGTACCAAAATATACTTTAATTTTTTAGTCTTACACATGTCATGTGGAAAGTTGAAATTAAAGTAAAAAGGGACGGAGAAAGTATGAAAAAGGAAAATAGGTCATTCTTTTTGGATTAAATTAAACTTAAGTTAAATGTACAAAAATACACTTTAATCTTTTGATCTTACAATGTCATGTGAAAACTTAAAATTAAAATGTTATAAAAAAAAGAATGAGATCATTCTTTTTAAAATTGAGGGAGTAATATGTATCGTCAGTCCACTTGTTGTCGCCGAAGTTCGTTGCCGTTTTGGTTGGCCACTGGAAAACAGATGTTGCTTTATCAAAGATTTTAATGAGTGCATACAATATTTTTACACTTTATGTATAGCTCAGTTGGTTAGCTACGTGAATTTGCACCTTATTAGTGAAGGTTGGATTATCCATATCCCCCTCCACATTCCCTTCAACTGCATACACACATCTACATCCAACTTTTTAAATCAACCTTTAAAAAAATTCTTAGAAACTTTACAAACAAATCTGAAGACTTTAAAATGAATTAACCGTAAGGATAATATAGAAAAAAATTAATTAATACTTTCTTGATTTAGTAAGGTGATCAATTAATATGAAAAATTATTTTTAATAAAATAATCAATTAATATAGAACCGAGATGGAGTATTTATGAAAATTAATTTGCCCTACATTAATTTAATTGGCCCACCGAGTTCACTTCTAAATATTTCTTATGTTTGATGAGAATATATTGAAAGAGGTCGTATAACCATATTATTCTTTTTAGTTTTTAATGTATACATTGGTTGACTTTTTATACATACTTTGACTTAAGTCCAACTAAATTTGCTTATAATATTTCTCATGATTGAATTGGAATTTAAGGAGAGGTGAAGAAGATGAAATTTAAATGAAAAAAGAGATCGTAAGAAAATAAGAAAAAATGAATGTGTAACGTAGTTATTTTATCTGTTTCAATTTGTGTGATACAAATAGAATATGTAAAGCCAATTAAATTTCTTGTATTTTTTTGGAATAATTTAAATTGTTAATTAATTAAAAAAATAAAAAAATAAAAATACAAATAATATATGAATTATAGGATCTTCACATTGTTTAGAAATATAAATAATATAAAAAAATTAAGTCCAAAAAAAATAATATTACCCTCGTATAGTTAAAATATATAATTGACAATTTCATTATAGTTTGAGAGATTCTTAAACATTATCCCCTGTAACCATGAACTATTTGGAGTTATTCTTAAAGAATTTGAATTCTAACACTTTTGACTCTTATATATTTTAGTATGTGAAGATATTGGAAACAAGTATTAATTATTGAAAGACTTAAATTTTTCCATTGTATATAACATTAATAATAGTATTAATGAGTATCATCTTAACTATTAGACTTTGTTTCTTTAATTTGTTGTCTTTTTAGATGGCGATAAGACGTATTATTGGTTAACTAAAAAGTTGCCCTATGCAGTCCACGACTACAAAATAACCCTAACTTTTATTAGGTTTTACAAATTTTTCCCATAACTAGATAATTATGGTAATCATAATATACATAATATACTCATTATATGTTTATCAAATACTTATTTAGAGCGGTGAAAAGGGTCGGTCTAGCCCCACCCGGCCCAAGTCTCGCGGGCCAAGGAATTTGAAGGCTAGGGCGGGTTGACCCTTCATTTGGAAGGGCCTGAAAATGTTCAACCCAACCCAACTCAACGCTAGAAGGGTTGAGGGCTGGGGCGGGCTAGCGCCCTTGTGAAATCAGGTCTTAGGCCTAACTCACACCCCAAAAGTTAGCTCAAAGGTAGGAGGATTGTCAAACCTTATAAGGAGTCCACCCATCTCATTAACCACTGATGTGTGACTTTTTGTCATTCTTTAACACCCCACATCACGCCAAGTGCTTAGCATTTGGTGTGTGGGCAATTTTGATTTTGGGGACCCCAACATCAGGTGAGACGGGTCCTTCTCTGATACCATGTGAAATTAGATCTTAGGCCTAACTCACACCCCAAAAGTTAGCTCAAAGGGAGGGGGATTGTCCAAGCCTTATAAGAAGTCCACCCATCTCATTAACCACCGATGTGTGACTTTTTGTCATTCTTTAACACCCCACCTCATGCCCAATGCTTAGCATCTGGTGCGTGGACAATTTTGATTTTGGGGCCCCCAACATGGGGTGAGACGGACCTGCTCTGATACCATGTGAAATTAGGTCTTAAGCCTAACTCACACCCCAAAAGTTAGCTCAAAGGGAGGAGAATTGTCCAAGCCTTATAAGGAGTCCACCCATCTCATAACCATCGATGTGTGACTTTTGTCATTCTTTAACAACCCTTTTTTTTTCCTTTTTTTTCTTTCCAAACTTATAATTCTATAATATCAAGAAAATGAAAAAAAGATTTTCAAATCAAATATGACAAACAATGGTGCTTTTTTAATAACACTAACAAAAAGTCTAGTGTAATTAGCATGTATCTCGCATACTAGATACGCGAGCGAGATAAGAGAGTGACAAGCAAGATTGGAGAGAGGCGAGAGCACGATACTTGTCTATGCATCTTAGATACATGCAAATCTACTTGGATAAAGTGTATCTAGAACAGATCAACCTGAGTTTGAGTCCATATATTTCGAGATACCGAATAAACACAGTCGATACACTACAAGTGGTTGTAGTTAGATGGGGTGAAATAAACTCACATTTAAAAGTCCTTCAATTGAATGATTTTGTGTTATATTAAACTGTTAGAATTCTTTTCACATTTAGTTATATAAAAGATATTAATTATGAAAACGAGAGTAATAAAAAATAATATATTTAGTGTAATTGAATAAATAAATATGAAAAAAGTAAAGTGTACAAATATCACATCTCTATTTCTTAGAGATAATATATTGTTCGAAAGACTCTCGACTTAAGTAACGTACGTCAAAGCCGTTAAAAAGAGAAATACAGAAATAAAAAGGACATAACAAATAACAAAAAACACATCACATTCAGAAAAAAAAAAAGGAAAAGAAGATGAGCAATAACAAATATCACAAATGAAATCTCACTACCATAAACATGAAATACGTCATCATCAAACACTTAAAATTAGGGATTGATGTTCAATTCGTTCGAATTTTTATTCTATAGAACTTTTGGCCAAAAACATTCTTCAATTATACCCCAAACTTAAACTACATTCTTAAAGTATCATTTCTAACCAAAACATCCTTTAACTATACCTACATCCTTAAAGTATCATTTTTAGAAGAAAACATCCTTTAAGTATTTGTAAGTGAACAACTTTCATCCTTTTGTTAGATATGGTCAAAAAACTAAGGGATCTTACGAAAGCATAAATAGTTAACGTGACTATCAACAAAAGTTATTCATAGTTTTATTACTTGCTACAAGAAGTTTTTGAAAAATATAAAAAAATCTTAGACACTATTGCTTATGGAAACTAAAAATGATTGGAAGATGTGAGCGTATATGATTTGCCTTTTTCTTAACGGAAAGAAGTTGGAGATTAACTATTTTTACCTTTTTCTTAACCAATTAAATCAATAGATTTTTGTGAGGTCAATCTAATATTGAAGTGATCAAAATATTGATTGTCTCGTATTTAAGTTTCATTCTACATTATTAGAAGCGGAAGTCTTCAACAAATGTCGCTTCTAGCATATTCAATTGAGAAAAAACATATTTAAGCTAATAATATTTTTAATTAAAATTAAAAATAAATAAAAAACGGTCAAATTAAAAGATTTTGCATAATTCTTAACTCGATTACGAAAAAGTTCACGATAATATTTTCGGCATATCTAAGAATAATAATTAGGAAGGGACGATTTAATTTTTGTGGATATATCGATTAGTTTTCTGATAAATTCAGGTAGAAGGATGAAATTTATTCACTTTAAAATATTTGAAGGATATTTTATGATAAAAATAATACTTTAAGGATCTAATTTGAGTTTGAGGTATAGTTTACGGACGATTTTGGCCAAAAACTTTTATTCTATACTTTGATTTATCGATCTTTAATTAGTATATACCGATTTCATATATACCTCGAAGAAAGTTGAAAAGGATAGGAGGTAAATTAAAGTAAAATAACGAATATAAAGGAAAACAGAATTGAAGAGAAGATAGACGAAATAAATAAAAGTGAAAGTTATTAACCAATAAACATAAAAATATTGAATATTAACGTTAAAAAAAGTCTCTAAGTGATCTTTACCAAATTGTCACACAATATTTTTATATTTAAATGGAGTATTCTATAAAATAGAAATAAAATTAAATTGAATTATCAAAATAATATTTAAGGTAAATTTTCACGCGTTAGTTTAGTAGGGACCTAGACAAACAAATGGAAGCTGTCGACTTACAACGTCAATTCAAACTATGTACTAATTTATTATGGGAAAAAATATTTTTGTTGTTATGTACCCAACTATACATATGTAATTTAAAATTATTTATATCTTATTATTTTTCAAAAACTATGAGTCGAGATTTAAAAATTCTAAATGTAAAATTTATTTAATAATTTATATTGTATATAAAGAAAAAGATTCGAAATTTTATATTTTGTAAAAGAAAAAAGAGGCATGCTTGATGTAAATATGTTACTCGTACCATGTGAACGACTTATATTAATTAAAGAATAATTTATTACTATAGATGAGTGAATTTATTAAATTACGTGTGTGAAAATTTCTAATATTTTTACTTATAAAAAGAACATTGAGAATTGAGATATGTAATTTAGTAATATGGTGTTTTAGCATATTGTGATATGTTATTTATAAATTATGAGTTGCTCATCTGGAAAAATTGTATAAGAATTGATAAATTTTGATAGATCTCATAACTTATAGCAATTTCATATTTATGAGAAATAATACAACCTATAAGTATTTTCAAACAGAATTTCAATCTTAAATTAATCTGATATAAATTATTTCGAATTATGATTTTATATAACAAGTTCAAACCGACTCTGAATGAATATAGTTAGAGGAGAAGGAAAAAAAAAATCCAATGAAACTTGGAGTGTGTTTGGTATGGAAGAAAATATTTTCTGGAAAATGTTTTTCAATTTTCCCATGTTTGGTTGGGACAAAAATTTTGGAAAATGTTTTCCAAATCAACTCATTTTCCTCAAAATTAAGAAAAATGACTTCCCTTAAAAAAATTAAGGAAAACATTTTCCAAAACTCTCCTCCAATTTCAAATTACAACTTTTTTTTTTTTTTGGAAAAACATCAATTTTAAAAAAATATTTTCAATTTCAAAATTTTATCTTTTCACCCCTGAACCCCCCACCCCCCACCCATCGGCCATCCCCCCACCCACCCCCACCCCCTCCCCAAAAAATTAATTTTGCTTTTTTAAAATATTTTAACTTCAAAGTTTTTTTAAACTCCTAACCCCCCCCCTCCCCTACCAGCCCCCCCCCCCCCCCCAAAAAAAAAAATTAATTTTGTTTTTAAAAAATACTATCAACTTCAAGTTTTTAACTTTTCACTCCTACCCCCTACCCACTACCCCCCACCCCACTTCCACCACCACCCCAAAAAAAATAATTTATTTTTAGAAAATATTTTCAATTTCATAAATTATTACTCTAATAAAAATAAAAGATGTCTCTCAAAAATATTTTTCATTCATAAATCAAACACAAAATCATTTCCAGAAAATATTTTCTTCTCACCAACCAAACATGAAAAATAAATCTAAAATCTACTTATTTTCCAAGAAAACATTTTCTAAGAAAACATTTTCCATGGAAAACATTTTCCTCCATACCAAACACACCCTTGGTCTAATATGAAATGATGAAAACTTGAACATCAACTCTTTTCCTTTTGTTTATTTCCTTAATCTTCTTAGAAAATATTATTTTTATTAGTTGGAAAAATGACAATATAAATAGGTCCTACTTAAGATATGCAATTTATCCTAATTGCTAAATATAATATTATATTGGTTGGTCTATAGTGGAAGACTGGAAGTTGTGAAGAGATAAAAAGAAGTTTGTTGCCAACTAGTGTTTGAACGTAATTCTGCACTAACGATTTGTTAATATTCTAAAATCCATCATTTTCCTTTTCTTAATTATCATGCTTAATGGACTAATTTTTTATAATAGTGAGTAGGGACCAACTATTGTGTTGATCAAATTTCTGTCTGGTTAGTGGTTAAGAAGCAAATTTAGAGTTGTCAAAAAGTAAAAAAGTTAATGAAATTGACTAACCCCAAAAAAGAAAGATTAAAAAGTGTAGCAATATGGTTTGGTGGAACTTTTAACTAGACTAATTTATGGTCTACTACAAAATTTCTTCTAGTTACATGATCAATTTATACAGAAATTTTGTATGTTATAACGAATGAAATCGGTAAAATAAGTAGGTAATTTGTGTAAAGTTACTTTTTTATATTCACATTACCTGTGGTTATAATAAATAAAAATATTTTTCACAAAAAAATTTTATGTTAAAATATAGAAAATCATAATATTGGGTACACACAAGATGTTTTAATGTATCGTTCTTTTATCCAGGGCCGGCTCAAGGATCTCAAGCCACTAAAAGAACGCAGGCTCCAAAATTTTGAGGGGATTAAATTTTTTTATTCGATGTTTGATAGTACTATTGAATTTATTTTATTAATTCAATGGAAAAGAGTCAAAAATATTTCTAAACGACAAAAAAATGTCTAAAAATCCCCTCCATCCATCTTTTGGTCTAAGAAATACTCTTCCATTCATTTTCTTGGTCTAAAAGTATCCTTCCATAGTTCCATCCACATTTTTGCTCACTTATACTCTTATTATGAGTCATTTTCTTATTGAATGAAATGAAAATCCACCTCTATTAATTTTTTCTCATAATTTATCCAAATTAAAACAATATTTCTTTTCAAGATTCAAAAAATATATTTTTAGATGCGTAGAAGGATATTTTTAAAAGATGTTGTAGAAGGGTAAATTTAGACCAAAAGATGAATAAAAGACATGTTAAGATCTTTTTCTGTAGTTCAGGAGTTTTTTGGCCATTTTTCCGTTAATTGTTGAATAATTGAGGCATACATGGCTGATAAAAAAGGAAAGTGCTTCCTAACATAAAAAACTTAAATGAAATATAAATTCAAGAACTCTAATTTTGAAAGAATAATTAAAATTTAGCTCATTAAAAAAATTTAAAATTAATTTTTATTTTGAGAAAATCGAGCTTAAGCCGCTAATATTATTGAGCCTTTGTTTGTCGCGGAGGTTGACCGATTCAATTAAGTTTATGTGACCAGAATGAGAAAGGGATGTAGAACAAAATATTGGAAAAAGGACAGTACACTTAAAACAATTTTTAAATTGAATGTATATAAATTATTAATTCAGGATTCAATAACTTGAAATGAGGTAAGGGTAGGTGGAAGAGGAATTGAAATGTCGAAAATATTTTAACCAATTAAATATAAGAAGATTTTTATGTTTTCTAACAATTTTTTTTTCTATTTAAAGCATGCCCAGAAATTAGGGTGGTACTATCATATTGTAGATTACGAGTTTGACATAATTCAATAATTTTAATGAAAATTTTATAGTTACTTTAAGAAATCTATATAACATGCAGTGGCGGATCTAGAAATTTTATTTCATGGATGCTCAATTATTTTTAGTTTGAAAATTACTATATAACGTGGATGCTTAGTTAATACATTTGAATGATTTATTAGATATTATAAACAAATATTAGAGTTTATTGCAAAAAACAATGGGTGCTTAAGCACCCATACTCCATAACATACATCCGCCACTGATAACATATACTTTCTGTTCCACATTGACTGATCACCTTTCTAAAAATATTTATCCCAAATTATCTGTTTACTTACTAAATCAAGATAAAATTAATTAAAAATTTTCAATTTACCCTGTAATCTTTCCAAATAATTTACTATATACTTAATTACTTATGTGTACTCTTGTTCTCATTCACTTTGAAGTACTTGTACCTGTTATATGTCGTATGTCATTATATTAAATTAATATCCATCAATATGGATAAAAAGTAATAGTCAAATTAATCATCTTATTTTTAATTTTTTATGTACCAAATAAAATAAAAAGTGATCAACTTTTATAAAACGTAAAAAATATAAGTACTTCTTAAAAATTTATTTTTAGAATTAAAATTCAAAAACTCAATATTCTACCTAATCCAGGACAGAAACAAGTACTTAAAGGAGAAAATAGACAGACTTCATTAGCCGTAACTTAAGCAGCATATCTAGGTTTATTGGGACTAGAGAAACGTACACATTGAAGATTATAGTTATATCATATATGTCATAACTCATATATAATGCTGACTTCCTATATTTCATATTAATTGTTTTTTTAAGGCAACACATATTTATTAAGAAATGTATTAAAGGATATAATTCAAATTAGAAAAAATCTTTCTTGCCAAAAAATTTGGGCAGAACACTATTTAACTTATGTTATTTTATTTTATTTGAAATATTTTTATCCTTTTAATATTAAAATATTTAAATTAAAAATGGAAAAAAAATTAGTTTATTTTAAAATAAAAAAGATATTATAGACTTTTAATTTTCTGGCAAATTCTGATCAACATTTTTGGCCATTTAGCATTATTATACTTCATTTATTTTGAATGAATTGAATTGTTAAGGTGATTCACACCCTTTAAAAATAGAGGATTAAACTATAAATAAGGCATACTTTTTCGTTCTTAGTCCCTTATTGATTATTGTCAAATTTATGATTAAAATAATTATTAATTATATTAACTAATTTTAATACTAGCTAATGAAGGATAAAATTGAAAGAATATTTTCAAAGTAATTTTTAAGTTGAACAATTAAATTGATCTATAAAAATGCAAAATGTCTCCATAATTCAATTAATTTAAAATTGAGAAAGTATTATTTTTGTAAAATCATAAATACAGCTTTGTAAGTAGTGACATTCATCTCCTATAAAATATCAAATATCATTAAATAAAAAGACAAATATATAAAAAAATTCAAATATTAATCTTAAACTTTGAACAATTCAATTATTTTAAATAATGAAAAAGACCTCAAAAATTCATTAAATAAAAAATATAAAAGGCACTCTGTCTGTCCTTGATTATTTGCCCAATTTTCCTTTTTTCACCTGTTTCATTTTATTTGTCTATTTTGATAAATTAAAAAGAATAATTTTTTAAACCTATTATATCTTCAATAATTGCATTTAAAAAGATTCAAATTTTTTGAAAATCTTAAATTTTAAGCTCATTCACTTTATAATCAATTAAGATAAACTAATAAACTTACTATTTCAATTATTATTTTCTTAATAAGTAAACCTATAAAAAAATAAAAAAATAATTAGAGACAAAAAAGTTGTACTAAATAAGAAGTTTCTTAATGGTGCTAGACTTTCTAAGTCAATGGTGGATTGAAAAAAAAAGAAGAAAAACTCATCAAGTTGGATTGCAAACAAACAAGCGCACCTCCTTACTTTTAAATTATAAACTAGTCTTGGCACACCTACCCACTAGCCAATCTCTGTCTCTAGAAAGAAAAAATGATGGAGGTTTTAGTGTTTATTTTTGGCTTTTAATTAGCTCGCGTTTGATCATGTTTTATTTTAAAATTTAATAATAATAATTTTTATTTTTAAATGGGAAAAAGGATAAACACACATAACTATCATAAATAATATATTGATATATTTCGTCATACTTTTGTTGGTGCCCTTGCCGTTCAAAAACTAGAGTATATATACCTTTTATATCAACGGACATACACGTGTCATAATCTTATTCACCGATTTGATATTTATTAAATATTTGATCGATGAATAAGATTGTGCCACATGTCCCTATTTAGTCTTCCATTAGAGTGAAGGACATATATGCTTAAATTTTTAGACTGTAGAGACACCATTATCCAAAAAATATAATAAAGGATATCTACATATCATTTACTATAGTTCAGAGATAAATTTGACATTTTCCCCCTTTAAATTGAATAATGATGTTAAGAGTTGTGTCTGACCATAAATACAAATTGAAGTCATTTTTAACATTTTATAAATAATTTAGAGTAAAAAAAAATACGTTTTTATAATTTCTTATGGTCAAACACCCTCCTTAAATTGCCAAAATTGTAGGGAAATGGGGAATTCAACGACATTCCTTCCCTATTGTAGTTTTTTTTTATATAAAAAAAATAAAAATTATAAAGGGTAACGAAAGAGGGACTACAGTAAACTAGACATGACATAATAATTTGAAATTTTGATTCAAAAAATTTAATATTTACTTTTAAAAGTATTATAATATTATCATACCAAAATTTTAATATTTAAAAGTTTGATTTTACTATTTTATGGTATGATAAATTAATAATTATAATTTATTTAATTTCGATTTGTATATACTTATATAATATGGTATTATGAATTCAACGTTTTCAAAAAAATATCTCAATTTTATTATACTAACACTTTATACATATAGATTATTTATTTAAATGAAAGTACGAATAATTTTTTTTGATTAATCAATTACATTAGCAATATATTTTAATCAGGATAGAATAGTCAAAATTTCAATATCTAAATATTTGTTTTAATACTAATATTTTATGGTATATTTGTTATTATTGCAACAATATATAAAAATTATTTGTGTGACTATATAATTAAGTACGATATTTAATATTCTATTATAAATATTGAATATTATATCAAATATAAAAAAAAATCAAAATATATGTCAAAAAAATACCAAAAAATCATAGTATTGAATTCATAATAACAAAATTTTGATCTGATATCTATTATATCATGCTTATACCTAAATATAAATAATCAAATTAATTAACTAAACTATTAAAATTTTATTTCAAACAATTCAATTTTCCGGATCATGAAAAAAGTTAAGGAACAAAGCGGCGCCTGTGAGTTGGTCTTCTAGGCGTGCGTAGTCCTCACTCTCATTCACATGTGAAACTACCAATCATTTGGCAAAGCGATGTATAGTTGAGGAGTCGATTGATGTCAAATTTTTATTGAAAAAATAAGTTTACATATTATTCGCACTTTTTATTGATTTTTATGTGATTTTATTTTTTTATATTATAATATTTTGTAATTAAAATTTAGAGGAAAATTATTGAAAACACTCTTAAACTTAACGTAAATTATTAGTTTTATCTTTGAACTACTGACAATCTTAAACACTCTTTTACTTGATTAACTGAATTTAAATACACTCTTGATCTTATAAACATGAGTAGAATACACTCATATTTTAACACTTCTCTCGACTTTTCATTAATAGCATCATGTTTAAAAATTTATAATTATCAATAGTTTAAAATTGAAATTAATAATTTATGTCAAATTAAAATTTATAATTATCAATAGTTTAAAAATAAAACTAATAATTTATGTCAAATCAAGAGATATTTTCAATACTTCAAACTCCGTAATTGCTATCAATAGATGACAATTGACAACTTGATTCTTATGTATGCAAGGCCAGTTGAAGAATGACCAATTTTATCCTACACAAATGCAACAGTTGCTAATTAGAATGATTTAGGAATCTTCGTTGATTAGCTTCTTGTTATTAATTGTCCCTTACTTCTATTAATTGATCTATGTCCTGCGTAAATTGCGTTACAAATTTTTATACATACTCAATAGTTTTTTTCGAATATTAGTTATATATACTTAAATTTTATTGTATGCAGCGATTGATTAGTGTATGAAAAAATTACTTTATTTATCGTCAATTTTTTTCCAATTTACTCATTAAAGAGTAACTATCTTTTTCAAAAACATTAACGCTTTTATATAACAAATATTATCTTTTCTTAATTTGTTAAAAATAATAAATAAAAAAAACACATAAAAAAATTTAAATTGGACAAGTCAAAATAGGACATAGAGTGTACTAAAATTGATTTTTTAAAAACAAATTTCTGAAAACCTATTTTCTTATTAAAGTTAAGCCAAACAGGCTCTACTCCTTAAGCATTTCCATGTGCTCGACTGAATTGACTGAAAAAATATGTGAAACTAAACTTAAAGTCACCCTTTTTTAAAAATAAATTTACGCGTAGATATAAAGAATTGAATCTTCTTCTTTTATTCAATTTTATTTTTTTTATCTCAAGTATGCTTAGGTTATTAATGAAAAATATTCACTTGGCATCAAAACAACACGAGATGGTATATGTAAAAGATGGTAAATTATTTGAGGTTTTTATTTATTAATTAATTCATTGACTTAGTGTTTGCATCAAGTTCGAAAGCAATTTTACTTATTTTTTACGTTTAATTTTTTAAAAAAATTGTTTTTGACCTCTCAATAACAACGATAAACATAATTTTAATCGAAATCAATTACGATGTATCTCATACCTTAAAAGTCTTTATAAACTGATTAAAATATTAATTTTAATCGTATTCAACACGTTGGGAATTACCTACTGCAGAGTTGACTGATTGACTACTATTTCCTTCACTACAAAAATATAATAATAATAATAATAACAATAATAATAATAATAATAATAAAAATAATAAAATTGCGTATGGAAGCTAACATCCAATTATCTATGGAATGTTAGTTATACTGATTTACTTTATTTATGTTTGTCCTTTTTTTTACCAATCAACGTCCATTTCAATGGGTTAACGCGTTTTCTTGAGTGCACATTGCATCTTTCTTGCTTGCTAGGGGTCGTTTTCGATTTCAATTTACATCGTGTAAGATTCATTTAAAGAGAAAACATATTATTGATAGTGGCATATGAGGGGTCTATTCTCATGTACTAAATTTTGAATTGTTTTCTGTCAATTTTAAAGTTTGGCAGAGTTGGTAAAGAAAAAAAAGATTGTTTTTCTTCAATGTCAAAGTTTGGCAAAGTTGGTAAAGAAAAAATTATTTTCTGCCAATTTCAAAGTTTGGTAGAGTAGGTAAGCTATGAAGAAGAAAAAATTGTTTTTCTTCTGTAGCACATTTGGAGGGTAGTGTATTTGTTCTCTATAAAAGGGAGGACAATTCTTCATTCTAAATACACCAAAAGGAAATTACAAAGGAGAGAAAAGAAGAGTGAGGCATCACAGAGGAAAATAATCTGTGAGGAAAAATAGAGAGTGTGAGCGATATTATAGTGAGGTGGAAAAATCAAAAGAGAGTTATTTCTTTTGAGTGTGTAGTGATCTTTGGAGTTTTGTTCGGATCTACAAGTGTAAAATCCTTACTATAGTGATATTCGTTGCTCCTCTCGGGTCGTGGTTTTTTCCCTTATTTAGGAGGGTTTCCACGTAAAATCTTGGTGTCATTATTTCTCTTTTATTCTCGTTGATTAACCGTAATGTTGTGTTCCGCATTTATTGCCTTTATTACCGCAAATATTATTTCTGTTACAGATTTATTCCCAACAATTGGTATCAGAGCACATGTTCTGCTCATTTACAGAAATATTTTTGCAGCTTATTGTACTATACTCAGTGAAAAAAAAATGTCTGGAGTAAAGTACGAGGTAGAAAAATTCAACGGTGATAGCGGTTTCTCAATGTGGCAGAGAAGGATGAGAGACTTGCTCATCCAACAGGGTTTGCACAAGGCACTAGGCGGCAAATCCAAAAAGCCCGAATCCATGAAACTTGAGGATTGGGAAGAAATGGATGAAAAGGCTGCCAGTGCAATCAAATTACACTTAACAGATGATGTAGTTAATAACATCATCGATAAAGAGAGTGCATGTGGCATTTGGACAAAGTTAGAAAATCTATACATGTCCAAAACGCTGACAAATAAATTGTAACTAAAGAAGCAGTTATATGCGCTACATATGGGTGAAGGTACAAATTTTTTGTCTCATTTAAATGTACTTAATGGACTAATCACGCAGCTAGCAAACCTCGGAGTAAAGATCGAGGATGAAGATAAAGCCATAGTGCTCCTAAACTCGTTACTATCTTCCTATGATACTTTAGCAACAACCATTTTACATGGTAAGGACTCTATTGAGTTGAAGGATGTCACATCAGCCCTTTTGCTTAATGAAAAGATGAGAAAAAGGCCTGAAAATCACGGACAGGCTCTCATCACGGAAAGTAGAGGCAGAAGTTACCAAATGAGCTCAAGTAACTATGGTAGATCCGGAGTTCGTGGAAAGTCCAAAGTCCGATCAAAATCAAAGGCCAGAAATTGCTACAATTGCGATCAACCAGGACACTTCAAAAGAGATTGTCCAAATCTAAAAAGGGGCAAAGGGGAAAGCAGCTGCCAGAAGAATGATGACAACACAACTGCCATGGTGCAAAATAATGACAATGTTGTTCACTTCATAAATGAGGAAGAAGAATGCATGCACTTGGCAGGTGTAGAGTCGGAATGGGTGATCGACACAGCAGCATCTTACCATGCCACACCGGTAAGAGATTTTTTTTGCAGATATGTAGCCGGTGATTTTGGCAATGTGAAAATGGGTAACACAAGTTACTCAAAGATTGCGGGGATCGGAGACATTTGCTTAAAAACAAATGTTGGATGCACATTAGTGTTGAAAGATGTGCGCCACGTACCTGATTTGCGGATGAACTTAATCTAAGGAGTTGCTTTGGACCGAGATGGATATGAGAACTACTTTGCAAATCAAAAATGGAGACTCACCAAAGGGGCATTGGTGATTGCAAAAGGAGTTGCTCGTGGCACGTTGTACAGGACAAATGCAGAAATATGCCAAGGTGAATTAAATGCGGCTCAGGAAGAGAATTCTGCAGATTTATGGCATAAAAGAATGGGTCATATGAGCGAGAAAGAATTGCAAATTCTTTCCAAAAAATCACTCATCTCTTTTGCCAAAGGTACAACGATAAAACCTTGTAACTACTGTTTATTTGGTAAACAACATAGAGTTTCATTTCAGACATCATCTGAAAAAAAGTCAAATATACTTGATTTGGTATATTCTGATGTTTGTGGTCCAATGGAGATAGAATCGATAGGAGGTAATAAATACTTTGTTACCTTTATTGATGACGCTTCTCGAAATTGTGGGTTTATATCTTGAGAACCAAAGATCAGGTGTTTCAAGTATTTCAAAAGTTTCATGCTCTGATAGAAAGAGAGACAGGTCGAAAGCTAAAACGTCTCCGAACCGACAATGGAGGTGAGTACACTTCAAGGGAATCTGAAGATTACTGTTCAAACCATGGAATCAGACATGAAAAGACAGTTCCTGGAACCCCACAACACAATGGTGTAGCTGAAAGAATGAATCGCACCATTGTTGAGAAGGTGAGAAGTATGCTCAGAATGGCTAAATTACCTAAGACATTCTGGGGTGAAGCAGTTCGGACAGCGTGTTATCTTATCAATCGTAGTCCATCAGTTCCGTTGGAGTTTGACATTCTGGAGAGAGTTTGGACCAACAAAGAGATGTCTTACTCGCACCTAAAGGTGTTCGGTTGCAAAGCTTTTGCACATGTACCGAAGGAGCAGAGAACCAAGCTAGATGATAAATCAGTTCCATGCATATTCATCGGATATGGAGATGACGAGTTCTGTTACAGACTATGGAATCTTGTAAAGAAGAAGGTCATCAGAAGCAGAGACGTAATCTTTCGAGAAAGTGAAGTTGGAACTGCTGATGATCTATCCGAGAAGGCCAAGAAAAAGAATGGTATAGTCCCTAATCTTGTTACCCTTCCTTCTTCTTCTAACCATCCCATAAGTGCAGAAAGTACGATTGATGAAGTTGCTGAGCATGAAGAGCAACCTGATGAGATTGTTGAGCAGGGGGAGCAACTCGGTGATAATACCGAGCAAATGGAGTACCCAGAAGAAGAAGAACAATCCCAAGCTCTGAGGAGATCAGAAAGACAAAGGGTAGAGTCATCCAAATACCCCTCAGAGTATGTCCTCATCAATGATGAAGGGGAGCCAGAAAATCTTAAGGAGGTGTTATCTCATCCAGAAAAGAGCCAATGGATGAAATCCATGCACGAAGAGATGGGATCTCTACAGAAAAATGGCATATACCAGCTAGTTGATCTTCCAAAAGGCAAAAGACCACTTAAGTGCAAGTGGGTCTTTAAACTCAAGAAAGATGGAAATGGCAAGTTGGTCAGGTACAAAGCTCGATTGGTTGTAAAAGGCTTTGAACAAAAGAAAGGTATTGATTTTGTTGAAATTTTTTCACCTGTTGTCAAAATGACTTCTATTCGAACTATTTTGAGCATAGCAGCTAGTCTAGATCTTGAAGTGGAGCAATTGGACGTGAAAACTGCATTTCTTCACGGAGATTTGGAAGAAGAGATTTATATGGAGCAACCAGAGGGATTTGAAGTATCTGAAAAGAAACACATGGTGTGCAAATTGAATAAGAGTCTTTATGGGTTGAAACAGGCCCCAAGGCAATGGTACAAAAAGTTTGACTCTTTCATGAAAAGTCAAACGTACACAAAGACCTATTCTGATCCATGTGTATACTTCAAAAGATTTTCTAACAACAATTTTATTATTTTGTTGTTGTATGTGGATGACATGTTAATTGTAGGACAAGACAAAGAGCTGATTGCAAAGTTGAAGAAAGATTTGTCCAAGTCATTTGACATGAAAGACTTGGGCCCAGCACAACAAATTCTAGGGATGAAGATTGTTCGAGAAAGAACAAAAAGAAAGTTGTGGCTATCTCAAGAGAAGTACATTGAACGTGTACTAGAACGCTTCAACATGAAGAGTGCTAAACCTGTTAGCACGCCTCTTGCGAGTCATCTGAAGTTGAGCAAACAGATGTGTCCTACAATAAAATAGGAGAAAGAGGGAATGACTAAAGTTCCTTATTCCTCAGCAGTGGGGAGTTTGATGTATGCAATGGTGTGTACAAGACCTGATATTGCTCATGCAGTTGGTGTTGTTAGAAGATTCCTTGAAAATCCTGGAAAAGAACACTGGGAGGCAGTTAAGTGGATACTCAGGTACCTAAGAGGTACCACAAAAGATTGCTTGTGTTTTGAAGGATCTGATCCAATCTTGAAGGGCTATACTGATGCTGATATGGCAGGTGACCTCGATAATAGAAAATCCACTACTGGATATTTGTTTACATTTTCAGGGGGAGCTATATCATGGCAGTCAAAGTTGCAGAAGTGTGTCGCACTCTCTACAACTGAGGTAGAATACATTGCAGCTACTGAAGCTGGATAAGAGATGGTATGGCTGAAATGATTTCTTCAAGAACTTGAATTGTATCAGAAGGAGTATGTCGTCTATTGTGACAGTCAGAGTGCAATAGACTTGAGCAAGAACACCATGTATCATGCAAGGACGAAGCATATCGACGTGAGATATCACTGGATTCGTGAAAAGATAGAGGACGGATCTATGCAGGTCATGAAGATCCCTACTAGTGAAAACCCTTCAGATATGCTGACCAAGGTGGTATCAAAAGACAAGTTCGAGCTATGCAAAGAACTTGTCGGCATGCACTCAAGCTAGAAACCTAGAGCTACCTCCTTCACGTGAATGGGTCTGGAGGGGGAGATTATGGGGTCCATCCCCATGTACCAAACTTTGAATTGTTTTTTGCCAATTTCAAAGTTTGGCAGAGTTGGTAAAGAAAAAAAAAGATTGTTTTTCTTCAATGTCAAAGTTTGGCAAAGTTGGTAAAGAAAAAATTGTTTTCTGCCAATTTCAATGTTTGGTAGAGTAGGTAAGCTATGAAGAAGAAAAAATTGTTTTTCTTCTGTAGCACATTTGAAGGGTAGTGTATTTGTTCTCTATAAAAGGGAGGACAATTCTTCATTCTAAATACACCAAAAGGAAATTACAAAGGTGAGAAAAGAAGAGTGAGGCATCATAGAGGAAAATAATCTGTGAGGAAAAATAGAGAGTGTGAGCGATATTATAGTGAGGTGGAAAAATCAAAAGAGGGTTATTTCTTTTGAGTGTGTAGTGATCTTTGGAGTTTTGCTCGGATCTACAAGTGTAAAATCCTTACTATAGTGATATTCGTTGCTCCTCTCGGGTCGTGGTTTTTTCCCTTATTTAGGAGGGTTTCCACGTAAAATCTTGGTGTCATTATTTCTCTTTTATTCTCGTTGATTAACCGTATAGTTGTGTTCCGCATTTATTGCCTTTATTACCGCAAATATTATTTCTGTTACGGATTTATTTCCAACAACATAATCAAATAGAAGAAAGAAAGAAAGTGTAATTGAATTTCCTTTACATCAAAAATTTATTATATATATACAATACTATTGTTATTTGTTAATGAAATCCTCTTCACACGAAGAAAGATTATGATGTAATGAAGTTGTTGAAAATTTTCAACATAATGTCTGTTTGATGTCTTAAAGATATCTGGTTAAGAACTAAATTTTTTCGATAGATCTCACCAAACTCATTATTGATAGAGGCAATCAAGTTAGAAGCATTATGTTCATAATAAAATGGAAAAAGTTGTACATTATTATTGATTGGCTGATTGGCCACTCTTAGCATAAACTTAAAGTGGCTTTTGATAAAGTGCTCTTACTCATTAATAAAAATACTAGAAAATTTTGTGATTACAACAACAATCTGGCAAAAAATAAATAAATATAAAATATCGAACTATATCGTAATCAGAAAAATACAATGACTCCCAAATTTGAACATTTAAAAATTTGTTTTCCAATTTATAATTAAGAATAATATAGTCTTAAAAATAGTTTAAAAACACCCATTTTTAGTTAACGAATGATTTTAAAAGTTAAAACTCAGCCACATATGATAAGAAATGAGATTCAAAATCTACCAAAAGCTTTAGGATAAAAGTGCAACAATAATAACATATCTAGATTAAATATGTAATCTCATAAACGAGATCTCAAAAGAGTATATATGCATAACCTTTCCCTTACAAATATTTCCAAGTATATGTGCCACAAGTTTTAGATTTAAATTTAAATTCAAATTCCTAAGGATGTTGAAGAGAAGCCCTCTGTTTCAGCAACAATGGTGAAAGCTTTCAGCAGCAATGGTGAAAGCTGATGAAGAAACGAGACAAACAAATCTTTCTGTCTTATGTTTGGAGTCTTCTAGGAACATGGTTATACATCCACGTGGAATGCATCATGTACGTCAAAATGATTTGTTGATGGATGAGATACGGGACGTCTGATCAAATCGTCTGCAGATGTATAGGAAAGTTTTTTTTATTTCACATCACGTGAAGAGCACATGAAAGAATATTAGTTAGTTACTCTGTTAAAAGTTTTAGCTAATAATTACAGGACAGGTGTACAGATTTTTTTTTCTTTCTTTCTTTTTTGCATAGGATATTTGTATATATACAGAGCTGATCAATAAGAAAAGAATCGAGAAAATTTTCCAATATTGTTCATCAATTCTTTCATGGTATCAGAGCTTCTAGCTCGATCCAAATTCAATCATTTTCTAGATCTACTATTCAAGTAACAAAACTATGGGTGAACAATCCAATACCAATGCAACTCGTATCACTGAAAGTCATGTGAACACCAACAATGTCAATATTAATCATCCCTATTATCTCACTGCTTCTGATTCTTCTGGAATGAACTTGGTGAACTCTATTTTTGACGAAAAGGGTTTTCCTGGATGGAGGAGATCAGTCTTGATAGCCTTGTCTGCGAAGAAGAAGCTTGGCTTCATTAATAGATCTTGCAAAACTCCAGATCTGACTGCTCCTGAGTTTGAGCAATGGAGTTGTTGCAACGACATGGTCACATCTTGGTTGTTGAACTCTCTTTCAAAAGAAATAGGTGACAGTGTCATCTACTCCAAAACTGCAAAGGAGCTTTGGGAAAGCTTGGAACATAGATTTGGGAAATCAAATGGTGCAAAGTTATATCACCTGCACAAGGAGCTCTCATGCTTCGTACAGGTTAATAATAACATAGCAGGTTATTTCACTAAATTGAAAAGATTGTGGGATGAACTTGAATCCCTAAATTTGAACATATGTTGCAACTGTGTATGTACTTGTGAAGGTAAAAACAGGCTAACTAAGTCGCAAGAAGATCAAAAGCTCATTCAATTTTTAATGGGTCTAAATGATGCATATGCTCAGGCTAGGGGAAATATTTTGATGATGAATCCTCTGCCGAGTCTGGACTATGCTTACTCACTGTTGTTACAGGATGAGAATCAGAGAGAAAGTTATGTGAATGCACCAGTTTTCTCAGATTCATCCTCTTTTATGGTGACTAATCAAGGAAGACCAAATTTCAGTATTGGAAATCAGCCATTCAGGGGTGGAAACAACATTCAAAATCTGGAAATCAGTTCAACAGATTCCCAGGAACACAATCAAGGAACAAAGGTAAAAAGAGTAAATATGATCCCAATGTGAGTTGCACACATTGCACAAAGGTAGGACACATCAAGGAGAACTGTCACAGACTCATTGGGTACCCAGAAGATTTTATGTTTAATAAAGGGAAAAATTATCAGAATACCATCAAAGGAAATGTAGCAATTACAGGTGAAGCAGTGCATGAAAACAATGAACAAATCCCTGAACCAAACATTTTGAGCAATTTTAAGCATTTTAACAAGGGACAGGTAACAGAATTAGAAGAAATGTTTAGACAAATGCAGATGAAACAATCAGCTTATTCAGGACCAGATACAAATGCCATGGCTGGTACAATTCTTAAATACTCAGCAACCTGTTTCCCAGTTTACAACTCTAGTACCTGGATCATTGATTCCGGTGCATCAGAATATATGTGTTTTAATTCTGATTCTTTCTTGTCTCTAACTTCTCTTCCTGTGCCCTTACACATAAGCTTACCTAATTCTTTCATGTTGACTGTTACACATACAGGGAATATTCCTATTCTTCCCAATCTTACTCTTAGGAATGTGCTTCATGTTCCTACTTTCAAATATAATTTACTTTCAGTAAATAAACTTTGTTTCCAAGCCAACTGCAATGTCTTATTTACTTCTGTGGGGTGTCTATTGCAGGACCTTTTAATGAAGAGGGTAAAAGCTTTTGGTGAAGTTAAGGAGGGTCTGTACTTATTGCAACCTTCAAGTCACAAATCTAATGTAGTTTCTGTTCAAAAAGGAAGAAATTCCAATGTCAGTAGTAATGTTCAGCTTGTTTCAAATTTTGCCCCTTTTCCTATTGTTGCTAATGTTGTTTCTGATGTAACAGTTTGGCACTTTAGACTTGGGCATTTGCCCTTTTCAGCAATGAAGCATTTAAGTTTTGTCAAGTTTCCTTCTAATTTTGATTGCATTTGTCCTGTTTGTCCGGAAGCTAGGCAAACCAGAACTCTCTTCCCAATCAGTGAAACCAAATCCAAAGGCATTTTCGATTTAATTCATATTGATACTTGGGGTCCATATAAGCAAACTACTTACAATGGTTTTAGATATTTCTTAACTATTGTTGATGATTATAGCAGAGCAACGTGGACTTTTTTGCTTAGCACCAAAAGTAATTCTTTTCCAGTTTTAAAATGTTTCCTGAACATGGTAGAGAGACAGTTCAATAAAAAGGTGAAGAGTATAAGATCCGACAATGCTTTGGAATTAGGATCAGGTTCTCAAGAAGCAAGTTTCTTAAGTGAACATGGAATTTTACATCAGAAAAGTTGTATAGCCACACCCAACAGAATGGGGTGGTGGAAAGGAAACATAGGCATTTATTGGAAATTGCCAGGGCTTTACTTTTCCAATCCAAACTGCCTATGGTTTATTGGGGAGAATCCGTTCTTACAGCTACTCATTTGATCAATCTATTTCCTTCAAGAGTTTTGAAAGGAAAAACTCCCCATGAGATGTTGTTCAACAGAAAGCCCTCTTATCAGCATTTAAGGCCTTTTGGTTATCTCTGCTACATTTCCACTTTAAGTCGTGGAAGAGGGAAATTTGATCCTAGAGCAGTTCAATGTGTTTTTTTAGGGTATCCTTATGATCGAAAAGGTTTCAAAGTCTTGGAACTAATCACTAAGAAAGTTACCACTTCTAGAGATGTGCATTTTCGTGAGGACATTTTCCCTTTTGTTTCTCAACCTTCATCTCCTTCTCCTATTTTTCCTATTATCTCCATGTCTGATTCAGTACCTGTTGTTGACACCCAATTTTGGCCTAACATTTTAAAAAATTCATAATTTTATAGTTTCAATTTTGATTTGCTAAAACCACTTAATTCATATTCGAATCAATTAATTTATTTTGTTTAGATTAAGAAGCTTTCTAAATTAATTTATGTGAATTCATCCTATTAATCAATTACTTTAAAACCATTCAAATAGACAAATTTTGGATTTTTTTTGCATTTGTCCCACATCGCTTCCCACATCTATTTTGAACCCAAAATTGGTCCTATATAAGCCCTCTTCATTACACCAAAGAGGAAAGAAAAAAAGGAGGAGACCAAAGAGTACCTGAAATTTTTTGGGAATTCTTGGTTCTATAGTTTAATATTTTTAAAATATTTTCGCGGCTGTTCGAGTTTGGGGAGATGGTGGATCGTCTCCGTCAAATTCGCAGTTTCGGTTCGCTGCCCAGAACCAGGTAAATTCTTTCTTAGCTTTGTATTATTTAATTTCTAGCTTTTCTATCTGTTATATGTTAATTAGCTTTGTTTTAGCTTTCGTGCATTAGGTTGTGGTATGACATTTTAGTAGCGTTTCTCTTGTTCTTACTGTTTTATTTACTGTTAGTTGTAAATTTATTTATTTATTTATTTATTTATTTTCTCTTTAGTCTTGCTTATGTTTTTTTTAGGAATTTATTTGTGTATTAGTTATAGTTTAGGAGTTATGGCCAATGACAAAACTCTCCGTCGGTTTTGGAGGCCTACGTAATATTAAAAGACGGAAATTTTAGTTCAAGTTTTAATGCTTGTTATTGTTTAGATTTATTCCATTTTTTTCATTTATTGTTATTGTCTTCAATTGATCCGGATATATTTAGTTGGTGAATATGCTTAGTTATTATTATTAATTATTTATTTTATTATTTATTCCTTGCAGTGAATAATAATGTTGTTCATTTTAAAGCAATTTTAGTTAATAATGATGTCCATCTGTTTTGTTGTTACAAGGTCGATTCACTTTTATTATTTTAATATATTACCATTATTATTATTGAGCTCTAAATTTAATGACATTATATTCCTTTGTTGATTAGTTTGATGGTCAAAATATATTTGCTTATTTTATTTGTTTCTTCTAGCGTTTTTATATATTCAATTTGTCATTGTCAATAATGTTAGTTGTCTTTACTGTTCATCTTAATTTGATCAACTATTTGAATTCTTTTGAGGGGTCTGACATGAAATGTCACATTATAAGTTTATTACCTTCAATAATTGTTATTATTTCTAAGTTGTAGTTTTTGTCGTGGATTGTTTTAGAGACATTTGGTTACTTGTTGATTATATTTAATTGCTAAGAAACAAATTAAAGTGACCGATGAAGAAATTACCGTCGATTTCCAAGGCCTCCAATGTTAATAAGACGGATGTTTTTTTTTAAATTTATTATTTTATATATTTAATTTTATTCATATTTATTTATTACTAACACTTTTACTAAGTGTGTTTACAGGTACCCAAGACTTGCTTCCTTGAAGCTATTCGAAAGGATTTCGAATTATATTTTTAATTAATTATTTTGTATATATCGATGTTAGGCAAACCTTAGGCTGATATTATTATTTTATTTTTTATTGCGTATATTGCATGTTATTATATTTGTACATTATTTTATTTTCCTCCTCAATTTGAAAAAAAATGAATTCAGTCGGGACCCACACTTGTGGATTTCGAAGGGTGCCTAACCCCTTCCCTTCGAAATAATTTGAACCCCCTACCTAGAACCAATTGGTTTCGTAGATCACATAATGTTTTTCCTAGTTTTCCTAAAATTAGGTGGCGACTCTTTTTTAAAAAACTCATTCATTTTTTAAAAACTCGTTAAAATTGAATCAATTCATTATTTTTGAGTTGCTGCGATGTTTTGCCCTATTTGAATAGAGTATGGATGTAAACAGAATGGCGACTCTGCTGGGGACTATAGAGGTTTTAACCAATATGAATTTAATTTTTTTTCAAATTGAGGAAATTTTTGTTTTATTATTATGTTATACCTTGTATTTTTATATTTTGCTGATTATTCGTTTATTGTATTTATTCATTATTTAGTTTATTGTATGTATATTATCATTGCATTCATGGCATAATATTTTCCGTCAAACGACAATTATTTCATTTTCACTAAAGGACGATTATGCGGGTCCGCAGTCGTTCATTAACCAAAATTTTCTTGGGGCACCCTGACGAGTGTAGTTGGCTACTTGATAGTCAACGATCGTTAACTGTCCCAGCCCAAATAGTCCGTTTGGGTTACCTTTTTCACTCTAAATACAACCCACTCTTAGTCGACTAGCGTAGAGCGAAACCAAATCCCGAATTTAGCGCATTGAACTAGGACGATCCAAACACCCAAGGCGTGTTGGGTCCATTAGAAAGACCACCTCCAGTCCATAATGGCCTCCGGCCTAAACGGACAATCATAATTGTGTGTAATTTGAAGGATGTATACGAAATTTGACAAACCATTGTTCATCTGATTAGAGAGTTATTTTAATAGTCTATTTTTGTCAGATTCGGTTCCTCAAAAACTATCATCCCATCCAAAAGTGTTGACAATCGAAGATGACAACAAGTTCAAGAGAGAGTATCTTTCACAAAGGCTTAGAATATGATGGTACCCTTTCGCGGGACTGAATATTTTGTATCCCATTTTCCCTATTATGTATCCCCATTCATTTTATTCGTATAAATTTGTATAAATTTAGATTTCGGGACAATGGAATGTTTCAAATGACATATACATCCTTCAAATCGATAGGCCTACCCTAGGCATAAAAGGGTCACATATTTGTATAGGACGCGCAATAATTGTTTGTATGCTATATGATATGTTTCAGTTTGTTGTTAATTAAAACAGTGTTTATGTGTTTAATTCATTATTTGTGTGATATTTTGCATTATCCAATATGAACAAGAACTAACACTCTTACCTTTTGAGTTGTTCTTCTTTAGAGCGAAATATTGATTTATGTCCGAATTCAGAAATCATTATTTGTCCGAAGTTGCAAGAGACAAGAGGATTAGCGAAATTAAAGTCCTTGCATTTCTCAATTATATCAAGTCAAAACGATAAATTAGGGGAGTATTTGACTATGAGGTGGCACCCACTTATTTTTATTATTATTTTGCATGATGGTCCTGCTCTCACATATTTCTCATATTTTTGTAGGAATACCGTCCCCGACATCAGTCGGTGATGGTCATAACAATGTCTGGATCTCGTGAAAATTGGGAAGAGACAAAGGTTCAAGAAAACATCCAAAAAGAGTACAACAAATTATTACTGTAGAAATTCGTAGGTTACATTCAACAGACAGTATAAATATTGACGATTAAGAGGCTATAAAACATATTGGTGCGAAAAAAGAAAAAAAAAAAAAGAAGAAAAAAAAATTCATGGCGCTAGACCTAGGAATTTCTTTCAGTTGTCTAAATCTTTAAATTATGCCTTATCTGGACGAACTACGCGTACCTGATTCTCATTTTAATGAGATACGTAGGCAACCCTTCTTGGGTTCGGTATTATCTTTTCCAAAAAAAAAAAAATAGTTTGTGCATATTTTCCAAATCATATCTGCACGAACTACGCGTACCTGATTCTCATTTTAATGAGATACGTAGGCAACCCTTCTTGGGTTCGGTATTATCTTCTCCAAAAAAAAAAAAAAAGTTTGTGCATATTTCCCAAGTCATATCTGGACGAACTACGCGTACCTGATTCTCATTTTAATGAGATACGTAGGCAACCCTTCTTGAGTTCGGTATTATCTTCTCCACACACACACAAAAAAAAAAGTTTGTGCATATTTCCCAAGTCATATCTGAACGAACTACGCGTACCTGATTCTCATTTTAATGAGATACGTAGGCAACCCTTCTTGGGTTCGGTATTATCTTCTCCAAAAATAAGAATAAAAAAATAAGAAAAAATAGTTTGTGCATATTTTCCAAGTCATATCTGCATGAACTACGCACACCTGAGTCTCATCTTAATGAGATACGTAGGCAGCCCTTCTCGGGTTCGGTAATCATTCTTTAAAAAAAAAAAGTTACTTGTACATACCGTAAGAGTCATGTCTTCAGCTCAGTTGGGACCTATTGTAGTTAAGAGCATGTAAATATATTTGATATGATGGAAAAGACTGACTTTGCGGTAAACTATAGATTCTCGTGGTACCTCTTATCTTTACTTTTGTGATGCTTGAAAATTCTTTTGCATGCAATCAAGATAAGAATAAATCTAACCTTATGTTTCATGTGCATTATGTGGTGAGATTTTGATCAAAGTTCAATTGTGTTACACTGTTGATCTAGAACTTGACCTGAATGTTTTTCAAGGCGAAATCCTGAGTAATGTTTGGTTTGAGAAAGGATTGTAGGCCTTTTTTGACCCGATTGTGCTTTTCAAAGCCTACCAAATTACATTAATCCCTATTTTTCCCACTTTGAGCCTGAAACCTTTCTTTGGACAACCACATCTTAACCACTACCCTTTCAAGTGCTTACAAGCACTATCCTCTCTTGGCCCAACCTTCTTGAGTGCACCAAGAATGTGCAAATTATAAGAGAAGATCCATGTTTGAAATTTCCGAAAGCAAAGATATCGATCTCCCAAAGTCAAGAAAACAAAAGACTTCTAGAGAAAAAAAAAAGAAATAAAGGAAGAAAGAAAAGGTGAAAAGAATAAAGAAAGGCAAAAATACTCTTACAAGATCAATGAAAGGTGGGAAGGAAAATACACCAACAAAAAGGAGAAAAATTTATAAGAAATGAGTGAAATAAAAGAAAGCTCCAAGAAATAAGGACTCAAAAGAAGTCGAAACAAAGGAAGAAAAAAGAAGAAGAAGGGAAAAGAGTCAAAAATGAGAATTCAAAAGAAGTTGAAAAGGGGGAGAACAATGAAGAGGATCTAACGCCAAAGGCGTACCAATCATTAAGAGCACAAATTCTGTATGACGCTCAAGGAGGAATTAAGTCACTTTTATCCCAAATAAATATCCTACCCATCCCTAAGCCTACGTTACAAGCCAATGACAAGCCCTACATGATCTCATTCTAAATGTTCTCACATTAGTGGAGATTTACATAAGGGTCAAGCATATGGTATCACAGTTGTACGCATTGAACATTCTTGTGAGTGTGAGTGCACTTTGGAAAATGTCCTAAAATTAAATATTTCAAATATGTGTGAAATAGGACAAGTCTTTTTCGTGAGGGCACTTGAAACATGAGGATTGATACAATTCAAAACCTTTGTTTGAAATAAGATGAACGGATCATGTTGATCCTTAAGTATATTGGAGGTACCACTTGAAGCTGTAGAAATAACCTTAAATTCAGTCTTAAAAAAAAAAAAAAAAAGGAATGAGAGATTTACCTGCAATCTTAACTGTTGGTACCAATTGTAGTGAAGGTTTGACTATCTCATCACTTTTTTTTATTTTTTAAAAAGAAAAGAAAAAGTGAAAAAACACTCATTCTTAAATATTTTAAAACCTTTTTAAGAATCTTTCAATTTTATTTAAAAAAAAAAATTACCTTTTGAGTTGTTCATTGTAAAAAGTGTAATCGGGTTAATCTCGTATGTGTGAGAGTCCTATTTTACTTCATGGATTGTCCGTCCCAAAATGTGACGTTTTTTTTATATCTCTAGGCTTTGGATATCACATGGAATACCATTTTCATATTTCATCATGTTCATATTGTGCATTTTCTACTGATGATCTTCTTTCAGATTCTTTGTAGTATTCATCATCTACAAGTTTGGAACTACATTTGACCTGATTCCTGCCTCAACAGGATATGTAGGCGCCACAACGGTTCGGTCATATACCCAGTGTGATTATATTTCTCCTTACAATAAAAACTGGGACAGAATTTTTGAAAATATTTCAAAAATTCACAATAAAGGTGTTATCGCCAACAAGTCAAGATTGAAGATCATTTTGAGATTGAAAAATTCTCACTGGGACAGAATTTTTGAGGAAGACCTCCAAAATTCTGATAAGTACTACGAGAAGCTTGATAGCAATTACAAAGATCATTTAGCGCTTGAAGCTCAACGTCAACGTGCAAATCTTCAGCGCGATATTTTTCTACTAATTGTTTCTTTTCAAATACAGGAACAGGGGAAAGCATTGGGGAGATGAAACTTTCAAAACAATTCCCGAGCCATCCACCTCGTTATAGTTGGACAATCATCGAGCCATCCACCTTGTAACAGTGAAAAATCATTAGATCATGCATTGCGAGTTAATATTCATGCATCGCGAGTTAATATTCATGCATCGCAAGTCAATATTCATGCATCGAGAGTCAATAATTCATGCATCGCGGAAGATCATGCATCGAGAGTCAATATTCATGCATCGCGAGTCAATATTCATGCATTGCAAAAGATCATGCATCGCAAGTTATATTCATGCATCGCGAGTTAATATTTATGCATTGCGAGAAGATTTCATGCCTCGCAGAAATTTATGCATCGCAAGAAGATTTCATACCTTGCGGAATTTATGCATCGCGAGAAGATTCCATCCCTCGCAAAATTTATGCATTGCGGGAAGATATTCATGCCCCGCAGAAGATCATGCATCGAGAGTCAATAATCATGCATAGCGGAAAATCATGCATCGCGAGTTAATATTCATGCATTGCGAGAAGATTTCATTCCTCGCAAAAGTTTACATATCGCAAGAAGATTTCATACCTTGCAGAATTTATGCATTGCGGGAAGATATTCATGCCCCACAGAAGATCATGCATCGAGAGTCAATAATTCATGCATCGCGGAAGATCATGCATCGAGAGTCAATATTCATGCATCGCGAGTCAATATTCATGCATTGCAAAAGATCATGCATCGCAAGTTATATTCATGCATCGCGAGTTAATATTTATGCATTGCGAGAAGATTTCATGCCTCGCAGAAATTTATGCATCGCAAGAAGATTTCATACCTTGCGGAATTTATGCATCGCGAGAAGATTCCATCCCTCGCAAAATTTGCTCATCGCGGGAAGATATTCATGCCCCGCAGAAAATCATGCATCGCGAGTTAATATTCATGCATTGCGAGTTAATATTTATGCATCGCGAGAAGATTTCATGCCTCGTAAGAAGATATTCATGCCCCGCAGAAGATCATGCATCGCGAGTCAATATTCATGCATTGCAAAAATCATGCATCGCGAGTCAATATTCATGCATCGCAAAAAAAAAAATAATTCAAAAAAAAAAAAATCATGCATCGCGAATCAATATTCATCCATTGAAAAAAAAATCAATCAAAAGAAGATCATGCATCGCGAGTTAATTCATGCATCGAGAGTTAATATTCATGCATCGCGAGTTAATTCATGCATCGAGAGTTAATATTCATGCATCGCGAGAAGATTTCATACCTCGCAGAAATTCATGCACCGCAAGAAGATTTCATACCTTGCAGAATTTATGCATTGCGGGAAGATATTCATGCCCCGTAGAAGATCATGCATCGCGAGTTAATTCATACATCGAGAGTTAATATTCATGCATCGCGAGAAGATTTCATATCTCGCAGAAATTCATGCATAGCGAGAAGATTTCATACCTCGCAGAAATTCATGCACCGCAAGAAGATTTCATACCTTGTAGAATTTATGCATTGCGGGAAGATATTCATGCCCCGTAGGAAATTCATGCATCGAGAGTCGATATTCATGCATCGAGAGTTAATATTCATGCATCGCAAGAAGATATTTGCATTTGCATTTAAGACGCATCTAATCGGAGGTGAAGGATGTACACCATATCTTTTCAACGTTTAAGTCGGTGAAAACTTGCGTTGAAAGATATTTGCATTTAAGACGCATCTATTCGGAGGTGAAGGATGTGCACCATATCTTTTCAACGTTCAAGTCGGTGAAAACTTGCGTTGAATGATATTTGCATTTAAGACACATCTATTTGGAGGTGAAGGTTGTGCACTCTATCTATTCAACGTTTAAGTCGGTGGAAACGTGCGTTGAAAGATGTTTACATTTTGTCCTACCGATGGACATACATTCAAATCCTATCGATGGATCATCATTTTTTTTTCATTCATCCTACCGATGGACATACATTTCAAATCCTACAGATTGATCATCATCTTCATTCGTCCTACCAAGGGACCTGTATTTATCTCCATTTATCGTATCATAAGAGATGCTGCCCTTTTTCTTTTAGTTTTGCCTATATTAATGAGTTTTATCTTTGTTTTTTTTAGAACATTCTAGAGGATGCACTCTCAGAGGAGCCACATGTGCGAATTACTTCAACAAGGACGCAACATATCATAGAACCTTTTGGAGACAAGTCTGGGATTGACTTCCACCACATTCAACCGCACTTCTCTACAAAGGTCATGTGTTCGGTCAAAATTGGGTTTGTCAATTTTCGTTGTCCACGATTTCTTTCATCAATCATACACAACGAAAGGGACAGCTGTTGACACCCAATTTTGGCCTAACATTTTAAAAAATTCATAATTTTATAGTTTCAATTTTGATTTGCTAAAACCACTTAATTCATATTCGAATCAATTAATTTATTTTGTTTAGATTAAGAAGCTTTCTAAATTAATTTATGTGAATTCATCCTATTAATCAATTACTTTAAAACCATTCAAATAGACAAATTTTGGATTTTTTTTGCATTTGTCCCACATCGCTTCCCACATCTATTTTGAACCCAAAATTGGTCCTATATAAGCCCTCTTCATTACACCAAAGAGGAAAGAAAAAAAGGAGGAGACCAAAGAGTACCTGAAATTTTTTGGGAATTCTTGGTTCTATAGTTTAATATTTTTAAAATATTTTCGCGGCTGTTCGAGTTTGGGGAGATGGTGGATCGTCTCCGTCAAATTCGCAGTTTCGGTTCGCTGCCCAGAACCAGGTAAATTCTTTCTTAGCTTTGTATTATTTAATTTCTAGCTTTTCTATCTGTTATATGTTAATTAGCTTTGTTTTAGCTTTCGTGCATTAGGTTGTGGTATGACATTTTAGTAGCGTTTCTCTTGTTCCTACTGTTTTATTTACTGTTAGTTGTAAATTTATTTATTTATTTATTTATTTATTTTTTCTTTAGTCTTGCTTATGTTTTTTTTAGGAATTTATTTGTGTATTAGTTATAGTTTAGGAGTTATGGCCAATGACAAAACTCTCCGTCGGTTTTGGAGGCCTACGTAATATTAAAAGACGGAAATTTTAGTTCAAGTTTTAATGCTTGTTATTGTTTAGATTTATTCCATTTTTTTTCATTTATTGTTATTGTCTTCAATTGATCCGGATATATTTAGTTGGTGAATATGCTTAGTTATTATTATTAATTATTTATTTTATTATTTATTCCTTGCAGTGAATAATAATGTTGTTCATTTTAAAGTAATTTTAGTTAATAATGATGTCCATCTGTTTTGTTGTTACAAGGTCGATTCACTTTTATTATTTTAATATATTACCATTATTATTATTGAGCTCTAAATTTAATGACATTATATTTCTTTGTTGATTAGTTTGATGGTCAAAATATATTTGCTTATTTTATTTGTTTCTTCTAGCGTTTTTATATATTCAATTTGTCATTGTCAATAATGTTAGTTGTCTTTACTGTTCATCTTAATTTGATCAACTATTTGAATTCTTTTGAGGGGTCTAACATGAAATGTCACATTATAAGTTTATTACCTTCAATAATTGTTATTATTTCTAAGTTGTAGTTTTTGTCGTGGATTGTTTTAGAGACATTTGGTTACTTGTTGATTATATTTAATTGCTAAGAAACAAATTAAAGTGGCCGATGAAGAAATTACCGTCGATTTCCAAGGCCTCCAATGTTAATAAGACGGATGTTTTTTTTTAAATTTATTATTTTATATATTTAATTTTATTCATATTTATTTATTACTAACACTTTTACTAAGTGTGTTTACAGGTACCCAAGACTTGCTTCCTTGAAGCTATTCGAAAGGATTTCGAATTATATTTTTAATTAATTATTTTGTATATATCGATGTTAGGCAAACCTTAGGCTGATATTATTATTTTATTTTTTATTGCGTATATTGCATGTTATTATATTTGTACATTATTTTATTTTCCTCCTCAATTTGAAAAAAAATGAATTCAGTCAGGACCCACACTTGTGGATTTCGAAGGGTGCCTAACCCCTTCCCTTCGAAATAATTTAAACCCCCTACCTAGAACCAATTGGTTTCGTAGATCACATAATGTTTTTCCTAGTTTTCCTAAAATTAGGTGGCGACTCTTTTTTAAAAAACTCATTCATTTTTTAAAAACTCGTTAAAATTGAATCAATTCATTATTTTTGAGTTGCTGCGACGTTTCGCCCTATTTGAATAGAGTATGGATGTAAACACCTGTTGTTGAATTTCACACTCAAGATATGACGGAATCAATTACTCTTCCACCATCATCCCAAATCTCTCCCACCACTACTCCTGACTATCCTTCTCCTTCAATCCCTGTACCTATAAGGAAATCCACCAGACCATCCAAGAAACCTGGTTACTTGGACGATTTCATTTGTGGGAGTGTCTATTTGACTGATCTCACCAATTCCTGTTTTGCTTCTACCACCACACCTCTATCACATCCTTTTAGTGCTCTCTCTGTATCTAATCAACACATAATACAATCTTTGTCTATTGTATCTGAACCTAATAGTTATTCAGAAGCAGCATCACATCCAGGTTGGCAAGCTGCGATGGACACAGAGATTGAAGCTCTTCAGCTTAATCATACATGGGATGTTATTGAATTGCCGGCTGGGAAGAAAGCTTTACCTTGCAAATGGGTTTACAAGGTTAAACACAACTCAGATGGAACCATTGAGAGGCTTAAAGCTAGACTTGTGGTGAGGGGGGACATTCAGAAACAAGGTGTTGATTTTAATGAGACGTTTTCACCGGTAGTGAAAATGACCACGATCAGATGTCTGTTAGCAGTGGCAGCAAAGAAAAGGTGGAAAGTTTCTCAACTGGATGTAAATAATGCATTTTTACATGGATCTCTCGAAGAAGAAGTCTATATGCGTTTTCCTGCCGGTCTTACTCCTCCTACACATAATCATGTTTGCCTTCTAAGAAAATCCCTATATGGGCTCAAGCAAGCTTCCCGGCAATGGTATGCTCGGCTTGCTGGTGCCCTTTGCTACAAAGGCTATACCGCCTCACTCAATGATTATTCCCTATTTTTCAAACGAACAGGTCCATTGATATCTATATTAGCAGTATATGTAGATGATATTCTACTTACAGGGGATGATGTTTCAGAAATAGCTCAAATTTCTGCTTTCCTTCACTCAGAATTCAAGGTAAAACAGTTGGGTGATATTCATTATTTCCTAGGCATTGAAGTATTGCGGGAACCACAGGGTTTTATTGTGAGTCAACTTAAATTTACCTTGGATCTCCTCACGGATTTCGATTGCAGCCATCTTTTTCAAGTATCTTCTCCACTTGATCCTTCTAAGAAGTTAACCTCTGAATCCAGGGCAAGGTATTCTTCTCAATGCCGATCCTTCTCTTTCTCTGCTAGCATTTTGCGATGCGGATTGGGCATCATGCTCCGACACGCGACGCTCTGTGAGTGGTTTTTTTTATCACACTTGGGGGTTCTCCCATCTCTTGGAAGTCAAAGAAGCAGCCTTCAGTCTCTCTTTCATCTGCCGAAGCAGAATACAGATCTATGCGCAAGGTCACAGCTGAACTTACTTGGCTCGTTCGTCTCCTCGAAGACTTGTCAATCCCACCATCTCTACCAGTTCCCATTCATTCTGATAGTCAAGCGGCTCTTTATATTGCTCGGAATCCTGTTTTACACGAGCGAACCAAACATGTGGAGCTCGACTGCCATTTCTTTCGCCAACAATATCTCTCAGGGCTGATCTCCTTGTCATTTGTCCCTTCTCATGGTCAACTTGCCAATTTGTTCACTAAACCTCTTTCAGGGGCTACTCACCAAAATATTTTATGCAAGATGGGCGTGACGTCTCTCCCCTCCAACTTGAGGGAGGATGTTGAAGAGAAGCCCTCTGTTTCAGCAGCAATGGTGAAAGCTTTCAGCAGCAATGGTGAAAGCTGATGAAGAAACGAGACAAATAAATCTTTCTGTCTTATGTTTGGAGTCTTCTAGGAACATGGTTATACATCCATGTGGAATGCATCATGTACGTCAAAATGATTTGTTGATGGATGAGATACGGGACGTCTGATCAAATCGTCTGCAGATGTATAGGAAAGTTTTTTTTTATTTTCACATCACGTGAAGAGCACATGAAAGAATATTAGTTAGTTACTCTGTTAAAAGTTTTAGCTAATAATTACAGGACAGGTGTACAGATTTTTTTTTTCTCGATTCTTTTCTTATTGATCAGCTCTGTATATATACAAATATCCTATGCAAAAAAGAAAGAAAGAAAAAAAAATCTGTACACCTGTCCTGTAATTATTAGCTAAAACTTTTAACAGAGTAACTAACTAATATTCTTTCATGTGCTCTTCACGTGATGTGAAAATAAAAATAAAACTTTCCTATACATCTGCAGACGATTTGATCAGACGTCCCGTATCTCATCCATCAACAAATCATTTTGACGTACATGATGCATTCCACGTGGATGTATAACCATGTTCCTAGAAGACTCCAAACATAAGACAGAAAGATTTGTTTGTCTCGTTTCTTCATCAGCTTTCACCATTGCTGCTGAAAGCTTTCACCATTGCTGCTGAAAGCTTTCACCATCGCTGCTGAAACAGAGGGCTTCTCTTCAACATATATATTTCGTAATCTTAGACAATCAACTTACACAATCAACTTACAATAGGAACTATACTTAAACACAAATTTGAATGAATATCAAATACTGAACGGAAAAAAAAAGAAAGTAAATTATAGTAACTATAATTTTTTTTCTACACAATATTTCATGCATGCAGTGCACTAACCACAATTGTAATGGAATGAATAATATCCCTCCTTTCTTAAAAGATTAGTGTTGAACCCCTAAAAATGAAAAACAATGCTAGAAAGTGGTTTTCGTTTAAGAAACATTATGCAATACGAATCTAATATAATCAAATACTATAATAAAAATATCAAAATTCATTCTGCTAGGACAGCTAGGCAGACAAAAGAAAATGGTTATAGAGATTATTCTAAACGTCACACAACGTGGTTCATTTCCAATTAAAATGTTAGGAACTTCATTTTTCAACTAATATTATAGTTTTTACTTTTTCAAGATTTTGTCATTTGCTTCCAAAAAAAAGTATAGTCATTGTCCACTTGGTTAAGTAGAATTATACAAAAGCAAAGAGCCTTAATTTTTCCCAAGAAGTTAGATACATACAATTCATATATAAATAATGTGCCATTCAATCATGCCAGCATGACAACTCTTACTTGTCATATTCCATTTCCATCCAAACAAAATAGTCTTCATTTTTTTTTTGTGTATAAAAATGTTTTGCCCTTCTAAAATTTTGTGAAAAAACTAGTAGTAAATAAGAGTGACTTAAAGTAAAATATGTTGTTGATCTGATATTTCTAAGATGTTTAGAACAAAATTTTGAAGAATTTGATAAGAAACAACAAAGTTTAAAGAGTATTTTCAAACTAAAAAATTAAAACTAGTATAGAAAATAGAATCAGAAACAGATTAAAAATAATATAAAAATATTTTTCTCAAAGAAAGAAAATCGAGCCCATTGAATGCTTCAGTGTCCCTTTAAGGAAATTATTCCCCTCAAATACCCGAGGTCAATGGAATATATCCTTCCAGGATAGAACGATCTTACTCATCGGTGTATCGGTACCTAAAATCACGGTATCAACAAACCACTTAATGACAGTAAAGTATTAGAATACTAGATTTAGTAGTAGTAGTAGAAGAAGTCCAGAAAAATTTGTTCAACTAAAATGAGAGGAAATCCCTCAATTTATAAAAAAACAAAGGGTAGCAGGGGCGGAGGCAATGTATAATGAGGGGGTTCAGCGAAAAAATATTACTATTTATACATGGTTAAAATTATTTTTCTGTATGTATAATAGATGTCGAACCCCCTCTCACTAGTTCGTATGTTTATTCAGATTTGAACCCCTCATTAAAATTTCTGGCTCCGCCACTGATGGGTAGTGTGAAAAAGTTCTTATTGTGCCTTACCGGAAAGGTCACAAACCTTTAAAAAAGTCACAATCTTTCGGAAAGGTCACAATCTTTCATAAAAGTCACAACTTTTCATAAAAGTCACAACTCTTCAAAAATGTCGCTACTTTTCATAAAAGTCACAGTTCTTTATAAAAGTCGTAAGTCTTCATTTTCCATTAACCCCTTTTGAAACCCAACAAAATATAATTTATGTTTATTTTTTTTTAATAGGCGTGAAGTGTTAAAACAATGGTTAGAATGGAACGGAGGGAGTATGAACTAGTTTACTGATTATTTGTAGAGATTTTAGAAGTGACAATTTCAGCCTAAAAAGTGTTACTGCCCTAATTTAGCGGGTTCAGTTACTAAGCAAAAACAAACGGGTCAAAATGAATTGAGCTCATACAGTTCTAATTGGGCTAATAAATGGATCGAGATGATGTAGCTTGAATTGAAAAGGAAAAAATAGCAAACATTAGGTACTTTATAATTATACTTTGCTTAATTATAAATAATAACAAAGAGCTAGAGGAGGAGGGAGGCGAGCGAGATTTGGGAGAGAGAATCGTGTGTATTTTCTTGCGAATTTTGGAGGAAAAAAATACAAATACAAACTGATTTGTATAAAACATATTAAGAGGAGTGAGGCGAGCGGAATCAAGAGGGGGAGGAGACAAATGAGCCATATTGAGAGAGAGAGAGGAGAGAGGATTGTATTTTGCATTTACTTTGCATTGTATTATGTATTTATTTTGCATTGTATTCTATATTTATTTCGTATCAATTGTATTTTGTATTTATTTTACATTGTATTCTATATTTATTTTGTATCAATTGTATTAAAATACAACGAATACAATGATATTCATCCTCATTTGATAGGGAGGATGATTGCATATTGTATTCGTATGAAAACAAAACAATTGATAAAAAATACAAATACAATTTTTCGGATACAATTAAAATAAAAATACAAAAGTCTCACATATATTTGATTGAATATAATTGATACATAATATATAACATTTGAATGAATTTCTTCTTATTGGCCCGAGAGAGAGAAATAGAGGGCGAGAGAGAGGAGAGGGCAAGAGAGAGGGAGGAGGGGGGAGAGAGAGAGAGGGAGAGGGCAAGAGAGAGACATGGGAGAAAGGGGGATGGGTACTGAGAGAGAGAGAGAAAAGAGAGAGAGAGAGACGGTGAGAGAGGATAAAGGGCAAGAGAGAGGGAGGAGAGGCAACGGAGAGAGGGGTAGAGTTTGCTATAAAAACAACATATTGCTCTTTTTTTAATATATTTCTAATCTATACCTATTTTTTCATAATTAGTTGCTAATTTTGACTAGTGTCATAATTTTTTCAATTGAAAACTAACCTAAACTCAGACTGGTTGAAAATTAATATTTTTTTTCAAATCTTACATCTTTCCATTCCTCAGTTAACTCTATCATCTTTTTTTTTCCTTCACATTTTTGCCCAAAAAAAAATTCTCTACTTTCTTATACTTTTCTTACTAATATATGTAGTAGTGAGATGCACATATAATATTAGAGATCGTTAGGGTGTGTAAAAATAAAAAAAAATTATGAAATAAGGCAAAAATGACTATTGTCTTTCTTTCGAAAAACTACCTCTTTTGGCACACACAACTATTCCCTTTCTTCCGAAGACAAAATCTTTATGGTTACATTGACGGGTCTAACCAATTATTACGTCAACTATCAGTGATATTGCTAGTGCTAAGCCAAACCCAGATTACACACATTGGATACAACAAGATCAGTTGACCTTAGTCTTCTAATTTCATTCCTATCTGAAGAAATACTTCCAATAATCATTGGACTAAATAAAACGAAGGCAGTCTAGGACGCACTATTAACTACTCTATCTTCTCCATCTAATACACGAGTTCTCAATTTCCATATGTAATTACAGAACTTAAAACAAGACGATCTCTCTATCACACAATACCTACACAAGTCCCAACTCATCTTGGATGAATTGTTTGCTATTGGACGACCACTTACTCTTGCGGACCAAAAAAAATGTATATTTAAAGGGTTGAGGTCAGTGGCTTATGTTGTACACTTTGTAACCCCACGTAGTTGAGGCGTGTGAGAGATGTTTGGATGTAACGTAAGATAAAAAATGAATGAAATTACAATAAAATGGGTTTGAAGTGGTAATAGGACTGTAGTTTAGTTAAGGTATGTCTCTGGAATTTCGATTATAGTCTCGAGAATTACTTGTGCCTTATACCAATTATTTTTCTTGTAAGTTTAAAGATGCATTTATTTTTCTTATTAATGGATAATTTTTCTTATAAATGAATAAATCACTTGCTAGTTTTGTCTTTAATTTTGAAGTTATATATGATCACAGATAACAATTGATATTTGATATGTTATTGAGAACAAATTGATTATTTATTAAGTATTATTATCATTGTTGATGTTGTGATAAACAATCATTTGGTAGTTTTTCATGTTACCTTTATGATTTGTGAACATTCACAAATATCAGTAGTTAATATTAATTATTTTTCTTATAATTGGATAGGTCACATTTGTCTTTAATTTTGAAAGAGTAAATACATCAAATTTCCTTTGAGCTTGGTAGCAAAATTTACTTTAGCACTTTAACTATACATGCGCATATGTAACACCACGGAAATTCTATGACCTATACTAGAGCCTCACATAATGATTAATGATGATTCTAGACCTAAATAAGTGTAAGCAACTTGATTGAGAAGTATTAGAACCTAAATGTTAAAAAATGACCATGACGTCCGGTGAACTAGTAACCTAAACTAGTGTGGTGCTAGTGGTGATAGGACGGTTCAAAAAGGAGTGTCTAAGGGTTTAACCATGGAAAGATGATGGAGATGGATATAGGTGCCTAAGAGGGGGCTTAAGGGATCTAGGCCAAGGTAGGAGTGCCAACCTCGAGGGGCAAGCCAAAGCCAAAGGCCAAGGCTGCCCCAAAAGGGGAGGCTACTGCCTCACCTTCACGAGCATGACCACGGCCCGTGGTCATGATCAGGGGCAAGTGGGGGGCTCGTGAAGATGCCTTGGACATGAAGATAGGACAACATCTTGGACTAGCTACTGTTCAAGGCACCACGAGCCACTCCACGACTCATCACTACAAGAAAGTGGAGATACAACGACATTTTCTAAATGTCGTATTATGATGTTTAAATGTCACAAATTTGTTTACCGACATTTATTTTACACTTGGAACATAAATATTAGTGTCGAGAATTTTTCCGACATTTAGATAATTGTCGGGAAGAATTTGTGACATTTATTTTGTGACATTTAGGTAAATGTTGAAAATAATTTGTGTCATTTACTTTGCAACATATATATAAATGTCGGTAAGATTATTACGACATTTATTTTTTGACATTTATGTGAATGTCGATAAGAAATATGACATTTATTTTTGACATTTAGGTGAATGTCAGTATGAGATATATGACATTTATTTTCGACATTTAGTTAAATGTCAGTATGAGATATATGACATTTATCTTCGACATTTAGGTAAATGTCGGTATGAGAAATATATGACATTTATTTTCAATAATTAGGTAAATGTTGGTATGAGATATATGACATTTATTTTTGACATTTACATAAATGTCGATGTGAAACATATGATATTTATTTTTGACATTTAGTAAATGTCGTTATATCTATATGACACTTATTTTTTTGACATTTATGAAATTTCACTTAAATTTTCTGACATTTAGATTTAATGTTGGTAAAACAAATTTCAAGACACTTATTTGTGACATTTATAAAATGTCACGTTGAAATTTCTGACACTTTAGTTAATGTCAACAAATGCTATTATTAAACGTCATAAAAATTGGTGACATTATTTTATATTTTGCTAAATGTCATCTTAATATTCTAATGTCGCTGCCAAATTTCTTAAACATGCTAGGTAAATTATATATAGTTTTTCTAAAGACACAAATATATACAAACAATCTGTGCATCCAAAACTATCTCCTTCATAAAAAGCAAGAAATATTATGTAAAGCAAATATTTTTTAAAATTATAATCAAAGAAGAAATAACAATATAATATGTTTTCTGTAAAAGTAAATAATATCAAAACAAATTATCTTTTCTATCTCAAGTAATAATCTCAACATAAAACCAACTAATTAACTCCTAATTAAGATGGCATTAAAATCTCCAGTAAATTTGCAATAAATCTTTGTGAAATCATCAATCCAAAAGTCGAGCATGTTGCGGTCGACAATTGAGCTCAATTTCCTTAAAAATTCTGCACAAGAAATGCACATAAGAAAATTTATAACTATAGAATAATAGAAATTAGATCCCGAATAACTAATTTAAGTTTATAGAATAATAATTCTACTTTCATTAGAACCATTGACAACATGGTAGTAAGATGGTACAATTTACTTGAGCAGAATTTTGGTCACTTGTAAGACATCAGTAGTTATAATTGTAGTTGATAGGAAAAGAACAGAGCAAGCAACTATCCAACTATACTAGTGCAGGTAAGTAGTTCATGTTTGAAATCACACAGTGCAGTGGCACCCAAATCCAAGATACTATTAAAGCAAGAAGTACCATACTATTTAAGCAAGAAGTGGCACCTGCTGATAGGGGTCTTAAACTGAATGTTGCCAGTTCTTTGATCCCACAACTATGCCTGGAGGAGTTGGAGGAGTAATAAGGGACAAAAGGGGCAACAAGGTAAAAAGCTTCTCGCAAAAATCAATGTGAATAATGTTGTCTGCTGAACTACATTCCTTACTACTTGGCCTCAGAATGACATAACAAATACATGATATGAAGCTGCACATTAATTCTATGAATCTGCCTCAGAGGTAATAAAAAAAAGTAACTATAAACATGAAATTTTCCTCCTTTTGAAAGAAAAGAAAGATATTGTAGTTTTTTCAAACATACCCACTTCTTTTTTTTTGTGCTAACTTCGGTAGTTCCGGTCTTCTTGATCATATTAGCCTGAAAAAAAATATTAAATTGATTACTTTGATACTTTACGAAATACCAAGCTTAATATTTCATTGAATGCACAAGTGTGTCAATTTACCCACAAGGAAAATAAAAACAGCAGATATATGTTTGCTTGTAGTGGTTAACCAGATAAAGGAATCAGAGATCTATAATCATATTCATAGGACACAGAACTTAAATTTATCACTTAGTAGACTTTTATCTGTTTCTTTGCTTTTAAGCTTAGGAAGTAGTCTGGACTTCCATTTTCAACGGTACAAACTAATGGATTAGAGATGGACCCTGTCTATCACTGGAACAACAGTTGATACAATCTATTAAAAACATTGAGGATATTGTGTCTGCCATGAAAGAGTTACAAGTACATAAAGCACCTCGAATTGATGGGTTCAATGCCGAATTTTTTAAAACTCATTGGGACATAATTGGAGAAGATGTCATTAAAGGGATTATGCAATTCTTTACGACTAGGAACTTGCTGAAGTGGTGTCTGATCAAATTAAGAGCCAAATCTTATATAAATTGCAGATGGAGCAAGGTGAACTACAGAGGAAGCTTTCTACTGTATTGAAGATACCAGTTCATTTTGTGGATGACATTACAGAGGAAGCTCTAAGTCCAAAAAGAGTTAGCATGGAATGGTGTTTGATGTAAATTATAACTAAAAAAACATGCTACTGTTGTTTCTTTTCATGGAACAAAATGTATTTAACAGAGAAAAAGGAGACAAACATTTCAATATTGGATACCAAAAAATCTTAGCACTTCAAGTTGGGTCTAGCTGAAAATTGTAGAAGCAGTATTATGCTCACTTTCTAGTTACCAGTTAGTGGTTGCAAGACACAATGGAGGAAGTAGTTTGACATGACGGCAATGACAAAGCAAGAAAAAACTAACGAATCCAAAGAGACAAAACCTATCATCAATAACAAATTTGGATCCCAATAATCACATTTGAACAGCAATTAGCAAGCTTTTGTGACCATAAGATAATAGTAGTACAGTTCTGCATTTGAGACAGATCCAGACCCCCTCCCCCAAATGTGAAAATTTGTTTTGAAGCAGTATAACATATGGTAGTAGCATTATCACCAGGAAGGTGTGTGCCACGAGAATAGGCAAGTATTTTAATACTTCTCATAGCACTCAGAAAAAGTATCAGAAAAAAATTGTTCACTAGAGAGAATAGGAACAAAAAATACAAGACAGTGGGGTCACAAACCAAGGGCAAACTATCAACAATAAATCATAAAGCAAACTAAGTGAAAAGAAGAGAGATGCCACAGAAGAAGGCAACAACAAGCAGCAGGGACGAAAGATAATTAGGGGCAAGAGCTACAGGTTCATGTTGGTCAAAATGAACACAGCAACATCATATATATAAATTATAAAATGATAAACTAGAGTGTGATCAGGACACAGAAGTCTTAAGTGCAAGTTTTTCAATTTTGGAGGCTTAATGCATGAAAAAGTTGACTTCTGTCAACATCCGAAGATTCATAATTTCACAGTTTATAATTTCACTATACCAATTGAAAAACAACAACAACAAGTACCAAAATAAAAAGATGATAACTTAGATTGTTTAGTGAAATTTTATCTAACCTTTCTTGTGTGAACACCTGGAACAAGTGATGGTGGTTGTTGGCAATCTTCAAGTGGGTTGTCAGAAACCTATTGCAAAAGAGGAAGACAATTATAATAAAGAGAAACTAAGTTTTCATCTAAAAAAAGCCTTTTTTTTAGCAACACAATTATTTCACCTGCTCTGATTTCAAATTCGCATCAATATTAGTTCCCAAAGACTCCACATATGCTTGTATTCCTTCTTTCACTTTATCCGCTATAATTTCTTCCATATGTATTTTTGCTTCCGATAATTTTCTCTCCATCACTTCGTTATTCTCTTTTGCTTCCTCTTTCGCTTGTAACAAATTTTTATCCATCGCTTCCATCTCTTTTTTTGCTTCATACATCTTCTCTGTCATCTCAATTTTCATAGCTGAGGTAGCTTTTTGAACTTCCATCTCAACCCTTGTATCAAAATCTCTTTTTTCAGCCTGAGATCGTTTATATACGGGCCATATACTAAGCTAGGAGATGCTCCTTTTCCTAGAGTTCGGACAATTCCATGAGTGTCTGATCCCATTACTTGGGATTACACATCATTAGGAGCACTTCCAGGGACATTCAACTCAGGATACACCTCGGCAAGATCATTCATTTGTTTCTTTTTGAAAGAAAGGTAAAGTAATGAGAAGATATAAACAAAATTGTAATAGAAAGAGAGTAACGATATATTTTTAAAGAGTAAGAGCTTACCATAACTTCACCAGCTATCTCATTTACTGGTTCTTTATTCGCTCTAATGTGAGTCTTTTTGAACACCTCAATACAAGTTGGTTTTACACCATTATTCATCTTTGTCATCTGTTTGAATAGTAAGAGATTGACATCAAATATTCACGATAAGTATTATTTAATATATAAATTACAGAAAATAAATAGTGATTACTTCGTACATCGTCTATAATTTGAGAATGGCTTTTTCTACCTGATGTGTGTGGCATGGTCAATTTTTTTCGACATTCTTTGTTTCTCTCACTCTTTTCCTAGAAATTTGAAACACAACAATGTATATGAGGAAATGCGGAATCTTGAATATATAAAATAAATAGCCAAGAAAAAATATAAAAAAGCAACATAGTTGAGTTTTAGAAAGGACAATCAATTTCTATACAAGAGCATTTTGTGCAGGTTGAAAAACTGGACATGTACAACAACATTATTTCTGCCAATTAGAGGAAAGGGAAAAATCCGAAAGAACTTCTAGTTGTTCTACAATAAGAAATATAATCAGGAAAAGCACGACTTTAATAATTTATGACAACGCAAATGTAGAAATAGAAATCTAGAACATACCTTTGCTTCTTTTGAACTCCAATAATGAACTAATGAACGCCACTGATCTTCTTCAACTCTATCTGGACGATGAGCTAAACGCTCAGTGTTATATGGGTCATATCCAATGGTTTTTGCTTCATGCTTTGATTCTTTCCATTTAGATCCAAATGACATCATCAGTATGCGCTTCATGTCATCAGTTGCGTCAGTATTTTCCTGTACATATATTTAATACACAACTCATTTATAAAATAAAATATAAAAACAAAAATATCTTAGTATATAGGTTTTGTGTATACTAAGAACCTTGATATGACCCCATATTCTATCCTTGTACATACTAGGTACAAGCCTCCAATCTTTATGATTCAGTGGCGCTAAGATTCCATTTCGTGCTAGCACACCAAGTTTTGAAGTCAATCTAGTTCCTTATGACCCAATAACTTGACCATGTTCATTCAATTCAATATGTAAATTTCCACCATCTTTTCTCCATCCCGAGTGTATCATAGTGGGCCCCTAGTTCGCTTAGACTTCTCTTCAGTCTCATTAGAATCTATAAATAATCAAAGATAAAAAGAGGCAAATTTATTATTTATATAAGATTTATCTAACTACTTTATACTATGAAAGGAAGAATAAATATCATGAGATTTAATACCTGGAAGATTTATTGTACCATGTGATTCATCTCGTTCATTTTGTGGCCAATTTTGGGGAGGTTGAGGCATTGACATACTTTCGATTTGTTTTTTTTGTTGCTCTGAATTTATAAATAACCAAAGATAAAAAGAGGCAAATTTATTATTTATATAAAAATTATCCAACTACTTTATACTATGAAAGGAGGAATAAATACTATGATATTTAATACTTGGAAGATTTTTTGTATCATGTGATTCATCTCTTTCATTTTGTGGCCAATTTTGAGGCGGTTGAGGCATTGACATACTTCCGATTTGTTATTTTTGTTGCTCAGAATCTATAAATAATCAATGATAAAAAGAGGCAGATTATTATTTATATAAAAATTATCTAACTACTTTATATTATAAAATGAAGAATAAACATCATGATAATATATACCTGAAAGATTTATTGTATCATGTGATTCATCTCTTTCATTTTGTGGCCAATTTTGGGGCGGTTGAATCAGTGACATACTTTCGCTTTGTTTTTTTGTTGCTCCGAAGAATCATATAAAATCTCACCTTGACTAGAATTTCTCTGTCTTTTTCTTGCCATTTCAACGAAGTTCCTCAGCTGCTATGAATCCTGCCAAATTACTATTCACAAGTATAAAATAATATCTAACTATCATGTCAAACAATAAGACATAAAATTATGAGATTTTAACAGATGAATGAAGAGTAAAAAAATCAAAGTTATTATTGTTCAACAATCAATTGTACTGAAATAGTGATTATACTACTATAGTAACAAAACTAAGATATGTTGTCATCTTCGTCATATGCCTCATTACTTTCCAAAGTTTCTGGGTCAATTTCTAATTCTGGTACACCTTCTCTAACCCATTCAATGTCTTCTTCAGTTTCAAATGTTGTGTCATCCAATTGTTGTTCAGGCCACAACTCCATATGTCTGTCCTTATGCTCAATTGTTGGTGTGTCATCACCTAAATCATAAAAACCTCTTGGCTTCACTTTAACAACTATTCGCCACTCCGTTTCCATAGAATGATCAACATAAAACACTTGTTGAGCTTGAGAAGCAAAGATGAATGGTTCATCTGATAACAGATGTTTTGTATAGAGTAGATGATTAAAATTTACAAGAGTAAATCCATAATCATCTTTCTCAATAAGCTCCTTCTTATTGTTCACCCATTTACATTTAAACAATACAAACTTGAGATTCTTGAAATAATATAACTCAATTATGTCTGTGAGGATTCCATAAAAAGAAACCTCTGCCAATATGGGATTTCTATCTTTTGTGCTTGCATAACTTTGAGTGACAGCCTTTAACATAATACCACTATTTTGAGTTTTTCTCTTAACATCATTAAACTATTTTTTGTAATGAATCCTTTCAGAACACTTTGGCAAGCACTGAAACAAAAACGGCCGTATTACCACATAAAATTCAAGTCTTATTTACTTTCATTAATTATGTGTCAAGTCCAAGTTAGACAAATAAATTGAAACAGAGCAAACATAACTAAGACATTTTTTTCTTCTTCAAATTTTTAACACTTTCAATTATGATGAGTAGAAGAATAGGATAGTAGCATAACCTTTATGCCCCATTATAGCATGGGAAATTTTGTCTTTCCACTGCTTTCTCTGTGACTGTTGGGCATTAGACTGCACAACATTGAATTTTAAACTATCATTCAGATAAAATGTTGCTTCCCTATAATGTTAACTAAACTTTCATGAAATCTGAATAATGATTAGCTGCTGGGAGGAATCTGGAACCTGCAATCTGGAATTAAAATCTGTAATCTGCAATAATCTGAAAGCTAGAACTGTAATATGTACTCTGCAATCACTTGTTTTTTGAGAAGAATACAATATTTCTTCCCTTTCAGTTTCAACACAGTTAAGGAATCTGATATAATACTAGACATGTCAAAGGCTTCATTATAACACCATCAAGAATACTATAGAAGTGTACTATCAACACTCTCATACTCTAAAAAAATAATGAGCGACGTATTATAACAGAGGACATGTATAAGACATTTTCTCCCCGAAAACAAGATATGAACAGGTGTTTATACATTCTTAAGAGAATACAAACTCAAAATTCGACTTGTATTCAAAATTTATTGAATGTGCAACTGCATAACTCATTTTGCACCCTCTAACCACATAACAAAAGCATCAATACGATTTCAACAATATATGAACATAACAATATCATGATTAACCAGTGAAACAAGCTAAAGCACAAGGCATGCATAGTGACCATGAGTTATGTGGACTACAAACAGAGAAATAATTTCAAAATAGACACTAAGTGATATTAGAAACGAAACCTACACTACCAATCTCAATGATGGACGGAATGAGAATTGAAGCATAACCTTTATGCCCCATTTTAGCAGGGCAAATCTTGGCTAGTGACGGAAAGAGAGAAAGTAACACCAAGTGACAGGCTAGGACCAACATGCACCTGATGAATCCTTGTCATATGACCTTCCCACTTCATTTGTTGCAGCTTCATCAAGGTCATCTGTCTATTCCTTTTCCACACCATCAGCAGTAACCCAACCATTGATTATTATAACCACCAATTGAGGCTGACCAAGCTTTCTGCACAACTGTTTCATCGCCAAGGAAAAGTGGCCTTTTGCCCTTCATCAAGTTTCTTTGCAAATTTTTCTCCTGCAATATCAGCTTCACCAGAGGTCCATGTTGCAGATCACCCCTTCATCAGCCTAGAGATTCAGAGAGACGATGAAAGTGAAGGATCGAAGAAGACGAATGAAACCTCTTTGGGAATTTCCTTCAACCTACTTTCCTAATTTTTAACGAAAGAAAGATTGTGTTTTTTTTTAATTTTAAGAATCTGAAGCCTATTTTTAATATTGTAATTTTAAATTAAATTAAAATTCTACTTCAATGAAGCATGCCACATCAACTATTGTTTCCCATTTATATATATATATATATATATATATATATATATATATATATATATCTTATTATTATTACTATTATTATTATAAGTATTATTACTATTATTATTATTACTATTATTACTATTACTATTATTATTATTATTACTATTATCATTATTACTATTATTATTACTATTATAATTATTAGTTAAAAAATTGTGTTTTATATTTAAACTGTATTACTAACGACGAAATTTAAAATTCAAATTAATAAACAATAACACAATTTTAATTTTAGGAAGAAAAAAAAAGAAATATAGAACTATTTAGTTTATTACTTTTTTTTATTTCTTTTTGGTTAATTTAAAGTTCATGTTCACACGATTCTAAATTAATTAGAAACATAGTATTATTTATTTTAATACTTTTTTTAAAAATAAATAAATAATAAATTTGGTTAATTTAGGAATAATGTTCAAAAGATTTTAAAATTATTTAGAAACATAAAATTATTTAAATGGATAATTATTTTTATTTTTTTTTTGGTTAATTTATGCTAGAGATTTAAAATATTTTAAACTGATATTTTGAATTTTAAAATTGTTGAATTTTTAGGGTTCTGACATGTGCACATTTTACTTCTCCTATTTTATATAGGAGAAGTAATAGCAAATTTTAATTACTATTCATTTAAAATAATATTGAATTTTTATTATTATGTTTTAATATAATTAAGAAAAATAGAGCAATATTTATGGACGCTCATAACTAAAACAGTGATATGCATTTCGAAAGAAGTCATTTGACAATTTTAAATCATCTTCTCTAATTATTTGGCTTCATGTTAATGTTGAATTGTTATTTTTAGATCTATATTATGTTACCCTGGGCCGGATCTAGGCATATGTAAGGCGTGTCACGTGACACGACTTCGTCGAAATATTTTACGGAATATATCTATATAAAAAACAGAAAAGAAAAAAGGAACGAATAAAAAAATTAAAAGGACACTCCTTTAATAGAAATTGCCTAGCTCAAATGGCAATTGCGCCCCTTTCAGTGTGCAATGTCACAGGTTCAAGTCCCATGAAGGGATGCTCTTTTCTTCTATTTGAAAGTTCATGTTTTTAATTTTTCTTTTCTTAAAATTATTAAATTTTTGTTTTAAATTCAAAACAATAGGTTCGGGGTCCCTCGTTAAAAATCTACTCACCCACTTAAATTCATTCAAAATGTAAGAATTTTTTTTCCAGAATTAATATAAAACTCAAAATCTCCGTCATCAATTAGAATTATAGTTTGACTTTAATTCATTCAAAATTTAACAACTTGTTTTTATTATTTTTATAATTAATTAAAAACTCAAAATCTCCTTTTACATCCTTATATTTGTATATTTTTGGCTTGTGGATTTGTTCAATATTCTTTGTGTTCTTGTTCATCAATCATTGTTATTCGATATCTCCAATCATTAGGTTAGTATTTTTGTTGTTACTCTATTTTTTTTATTATGTGCTTGAATTTTAATTTGTTCATAATAACAGTTTTATTTTTTATTATCTACTTGTGACAATCAAATAATTTAAAGGGTCTAAAATAAAATTTTGTTTGATTTTCTTCTTGAGTCATTTTTGTTCTTTATTGGCGACACCTCTTACAAAAATCTTGTGTACGCCACTGATGTTACCTATATTGGAGGCAATGGGGACGTGGTGATGATTTTTGGGGGTATTAATTTAGATAGGAGAGCCTTTTTTTTCTTAAAAAAATTAAATTGAATTGGTTATAATTTTTTCATGGTAACTTTTTATTTTTAATGTTGAAGATATAGATATTTAAATTTAAAATTTAACTTTAATTATTTAAAATATTATTAAGAGAAATTAATCCTAATTTGCTAATAATTAGTGAAAGAGTAACAACGAATATTCTTTTTCTTTTAATTCGTATGCTAAATTAACTTTTTTCTTGGTATGATAAATTAACTACAATATGATAATACTATCAAAAAATTAAAATAGTTTGAAGCACTAGAGCAAGAATTGTTTATGTTTTACATCCTCCGTTTTCTTATTAAAGGAAGAAGAAGCAGTATTTAAATATTTAATGTGTTACTTATTTAGTATTTTAATTTATTAATTACTAGTTTATTCAAATTAATTGATTCAATTGTATATTAAATACATTCACACTCCTAAGTAGGATAATTAACGGTGAATTAACACTAAAATGTACTTTTTCATGAACATTTTAAAATGTTCACTTCACTAATAGATTACATAGTTTTCATTAAATAGTTTATTACTCACTTAATAATTATATTTTATCTATAATTAAAATGTAAGAACTTTAATAATAAATTTTCTTTACTTTAATAAAATGGAAGTTTATTTTTAAGCTAAATAAGATGAAAGTTTTATTTTTAAGCATAAATAAGATGAAAATCTTATTTTAAAGCTAAATAAGATGAACAATTTATTTTTAAGCTAAATAAGATGAAATTTTAACTTTTAAGTTAAATAAGATGAAATTTTAATTTTAAACAAACAAAAATGTCATCTTATTTTAATGACATTTAGAAAAAATGAAAAAATGTCACTATTTTAATGACATTTAGAAAAAATGTCACTAAAATCAATGACATTTTGCAGTAAATGTCATAACATATTCGACATTTATATTAAATGTCACTATTTAAGTGATATTTTTTCTAAATGTCACTAAAACCAATGACATTTTGTAATAACTGTCATATTATATTCGACATTTGTAGCAAATGTCATAATTTAAATTACATTTTCGCCAATTGTCGCTAAAAACAATAACATTTTGCAATAAATGTCATTATTTTAGTGAAAATTTTTCTAAATGTCACTATTATAGTGACATTCTTTCTAAATGTTACTAAAATCAATGACATTTTGCAGTAAATGTCATAATATATTTGATATTTATATTAAATGTCACTATTTAAGTGATATTTTTTCTAAATGTCACTAAAACCAATGACATTTTGTAATAAATGTCATATTATATTCGACATATGTAGCAAAATGTCATCATTTAAACGTCATTTTCGCTAAATGTCGCTAAAAATAATGACATTTTGCAATAAATGTCATTATCATAGTGACATTTTGGACCAAATGTCATTATATTTTTCGCATTTGATTCCAAATGTCATTATTTTTACGATATTTGACATCAAATGTCATTGTTTTATGACGTTTTGTTCTTAAATGTCGTGAAATTCTTTATTTTCCGACATTTGTTTCATACGTCACCAAATTAATGTCGTCGTATGTACATTTTCTTGTAGTGCATGGTGCACTTGACGGAAGGGAGGCTTGGTCGTGATCTTGCCTTAGGCATTTAGGGAAATGGAGATTTTGGAGGGGCTACTGCCCAAAGCACCACGAGCCACTTGAAGGGCCGTGGTGCATGTTCACGAGCATGGGGAGGTGATCATGAAGACTACTTAGAATCTCCTAGGAATTCACGTTTGGGGAGGCTACTGCCTTACACTTCTCGAGCACCATCACGAGCCGTTGAGCACTTCACGGCTCGTGAAGTGGGGCGTGAGGCTGGACGGGATTTTAAGTTGTGTTCAAGTTGGACTTTGATTTTAAAAGTCCAACATAGTGAGGGGTATTTTGGATATTTTGGGGGTTGACTATATATTAATTTAAGTCATTTATCATTCAATTCCCACATCAAAACCTAAACACAAATTGAAACCCCATTACTCCCACCTCTCTCTACATTCTCTCTCTACCCCAACCTCCATTGAAGAGACATTGAAGCTTGAAGAAGAAGATCAAATCCCCCAAGTTCTACTCAAATTCGTGGCTAATCATCTTTAAGGTATGATTTCTTTCACTCTTGGGATTCCTTTCCCCAAGAGGTCTCTCCAAAAGATGGTTTTCAAAATCCTCCAAAACTAGGGTTTTTCTCTACACATGGGTCCTCTTTGAAAAAGAAAATTATGAATCAATTGTGATGAATTATGATCAATTAATATTGTTTAAGTATTTATTGATGGTTAACTGTTGATTTCCTATGAGTTCTCCTTAGACCCATGTCTTTCCCGCCAACTTCCTAAAATCTTGTATTGAGTAAGGTGAATTGTTGAATGGGATGAACATGTCAATGGGTTACTTTGATGTTAGTTATGATATTACTCAATGAATTTACCTTGTTTTATGTATTGGTTATATATTCTTGATTGAATTATGAATTCCCATAAAGGGCAAGAAGGTATGAATGTTGGTTCTTTTTTAGACTTAGAGTATGAATGATGAATTACTTAGATAGTAATGATGGTGTAGCTAATGTATTGTTGTGGTGTTGATGACGAGTTCCCTCATTCTTAACGCTATACACTTGAATTGTCTATGAAGTATGTAGGTCTTTTATGGTATGATTATTATATGATTGAAAGGTAGTCTCATGATTATAATGAAGTATTAAAGTGAAAGGTTTACTCACTTGCTAGTGTGTCTAAAGTGAAAGGATTGTTCTCACTTATGATTACCCAAGAGCTATTATGATAAGAGGTTTACATAAGGGTCTAGTAAAGGCTAATGTGAACTTATGTGATGACTAAAGATGGTTACTAAAGGGAATAGATACTTAGCACCGAAAGGGCATGAAAATAAGATGGGGTCTCACGTTTAGTAAGTTCGGCTCCACACATGTGTTCCTCACGTTTAGTAAGTCCGGATTCCCAATATATGTGTTGTCTCATGATATAGAAACCCCCACGTTTAGCAAGTTAGGATTTCTAGTAACAATCTCCTTGAACCTTAACTATGTGCCCACATATTACTTTAGCTTAGGGTATCCACCTAGATGCTATGTACGAAAGGTTACACCTTAGGCAAGTGTTAACCCTCTATTTTTGGTGTGAGAGTAGAACACCGAATTCCATGTAGCTCTGATGGTCTCATGTCGATTATTGTAACTTCTTTCCTTAATGTAAAAGTAAATGAATAAAGGAAATGTATGAATTCTTACTAGAGCTTTCCTAAAGATTTCTACATGGTGTGAGGTAGGGTATGAGACTTATCTTACACATTGCACTTTTAGGATCCTAAGGGATGGTTCTAGTATGTTATTTTATGATTATGTTGATTATGATCAGGTTGATAAGCTATGAGTGATCTTTATGAATAAAGCATGTCATGATGAAATATGAGATTATGTTGTCGGTATGAAGTGGGTTGCTTAATGTGATACTTAGCTTTGGATAGGATTATGGGATGCTATTCTTTGCATTGCACAAGTATTGCTTGGATTGTCTACACGTTAGGTTGATATGATGTTGGGTTGTCGTATAATGCTTAATATATGTGCATGTTGGGTTTAATGGATATAAATCATGTTTTTGACTAAAATTCCCTTTTGTACATATATTGATGATTTTTATGCATAGAAGTCATTCCCAAACAATGAAAGTTCGGACCGTTGAGGAATTTCAAGGCCACTTCTCAAGACACTTGGACTTGCTTCTCCAATTTGGTGAGCTCTCTAGTCCGAGGACGAAGCCCCATATTCTATCTTTCTAGTTTCGTTATGTTTTAAAGACAATATTGTAATTTCTAATTTGAGATGTTCTCATTGATTGTATGGGCTAAGTCCCAAGTTTCTATTCCTTATATCTAGATGGTACTTTGTGACAAAGTTAGACGATACATTTTTTTATATGAAATAAAGTGAACTTCCAAGTAAAAAGTTTTAAATTTTCTAGCACTTTTATTCTATGATTCATGCTAAGGGCTTGTATATGACCTCTTCGAGGTCGAGTACGCTGGTAACGCCTAGGGGGTACTTTGGGTCGTTACAACTTTTACTTTATTTATCGCCTAATTTCACTTCACATAAAATCAATATCCCCATAAGATTAAAATACTAGTCTCATAATGGCAAACACATTCCACAGGTGCCATGTCATCGACAAATCAAAATCACGTCATTATATGTGTTGGGTTTCCCAACTCATTACGGAGGTCATCATAAAGTTTCTTTTGAAACTTTTTTGGGTGCTCCAAAGCACCAGACCCATGAGTTAATACACACAAAAAATTGAGAAATTTGGTAATTTCTAAAAAGGGGCCTGTAAATGCAGAAATAAGCGTTAAAAAATAGTGCGAATTTACGTGGTTGTTTTCCAACTCATTACAGAGGTCATCATAAACTTTTTTAAGAAAAAAATTGGGTGCTCCGAGACGTCAGATACATGGGCTAATATATATGAAAATTGAGAAATTTGAGTAATTCCTAAAAGCCGACCTGTAAATACGGACATAGACGTTAAAAAATGATGTGAGTATACGTGGTGGTACTCCAACTCATTACGAAATTCCTCATAAAGTTTTTTTAGAAAAAAATATCGGGTGGTCTGAGGCGCCACAAAATTTGAGGAATTTGTGTAATTACTAAAAAGGATCTGCAAATGCGAAAATAGTTAATTAAAAATGGTGTGAGTAAACGTGGTGGTTCCCCAAATAATTATGGAGGCCCTCATAAAGATTTTTTTTTTAAAAAGTTTGGCTGCTCCGAGGCGTCAAATCAATGGGCATTTACACACGAAAATTGAAAAATTTAGATAATTCCTAAAAAAGAGCATGTAATTAAGAAAATAGGCGTTAAAATAGTGTTAGTATACGTGATAGTTCTATAAATTATTACGGAGGTCCTCATAATTAATTTTTAGAATTTTTTTGGGTACTCTGAGGCGCCCGATCGAAGGGCTAATAGACGAGAAAAATCATGGAATTGGGTGATTCCTAATAAGGGATTGTAATGCTAAAATAGGCGATATAAAAATAATGCGAGTATAGGTGAAAAAATAGAAAAAATTGGATAATTCCGAAAAAGGCTTGTAAATGCGGAAACAGACGTTAAAGAAATAGGATGAATGCATGCAGTGGTTCCCCATCTCATTAAGGAAGTCCTCAAGAGAAATTTCAAATTTTTTATTGGGTGTTCCAAAGGAGCCAGATCAATAGGCTAATACACACGAAAAACTGAGGAATTTAGGTAATTCCCAAAAAAGGGCTTGTAAATGCGAAAATGAGTGTTAAGAAATGGTGTGAGTACACGCGGTGGTTCCCAACTCATTCAGGAGGTCCTCATAAATTTTGTTAAAAAAAGTCTTGTAAATACGAAAATAAGCATTACAAAATGGTGTGAGCATACCCGGTGGTTCCCTACCTCATTACGAAGGTCTTCATAGAGTTTTATTCAAAAAAATAATTTGGTTCTTCGAGGCGCCAAATCATGGGCTAATATAAATGAAAATCGAGAAATATGAGTAATTCCTAAAAAAGGGCTTGTAAATGCATGAGTTAAAAAAATGGTGTGATTATACGCGGTGGTTTTCGAACTCATTAAGAAAGTTCTTATAAAGCTTTTTCAAAAAATATTTTTGATTGCTCCGAGGCGCCAGATTCATGGGTTAATACACATGAAAAATTGGAGAATTTGGTTAATTCCTAAAAAAAAGGCCTTGTAAGTGTGGAAGTACTCGTTAAAAAAAATGGTGTGAGTATATGAGGTGGTTCCCCAACTCATTACGGTGGTCCTCATAAAGTTTTATTTTAAAAAGAAAATTTGAATGCTGAAGTGTCACGACCCAACCCACAGGGCCGCGTGAGCACCCACTCTAACACCTAAATAGGAGAACCCTCAAACCCCAAAAGTTTAAACATGCGGAAAATTAACAAATACAGGTATAATAGAGATCAAAATCTTTATAAACAAAATCTTTTTCAACGAACTAGTTAAGACTTGTAAAGTAATTAACAACTCCAAGGATCTAGTCTAACAGGTACAAGAGCTACTAAGAGTAAAAATTGGACAAAATAACAAACGACACAGCTCCTACCTGGCAGAAAGAAGAATAAGAGCTGCTGGAGAATTTCTTCGTCTTCACCTGATGAAACATCATCAATCCTGCATCCAGAATATGTCAAAGACATAACAAGATTAGTATCAGTACAACCACACGTAGTGGTAGGAATCATTGGTCAACCCGATGTCCATCTTATAAGATAAGATATAAATCGTAAGATCATGCATTAAATCACTCACTTCTCCACCCTTGTCCTCTCTTAGAACACCTTCAATTTACACCAATGATCTGAATATTAACCAGTTTACCAAGTACTAACACTTCCGATTTTATTAGATCATAGCCTAAACATGCTAATCCCGTCAAACATTCCCAAGTATTACCACCTTTATTTCCTACCCGTTGATAATGTCATACCCCTAAATTATCGTCACCTTGCTTAACCAGGCCATGTAGTTTCGTTACCTCAAGCTCTAACCTTATCCCACTCTGTTTTGGTACTTACCCAAACGAACACCCCTCACTATTCACCACTCGCCCCTAAAACACCTTGACCTTCTACTATTGCCCAACAAGTATACATTAGAGAACATATCCACATCACCACATATTCACATGCATACACATAAATCCACCTACAACCGAACGTCAAGGATTTCACACACGCACAATATTGAATATAACATGCTTCACAATATAAATTTACCATAAGTAGTTCGTCCTTTCACGGAACCCAAACTCAAATAGTTAGCTTGCCAGAACATGACAATTCGATCCAATAGTTTTGTCGAAACGTGGCAATCGAATCCAAGTTAGATTGTCGAAACGTGGATATCTAGTCCCCATTTACACATCATAATCACAAACAATTTATATTCTCAAAATCATACAATAATAGGTGATTCATGGCATACAATTATTCAATTATCCTTATTTACGGTTAGGGCAATCAATAACACAACATTCACATACATACATGCATTATAATCAAGCAATTACAAACATATATCACACGAACTTCGAATCACAACCATCCCCTACGAATTACTCCTCAATTCCTAACATACAATAGCCCAAGCTCAGCCCTAGTTCTTCACTAGGATTCATCATTAGGGTTTAATCCTAATAACTAAAATTCATCAATTTTATGACTTCAATAGATTGAACGTATCGTACACCCATAATCATGTTCCACCTTACCAGTACCCTTGTTTTTGAAGAAATTCTATTCCAGAAAGAAATTCTGGAAACATTGACAAGTCATCAAAATCTCTACTTAAGCATTAACCCAGTTACGTTGAATTATAGCAACTTCCCACGAAATTCACTCGGTGCACGAAGGTCTACACATAACCCATACTATTGATTTCATACATTACATGGTAAGCACTACTCAATGCATAAAACCTAGACTACCTGGACGCCAAGCGGTTGTACGGGGATTTTGACTTTGTTTTCAGCTTTTTCTAATTCGAGTGAGTTTGGCCAAGAATTTACAAGATTCCACCATCCCTATGCTAGAAATCTCCTTCTCCTTCCTTCCCCATCTTAGAGCAGTTTTTCTGAGATTTCTAGGGTAATTTACGACTTTTTTAGGTATTTTAGGAAGATGGAGAAAATAGGATTTCTCGTAATTACATTTTGTCTCGCCTATTTCGGTGTAGCGGCAACTTACCCCGCTGCAGTGCTGCCGCGCTAACGGCAACTAGCCCGCTGTAGCGGGGTAGGGTCCAGATTGTTTATGGATTTTGTCCTTCCTAAATAACGACGATTCGGTCGTTATATGAAGAGACGCTAGATTTGTGGGTTAATTCACACGAAGAATCAAGGAATTCGGGTCATTCCTAAAAATGAGCTTGTAAATGCAAAAATAGGCGTTAAAAATAGTGTGAGTATACTTGGTGGTTCCTAAATCATTACGTTCAATTTTTTTGGGTGCTCTGAGGCGCTAGATCCATGGTTTAATACACATGAAAAATAGAGAAATTTGGATAATCCTAAAAAAAGTCTTGTATATGCAAAAATAGGCATTAAAATTGATGTGAATATACGTGGTGGTTCCCCAATTCATTAATTGGTCCTCATAAAGTTTTTTCCAAAAAAAATTGGGTGCTCTAAGGCGCCAGATTCACAACAAATACACACGAAAAATTGGGGAATTTAGGTTATTCCTAAAAAGGGCTTGCAAATGCGAAAATACGTGTTAAAAAGTGGTGTGACTATATGATGTGGCTCCCCGACTCATTATGGAGGTCCTCATAAAGTTTTTTCAAATTTATTTTTGGTGTTCTGAGGTTTCAGATCCATGGGCTAATACATACGAAAAATCAGGAAATTTGGATAGTTCCTAAAAAAGGGCTTGTAAATGCAGAAATAGGCATTAAAAAATGTTGTGAGTATACGCGGTTGTTCCCCAACTCATTACGGAGGTCCTCATAAAGTTTTTTCAAATTTTATTTTGGGAGCTCTGAGGCGCTCTATCTATAGGCTAATATGCACGAAAAATCGAGGAATTTGGGTAATTTATAAAAAAGGTCTTGTAAAAGCGGAAATAGGCGTTACAAAAATGGTGTGAGTATACCCGATGGTTCTCCAACTCATTTTGAAGGTCCTCATAAAGTTTTTTCAAAAAGAAAATTTGGGTGCTTTGAGCGCCAGATCAATGAGCTAATACAAATGAAAAATCGGAGAATATGAGTAATTCCTAAAAACGGCTTGTAAATGTAGAAATAGGCGTTAAAACATGGTATGAGTATACACTGTGGTTCCCCAACTTTTTATGAAAGTCCTCATAAAAAAAATTTAAAATCTTTTGTGGGTGTTTCGAGGCGCCAGATCAATGAGCTTATACACATGAAAAATTGAAGAATTTGGGTATTCTTATAAAAGTGCTTGTTAATGCGGAAAAAGACATTAAAAATGGTGTGAATATACATGGAAGTTTCCCAACTCATTACGGAGGTCCTCATAAAGTTTTTTTAAAAACAATTATGTGTTTTGAGGCGCCAAATCCATGGCCATGGGCTATTATACACGAAATAATGGGAAATTTGAGTAATTCCTAAAAAGGGTTTGAAATGTGAAAATAGACGTTAAAAATGGTTTGAGTATAAGCGGTGGTTCCCCATCTCATTACAGAGGTCCTCCTAATGAGACGTTAAAAAATTATGTGGTTTGAGGCGCCAGATTCAAGAGTAGTACACACAAAAAATCTGAAAATATGGATAATTCCTAAAAAATGGCCTATAAATGCGCAAATCTGCTTTTAAAATGGGTGAGTGTACGCGGTCGTTCCCCAACTATGTACGAAGATCCTCATTATATTTTTTTAAAAAAAACAATTTGGGTGCTGAGATGCGTCATATCCATAGGCTTATATACACAAAAATCAGACAATTTGGGTAACTCGTTAAAAAGGCTTATAAATGCCAAAATAGGCGTTAAAAATGGCGTGAGTATATACAATGGTTCCCCATCTCACTACGGTTTTTCTCATAATGTTTTTTTTAAAAAATAATTTTGGATTCTTCGAGGCAGCAGATCCATGGGCTAAATACAAACGAAAAATTGAGAAACTTAGATAATTCCTAAAAAAGAACTTGTAAATGCGAAAATTGACTTTAAAAATGGTATGAGTATACACAATCGTTCCCCAACTCGTTACAGAGTGCGTGATAAAGTTTTTTCAATTTTTTTTTTTATCTTTTTGAGGCTTTAGATCCATGGTCCAATACGCACAAAATATCAAGGAATTTGAGTAATTCCTAAAAAAAGACTTGTAAATGAAGAAATAGGCGTTAAATTAAAAATGTGTGAGTATATGCGGTGGTTCCCTAACTCATTACAAATATCCTCATAATGATTTTTAATTTTTTTTGGTGCTTTGAGGCGGTAGAACAATGTACTAATACAAATGAAAAATCAGAAAATTTCTAAAAAAGGGATTGTAAATCCAGAAAAAAGCGTGAAAAATATGATTTGAGTATACGCGGTGGTTATCCATATCATTACAGAGGTCCTCAGAATTTTTTTAAAAAAAATTGGGTGCTGTGAGACGCCAAATTCAGGGGCTAATACACACGTAAAATCAAGGAATTTGAGTAATTTTCAAAAAAATGACTCGTAAATGCGGAAATAGCCATTACAAAAATGATGTGAATATACACGATGGTTTTCCCCACTCATTAAGTTGTCCTTGTAAATAATTTTCAATTAATTTGGGTTCTCTGAGGAGCTAGCTTCATGGGCTAATACACACGAAACATTAAGAAATTTGGATAATTCCTCAAAAAGGGCTTGTAAATGCAAAAATAAGTGTTAAAAAGGGTGTGAGTACACTCGGTGATTCTCCAACTCATTACGAAGGTCCTTATAAATTTTTTCAAAAATAATTTTGAATGCTCTGAGGCGCCAGATACTTGTGCTTATACACATGAAAAATTAGAGAATTTAGGTAAAACCTAAAAAGGGCTTGTAAATGCAAAATAGGCGTTAAAAGGTGTGAGTATACGCGATGGATTCCTAACTCATTACAGAGGTCGTCATAATTTTTTTTGTGTTCTCCGAGGTGCCAAATCTATGGGCAGTACACACAAAAAATCAAGGAATTTGGATAATTCCTAAAAAGGGCTTGGAAATGCGTACATAGACGTTAAAAATTGTGTGAGTATACGCAATAGTTCTCCAACTCATTATGAAGAACCTCTTAAAGTTTTTTTTAAAAAAAACTTTGGATGATCTGAGGCTCCATATCCATAGGTTAATATTAACGATATATCAGGGAATTTGGATAATTCCTAAAAAAAGCTTGTAATTGAAGAAATATGCGTTAAAAAAATGTGTGAATATACTTGATGGTTTTACAACTCATTACGGAGGTCCTCATAAAGTTTGTTCATTTTTTTGGGTGCTACGAGACACCTGATCCATGGATTAATATAAACGAAAAAACGAGGAATTTGGATAATTCCTAAAAAGTGGCTTGTAAATACGAAAATAGGTGTTAAAAATGGTGTTAGTATATACAGTGGTTCCCAACCCATTAAGGAGGTCTTAATAAAGTTTTTTTTCATAAAATAATTTTGGGTGCTATAAAGGCGCCAGATCCATGGGCTAGTATACACAAAAAATGAGAAATGAGGGTAATTTCTAAAAAAGGTTTGTAAATACGGAAATAGGAGTTACTAAAATGGTCTGAGTATACAAAATTGTTCCTAACTCTTTAAGAAAGTCCTCATAAAGTTTTTTCAAAAAAGAATTTGAATGCTTCTAGGCGCCAGACCCATGGGCTAACACATGAAAAATCAAGGATTACGGTAATTTCTAAAAAGGGGCTTGTAAATGCGGAATATAAGCGTTAAAAACAGGTAAGTATACGCGGTGGTTCCCCAACTCATTACGGAGGTCCTCATAAAGTTTTTAAGAAAATAGGGTGCTACGAGGCGACCAATCCATGGCATAATACACACGAAAAATCGGGAAATTTGGATAATTCCTAAAAAAAGAGCTTGTAAATGTGGAAATAGGAGTTAACAAAAGGTGTGAGTATACACGGCGGTTCCCCAACTCATTATAGATGTCCTCATAATTATTTTTAAAAAAAATTCTTTTGGGTGCTTTGAGGCGTCAAATCCATGGGCTTAATACATACGAAAAATCGGAGAAATTTGAGTAATTCCTAAAAAAGAGCTTGTATGCGGAAATAAGAGTAAAAAAGGGGTGAATATACTCGGTAATTCCCCATCTCATTCATTATAGAGGTACTCATTAAATTTTTTCAAAAAAAATAATGGGTGCTCCGAGGCACCTAACTCAATGGATTAATACACGAAAAATCAAGGAATTTGAGTAATTTTTAAAAAAAGGCTTGTAAGTGTGGAAATAGCCATTCTAGAAATGGTATGGGTATACCCGGTGGTTCCCCAACTTATTACGGAGGTCCTCATAAAAAAACTTTCGGGTCCTCCGTGCCCCAAGCACCCCCAGCCTCAAGGCACAGTGCCTCGAGCCCCTTCCCACCCACCCTTACCCCCCAGCCTTGAGGCATCGTATCCCGAGGACCCCCACCCCCAGCCTCGAGGAGCCATGCGCCGAGGCTCCCCCACCCCCAACCTCGAGATGCCCTCCCCTGAGCCCCCCTCCCCCAAACCATCCCAGCCTCGAGGCGTCGTTCCTTGAAAATATAATTTTTGATATTGAACTTCAAAGAAAGGAGGAGAAGACGATCAGTGGTTGCAAGTGTGCATGAAATAATGCGTACTGAAGAAACCTTTTCTTCCTCACCAGCAAACCCAAAAATAAAATTTTCTTAGCCCATTTTTCAAAAACTCTCAAGGACTTGATGAATGCGGTATTAAATCCCTTTTCACGCTATTTAGTTCTTGTTTATTTCGATTAAATACAAATTTTAGGATTAAATTATTGTCGTATTGTATTTGACTTGATGCTTGTTGTATGAAATCTTTAGGCCAGGCGTGCCTCTGGGTGAGGCCTGCCACTGGAGGGGGGTGGGGGGTCCGGGTGGGCATTTGGGTGAGGCTTGCCGCGGGAGGGGGTAGGGGTGGGCCTTTGGGTGAGGTAAAAATATTTGATTATTTGATTAGAATGCATTCATACGTACAACAAAATAATCATTTAATTAGAATGATTTATTTGATTTTTTTATTTTGTTTTCGACATGGTGTTGCCAGCATCTCAAGGTCCATGATGTTTGTGCTTTGTCATTGAGTTCTTGGTTTCCATTTTGTGTTGGTAACGTTTCTTTTTGCCTGGAGTTATTCTTTTTTGTGATTTTGGGTTGGTCAAGTTCTATCTAATCTATGATTAAGAGTCGAGTTCTTATTATAGCTCGATTCGAACACATTCAGTTTCTTCGTCAAATGGTTGCATATTCTGATTAATAGCTGTTGTCAGTGGCGGAGCCACCTTATAGTTAGCGAGTTTTCGAACTCTCTTCGTCGGAAAATTATATTATTTATACAGGGTTAAAATAATTTTTTAGGTATATATAGTAAATGTCAAACCCCCCTTCGTGTGTCTATTTTTTCAGATTTTGAACATCCTTATTAAAAATTCTGGCTCCACCATTAGATGTTCTCCAGAAGTGTATCATGATTAGTCCCGAGTTATTTTGTCTGTCTTAGTTTATTTTTAGTGGTTATGAACCGATGTCAATGATCAGTATTCAATGTCGTGATATTCATTCGTTGCCTTAAACTAGAGTATGAACTCGAATCTGCAGTAACTCAAGCTTGATTTTCATGTTCGTTTTGAGTCACATGTTTGTCTTGCTTTGATTTTCATGCCTCATATGTCAAATGTTCTGCGTTTAGTTTCGTCACTGTTGATACTTGTCCTCGTGTAGATAAATGGGTATTAAAACTAGCTAATTCGGTAGGTTTATTTAATATCTTCTTGTCTTACTTTTTACTTTAAGCTAAACTAAATATTGGGTTATTCAAGCATGTGTTGTTTTTAACAAAGTTTTCAATCTTGTAGTTTCCCTTTGTTAATGTTGACATCTTTTTGGTGCCCCTATGTTAGTTACTGTCTGATTTGTGAAGTAAATCACCATAAAGTTGGAATTTGACTAAATGATTTTACAAACATCTCACATGATGCCTTCCCAGATTAGTGTGAGTTTGTGATTATCAAAGTAGTATATGTTTGCATATGTTATACTATATTTTGATTTAGTCAGACTCGTGTTATACAGATTCTATATATCATCTTGCTTATGGATATTAACTCTCTGTTTTTTCATTTTTCTTTCTTTGACGCATGTGACTCCGAGTCCACTGAACTTCTTCATTTTTTTTTTTGCCTCTTCTTCCTTTCACTTCGATCCAAGGAGGCTCAAGTCTTGCCCCTTTTCGAGTCAGAAACAGATGTACGAGAGGCTGAAAATTACTTACAAGTGATCAAAAGTCCAAAAAATGGGCTGTATATGTTTTGCATAAATTGATATACAAGTCAAAGCGTTGAAATATAGGCTGAAGAGCCATATTTCAGGCTGGAAAATTGCATTACGGGTACTCAGAGCAGGAAATATGTTGTATATACGTTGTATACAACAAAATACGTAGAACATACAGTGATATATAATAAGTGTATACACTATATTTAGGGAACGAATAATGGGCCCAAAAGCGCCCAAAATATCCAGCCACGATTGTGATATAATTGGGCCAACGCCCATCTCTTTTTTGGCAGCCTTAATGTTAGTTTTTCAGGACATGTGAAAAAGATCTAAAGAAAATAGCATATTAGGCCCAAATTAACCATATTCAAAATTCCCAAAAAATAGGTACTTTCGAAAAATAAATAAGTAATCTTTGAAAAAATATATTTACCGTTTATAGCAATAATATTTCTTTTTCACTAGATTACTTTTAATTTATTTATAATACAAGTTTAATTCATATTACAAAGAACAATTTTTTATTCACATATAATACAAATTTTAATGATAGATAATTCATTTATCACATATTTTAATACACTTATAATACAATGTGCCAAATTTTTACCAAACAAACATAATATATTTTAAAAAATAATTATAGTTCATACATAATTCATATATATTGCATACATAATTCACTTTTAATACATATTGCAGATTTAACATAGTATTGCTATAAATGGTAATAAATAAAAAGTATTGCTAAAATCAGTAATTATTTATTAAAATGTATCAATTGATGTAATTTTTCCTTTAAAAAATGTGTTTTTCCTTCAAAATTGTGTAAGTGTGAATGTTGTTTATTTCTTTAAATAATTAAGGAGGCCTGGGGGAACGACAAACTAAGGTTGTGTGGGGTGGGTGGGTGGGGGTGGGGGGTGAGGCTCAGGGTACGACGCCTAGAGGTTCGTGGGGAGGGGGGTATAGGTTAGATATTACTTTTTATACTTGGTATGTTAACTGTTTAACACTAATGTGTCATTCGATACAAAGATTAATAACGTATGAATGTGTCAATCAATCCTCAATCCGGGCTCAATGATCGGAATGAATGGCTTTCTCCTGTCTCCTCATGGATCCAACTATTAGGTTCATGGGTTTGGAGTCCGTGCCTAAAGCAACTCTTTTCCATTCGCGAACGTTTAAGAAGTCACTCCTGATTCGTTGATCTATTGAGCTAAGGCAGCTCTGCATATAGTGTTTTAGACTCATACTTCATCGCCGCCCGGTCCTTTCGAACCTTAATCTTAAGAAATTCCTGAACGAGAAAGCGGTATGTATGGTTGGCGTATGCCTGGAAACTAGTTCAGAATGATATCATCAACTGAATGATAGACCATGAGTAAGCACTTTCGACAGCAAGAGAAGAGTCCTCCTCCTCACAAGGACCAACTTCTTTAGGTGCGAGGTGCGATCAACCGCGAAAAGTCAGTAATAAAGAATTCGCTCTCCGGTAAGCGAAGGAAAGCAGGTCAAAGCCTGCCAAGGCGTCAAGGCAGTTCGATAAAGGCAGAAAGAGTCTCCGTCCTGAACACAAAAGGAAGGCGGGTTTGTCAATGCTTGAACTGATTGATCTAAGTGAGCTACGAGGTTAGTCTTCTAGGATCAACTTGCTTCAAAGTGACCATTAATTATTTGTTAATTTCAGGAATGATCCTATCAGTGATTATGTACTAGGCTTATCTAATGAATTGAGTCTTCCAAGAAAGATTTCTAATGAATCTGCTAATTGAGGTTCTAGATTCGTTCAAAAGGCAGAAAGGAATAGGCTAAGGGTCGTACCTTAATGATCCCTAACCATATTGATGTTCCTGAGTTCTAGTCTTTCTGGTAGCCAATGATCTAAGGGAGCTAGCAGTGCAAAGATACTCAAAAGTGGTACGCGCACATAAAAAAACGGTTGGACGGTGTCTTTTTCTGTTTTGTTCCTTCCTCGGCAAGCTTGGGAGTTTCCTGATGTAAGCTCCCTGGGTACGGTTCGGAGTTTATGTAAATGCCCTATCTTCAAAAGGAGCTGCTGACTTAAGGTATCCCCTGATCCGAGGGTGAGCTAGAATTGTGTATGGTGAAGAGGAAAGGATGAAGTCATTGTAAAGGAAGACGACATTTACCATTTTCGCTGCCTGCCTAAAGGCTTATTGGTAGCTCTTAGGTTCTCTGTCAGTAGAGTGATTGCCAAAACCTAGGTATGTTTGTAGCTTTTAGAGACTATCCTCTGCAGCTGTAGCTACGTGGAAGCCAGCTGCTTAAAGACAATCCCCCCAACCATTCCGCTATTCCTGCCCTAAAGCAAGGGAATCCGCTCTGACCCACCACCCTGGTAGGAATTGCCAGATTTACAGTTAATGAATCCTTGTAATACAAGTTCTTTCCTCTAACGATGGCTACGAACTACGCGAACTAAACTGTCAAGGCTTTCAAACCAAGACTGAGAAAGCTCAATCAATAAAGAGTATTTTAGTGGAATGGCTTAACTTACTCCCCATACGAGACCGGAAAGGAAGCTAGCGAACCTAGGGTCAACACCAAGGTAGGGGCAAAAGGGAAAAGAACGATGTTTGAAGTGAACGGAAGCACGCATTTCGCTAAGAAAGCAAAACAGGAAGCGGCGATAGCAAACATTACCCTCACTCAAAACAATATGCTCTTGAGAGACATGAAGCACAATCAACCTCTCTACCTTAAGACTTCTAACATGGTCGATTCTAGATAGAGCACGGTAACCCACAACCCCCTACTCTACAAAACGAAGAGTGGAAAATCTCTTCATAGGGTACTGTAGCTGTACAGCCATAGTACCATAGGGATGGTGAGAGTTCATAAGAGCCCAAATTTAGATAGGTGAAAGATCCTTACTCAAATTACGAACCCTGAACCTCTTTGCGAATTCACAACTGAACCTTGATGGGAAATCATAGATTTCTGATACGAAAGAAAAAGCCCAATTACAAAAAAAAAATCATATACACGAGCGTCCTCCTACATTGTCCCCTAGTACAGCATACTTAAGAAAGCGGTTTCCAGGGTCAACCTGTTTAACTGCATGCCAGACCACTAAGTGATGAGACCGTGCAAACAAAAGCAACGAGGAGCGCTAGCCGGAACTGGACAATGGGTAGGTGTCCAACAAACATTCCTTAGATAAGAAGGATTCATTCACCGCAGCTTCTCTTACTAGCAGATGAAACTAGCAACATCACATCATATAGAATACCGATTGACAGGCATTCAAGTCTATCTTATAGTTTATGTTGATGATCTCATTGTTTTCACGAGCGCATCCTTCATTTCCAAGCTTTATTTCTATCGTAATTTTTCCATTTAGGCGCCTATTCATTCTTTTTTGGGGTGTATAAAGCCACGGAGCGATTTAGGCATCTATCTTATTGTATTGACGCAATTGGAAGATCAGGATTTCTCCCTGCCGCTCAAGCGGGATCAGATCGAGCTTTAGCGAGAACAGCTGTAATTGAATCGGGAACGGAAAGACTTCACTTCAACTCAATAAATGACGTCTACTTCATAAGTGATAAGGCAAAATATATCACCGAAAGGGAAGGTGATAGGAGAGCCTAGCCATTTCACTCTACCTGAGTAATAAAGTGGAAACCCCCCTCACGATCGATTAAAAGGAAAGTCGCCCAAAGATATTTGTTCAAATCCAATTAGTGAAGACAGAGTAAATTCAACAAATCTAAGGAAGCAAGTCCTAGGCCTCACTATCTATCAATCACGAAGGTAAAGGAGAGAAGGTTTGATTGAAAGTAGTACGTCTGCAGGGATCTGTCGTTAGCGATTTGACCGGGACACATCCAATTGAAAGTCTAATCTCAACCTCTTTGGAAGGAGCTCCAAAAAAGACTTGACTTCAGAGCGGGGAATCTTCCTACAAGTGAGCACCAAGTCAAATGTATTCAAAAAGGGTTATACCTCTGCCTAGACAAAGAGGACTTTAAGGCAGCCTCGTAGGAGACATTGGATGTAACCAGCCTTCAAAGGCGGAGGAGTCAAAAGCAACTTTTAATTCAAATTAGAGAAATGCTGAGCTTTATCCGCTTCAATTCATTAAGGTATTATTCTATATAGCCTTCTAAATAGTCAGAGTGGGAACTCAAAAGCAAGAACTCTTAACCGTCATTCCTTAACTATAAAGGGCGTGAATGTGTAGATCAAGGAAGAAGGGTGGGATAGCGCCCGATTGATTGAGCGTCTTACAGCCCGTCATGCAAGCTAGCAAAGGCAGCGCAGAAGCAGCCCCCGGATCCACACAGGGTACTTCAAATTGTTCCTTGAAGTATTTTCCTCTTAGTTTAAGCTCTTGGATGATATAATCCATCTAATCAAAAGGAAGGAAGGATAGACAGTCCAGCAGGTGTATAAGGATGAAGTGAAGATGAGGTAAGGATGGCTTGGGCGCCTCTGGAATTATGAAATCCTCTTCTAGGCATGTTCCCGATACTATACTAGTGAAAGAAGTTCCTTACCTTTTGTTTTGCTAGTGGGCTGGTGCAGACTTCCTTCTTTATGCTCATAGGCTTAACCAACCTAGAGCACGGTGTGCTTGTATACCAGTAGGCTATTACGACGCACCGGAGACCTTCGGCCATAAGACTTTAGGCGCAACGACGCAACTATTATATGACCACTTACGCATTGATACGTGAATACGATGGGATACGACCGCCCGTAATGGCTTTCCGTTGGTATGTAGTTGGATCGATGCTTCGCCTCATCCGTGCTCCTTGGAAACCTTGACTCTTCAATAGATTAGATTCATCTTAACTTAAGAAAAGTGGTACTTTCTCTTTGCCTTACCGTCTTTTCTCAGCGGATCAGCCACATAGTCCGAAGTAAGGTTAGTGACGGGAACTTAGCTATCTTTTGGTCAGGTTTTCCGGGGTTGGTTCCTCTACTAGAATAGGTCCCGAACGCCTCACTTCTCTTACTTTCGGTGCTTATCTTCAATTAGAAGATGGTCACCCGCCCTAAGCAAGATCGGTTCAGCAGGCCAATTCACGCATCTTCCGCAGAGTACCAGCGCCAGCCCTATGAGCTAACTTTCCATTTGACGGCAAAGAGCAATCGGCCCTGTGAAAGTCACATCTTTGACTAATATACACGGGCTTCTGAGAGGATTTTTTAATCAAGCCAAGAGGAATCGATTTAGTAGTCCATACCAGGTAGATTTAGGAGTGACTGGCAGTGAATGCCCGGTAGCAAAGGTGCGATGCAGACTCGGCTTAACTTCACTTGAGTTCGGTTTCCCCTGGAAATGATGGAATAAGCTTTTCTTCCTCTTAGCGACTATGAGCTCATAGGGAGCTGGAATGAACTTGGTTAGCTGGGACTAAGAAGGGATAGGATTTGATTAGCGCGCTTTCTGCCTGCCCTTTCCTTACTCTGTCGATGGTATGCCTGAGATGGCAGTCTTTCTCCTTGGCTTGTACTCGAGATCCGATGTTCGAAAGACAACCAATCCTTGTCCAGTAACCATTCTGAGTGGGAGTTCGGATCTATGTTCAAAGGAGGGGGTCTATTAGCAGAGCGTCGATAATCGGGTTCTTGCCTTGCATTGGTTTTCATTTCGCACTATCTGGTCACTGGTTTGAAGTTAGTGCTCCGTGAGTGTATAGCGAACCTAATGTTCTTATTTACTTGTTGGACAGGTTTGAGTGTGGATGGCAAGTGAGTGCCGGCTTTTCAAAGAGATATTTGGATCCATCCTTGTCAACAGGAGAAGGGAATAGGCCTTGAGGGTAATGTCGGAGCCTCTGCCTAGCCCACACCAAGGCGAGGCACGTCTTTTCCAAGGTCGAATATGACGACTCGTAGTCCGTCAGCTTATTTCTCAGGTAGTAATCTTTCCTTTCTTCCCCTTTCATCATGCTGGCCTAAGACGCATCTCATGGAGTTTTCCGTGACCCAGAGGTATAGCAAGAGGGTTCTTCCCTTAATAAAAAAAGTACCAAGACCGGAGAATCAAAAAGATAGGTCTTAATCTTCTCGAAAGCACTCTGCATAGTCAGTCTAGGGCATCGTTCTACTCCTTTTCTTCTTCCTCAAGAGCTTGAAAATGGGCTCGCAAAAGGGAGTGAGCTGTGCGATGAACCTGCTGATATACTACCCAAGAATCCTCTTCTTTCTTTCCTTTCTATCCCTTTCCTTTCTCGGGGAATGAGCACACCTTCAACTAGTCACCAGTGCCCAGATTTTCTGTCTCTGCCAGCTCGTAACCTCGCTCCTGACTATTCATATTCACGGCTTATTCATAATCAAGGCTCTAACCGCCTAATCAAGGAGTGGAATTCTCTGCTCCCCTCGGAAAACTCCATTGCTTTGACCATCCTCAATGACCTGAGGATGCTTCTAGCCTTCAAAGAAGACCAATTGACCACTACTACTATAATGGAGAAAGGACAATCTGCCTTCTAACCCGAGGTCCAGGTATTCCGGCCCCAGAGAGAGAGCGTGCCAAAGCCCGATGAATAGACAGGGGATGGACAGTCCTTGGAGCCGTACCCCCAAGAAGAAGATCAAGGGAATCTCTACCATCAGGCTTCGAATCTGAGGTTGAGGTCTAGCCTCTCTTTTCAGTGGAAGTTGAGCTCGTCGGATCTGCTGCCCGTGACGTGAGTGATCCTTAACCCTGCCCCCTCTTATTGCTATTTGTGACGTCGAGTGCTTAAGTAAGATCAGCAGTCTGGCAGGTCCTTGGACGCTGGCCCTTAGTAATCTAGTCTACTCGGACCTCTACTAGGGCTAGAGCTAGCCGGAAAAAAGAAAAAAGACTTAGCCAAAAAGAAGTACATAATAAGAAAATGCTCCACGCTCTACCTTCCGTCCTCCTTAAACTAGGCTTTCTTGCATAGTAGCCTACCTTTGGTCTCAGGTTCGCTACTTGCTAGCCTAGAGCTGACCCTGGCTGTGATCAAGAAGTCTGCAGCAAATTCGAGTTTAGGGGTCGCCAAAGCATTGAGAGATGGAAGGAATGCTCTGTCTAACCGCAATGCTTGTCTGGCCTCTCCAGCCAAATTGAGAAATTCACCCTTCGTTCTATCTTTTTTTTATGTTATGAAAGGCGGGTCTTCCTAGTGGGCTCGTCGCCACTAGGCAGTCATCTTTGATCCTGATCGGCCGACCTTTCCGATCCCGAAACAAAGAGAGTTCGGCTCTCTTTTTTCGCTCATTCAGATGAAGAAATTCCGTGAAGACGACGAGAGATGCCGCCTGCTCTTTCCGTTCCTTCTCTTTCGGAGTGGAGCACTCCTCTTTGTTCTGTTCCTTTCTAATAAAAGCTTGGTACGTGTTCTGAGCGAGCCTTCACGCGAGGTGAACGGTACCTATGAAGTGGAATCTATTTGTCTTGGCTTCCAACTCATAAGGGAGTTGCGTTCTGAGGGACTCAAAATATCCACAGCTATTGTCAAGCTTGGGCATACTAAACAATGACCCAATTGAGACCGTGGCCACACCTTGATAAAACAGTGATGATGTGGTCAACCCTGGATACGTGGCTCTTCGATGGGGGAAGGACCACGCTAGTCGTCTGAGTGTGTGGTGTGTAGTGGGTGCGTCTTAGTGTCTTCTTACTACGAAAAAGAAATGAGAAAATATATGATTCTCATTCTCGAAACTCCACTCGTTCTCTCCTTTCTTTCGCCTAAACAATTTCATTGCCTTCCTCTAGAGCATCGGATTCAATAGCAAGGGTTATTCAACTAACACCGGATTCTGTAGCAGAGGAGAGCAGGAAAGAGACAACAGCGGTTATTCTAATTGAATGTCAACCCGCGTATTCTGATTCACTTTACCCAATAAAGGGCTATGCGAAATAGGGATTGCTGCTTCCACTGCGCTACCTTCCTAAGCCCTTACTCCTTTTCCTTTTGCACCTGCCTTGTCGAAGTAGAAGATGTGGCATTAGTTCGAAAATACTTTCAACAAGTGGCGAATCGGCTTCTCCCTAACAGGGCATTCTATGCATCTTTAGCTAGCTTTCCCCCGCCGCCTACTATGACGCAGCAATCCTTCCCTTAACCCTAATCATGCTTAAGACATGGAATTGGATGCTTCTTACCCCAAAAGTAAATAAATAGAAGAGTGAGGAGGGATTTTTTGGCAAAGCAAGACTGATTAGCTCGCCTAAGGGTCGTAGCGGAAGAATTCCTCATCTGCGAGCTATTGGGGATCTATTCTCAGGAAGGAATGAAAGGACTTACTTTCCTTACCTAATAACATCTTAATCTACGATCTACGAATAAGAAATAGGAGCATCTAGCCGAGTAGCAGTCAGTAGGCGGAGAAGAAGTCAAAGGCGAATATCTCTTTGCCCCCCTCTTCAGTCAATGCTTTGGCCTTCGTCTCTTTTGCCCTTTTAATTAGTTTTTTTCATGTGTAGGGGCACTTTTTTAACCTAATCGATAGTTGTTAGGATGAATCACACGTGGGAGAGATATGAAATCTCTGAGCAGACAACAATCCCTTACTTTGCCATTCTTTCCAGAATAGGATTTTGCTTAATATCATTTGGATGGACTCAGATCCTTTCATGTAGGAGAGTCTTTGATGGGCTTTGAATTTGGATAGATCCAGCGGGCCTTCTTGCGTGGACTTGGGCTTGCTTTGATGATGAGTAGGCTTGTTGTGCTTTGGCCCTTCTGTGGGCTTTTATCGAGGAAAGCAGGCTTGATAGGGCCAAGTCTTCATTTGTAGGACTTTGATGGTTCATGTCATTCATGTAGGCTTGGGTCTTTCATTCGGGCCCTATTGGGGCACCCTGTGGGCCAATGCGTATAAGCTTGGGCTTTCTTAACGTGGCTCATTTGACGACTCGTACATGGATGTCACGAATCTATTGGCATAGAATATGGAATCTTTTCTACGTAAGCTGGTTGTGCAAAGTTTGTTTGTTCATACAGGCAGTGTGATTTTGGGATCTTTTGTTTGCTCCGCAAGGTAGTCAGAGCCAGCCAGTTTTTCATTAAACAGGCATGATAGTCTTCAACTGCACAAAAGTTGTGCGGAGAACTAGTAAGAATTGTGCCTGCCATCCAATTCTTGACGCATGGCGAGATTACTCTAGCACTCTATAAATGGAGGCTCGATAAGTGTCTTCACTTCATCAAATTCAAATCAAAGAAATTTAGTACTAGCACGTATGGCTATGGATACTGCAAACAGGCTTTCTGCAATTGCTGCCGAAATGGGGCAACTGCAAAATGAAATTCAAGAGCACCGTAGAGTGCTAAACTTCCTTTTGAGAAGTGTTAGAACAATGGATCCTGCAAGGAAAGAAGCGCGCATTCGCGCTACCAGAGAACGCATAGAGGTTTTGGAGGAGAGGCAGCAAGCGCTGCGGGCGGAGCAGGAAGCGCTCATTGTTCATGGAGCACTCGGTCGCCTGGAAGACTCGATTTTTTCCAAAAAAAGTAGTTAAGTCACCTTCAGGCTTTCTTATTCCAGGAAAGTATGTAGTTGCAAAAAGCAAAATAGTAGTTCTAAAATGTTGGCCCTATTAGTTGTTGTGGGTCACGAGCATGTAACTTGTTTTGAATTTCTCTTTATTTTATAGTTGCCCTTTCCTTAAGGTTATTTTTGAATTGTGTCCACTGCAGTGCTCTAACTCTCTTATAGTGTACTACATTACATGAAAGGTAGTTCATGATTTCCCCTTCGCTCTCTTTAGCATTTTGGTTTAACACCACGCAGGCAGCTGGTACCTTCCCAGCTTCTTCATCAGGTAACCTGCCAATTCAACACATTGTCAGCGGCATTTTGCCTGTAAAAATTCATTAATGAATCAGTATCTCCTTTACTTGAACACGGGTTTCGACTTCCCCTCCGGAGGGCCGGTGTAGCTCGCTTCGCTTACCGCCTTCGTCTTTCGCCAGGGCTTATACTTCATCAATGTCCTTACTGCGTTTCACGCTTTTCAGGACCTCGATCCAAGCCCTCAGTCTCAAAAACTTCAGCATGGATGGATAGATGCCATACGGCCGTTAGCTATTAAGTATTTCGTATATAGCAGGACTGTGACCCTCCTCTCAACCCAATCCCTTACTTGACCCTCAAAACTCACTATCGAGTTGTAACCGAAGTAGATCAAGAGAAGGGACGATGCCCAGACGACAGATTTGACCCAATGTCAAACTGGCCAAAGGCTCAGAATGAGACGAGTCAGGGATCCAGAATGACTTCATTGACGGATCACCGAGCAAGAAAGACACTTTACGCAGCATTTCAGGTCGGAAAACTCTATAAGCGTGTCATCAAGTTAGGTTAGGCCAACCTCGGAACTAGATGTGGTCACCTTTCTGATCTAACACCACAGGCGATGGCCAGGGATCATCCTCTCAATAGGACAGAAAAGAAAGAAGGAATCTTCCTAGGAAGAACCTAGACGGTTTCTGGAAGCATCCTTGACTTTGTTGTTCACAGTAGCAGCTTGCCAAGTGGGAGAATGAGGACCGTCGGATCGAGGGCATGAAGGCTATAACATAGAGTTGGAGGCCTTATTTCTGGGACATCCAGAAAATCCCATTCAAGAAGCCCCTACTTATACCCCTGCTCCCTCCTATCCTTGATGGATCAATTGAACAACTTTACAGAGAAAAATGGAATTCCGAACCGCTATAGAAGCGAACGACTTGATCGCGAACTATAGTCTTTGTTTGTTCGACTGACCGATTCGAATCGATTGGGCTTCGTTCCGGGTAGTGTTTAGTCATAAGCCTGTCTCTTTTGGTCTTCACTTGTCTGCTTTCGTTCCACTCCTTTCCAACTCATTTCTCCGGTTCAACAATTTCAACACCGCGCCCCTTCTCCAGGGTGGCAGATGGGTCTAGAGAACCGAACTGTCTCACGATTTCAATCCGGTTAGAAAAACTTCTCCTGAGCAATTCACGTATCACTTGAGTAGTAGTACGAAACCTTAAGAAAAGGCGATCTACTAGTTGAAAAAAGGAGGATCCGTTGAAGAGTTTATGTTGTCTCGGTAGGGAATAGTCCAATCTTTTCCAGCACCGGTGCAATATGAAAGAGTCCTTTAGAATTCCTTAGAATACGAATGAGATCAAAAACGCTCTGCCGAGGCTCGAGTAGAAGAAGGGGTACTTGAACAGAGGGCCGTCTCAGACCAGTGAAGATCGGAATTGAGCTGCTTAAGATTCCAATTCAAGTAAGGAAGATTGTCATTAGTCTAGGTATTCTAAATAGAAAATACCATTAGCGCCCAAGCTAACCATCTCGACTGTCGGAATGAAACCGATTAATATGGAACTGCTAAAGATGGAAAAAACGCAAGGAACGAAGTTGTGAGAAAGTCCCGTGACATCCAAGTTTGATTTTCGAAATGAAAGATTGAGGAGCTGCTGAAGATGGGGCTGCAGAGGGCAGTTCCGGTAAGAGAGAGAAAGTTTGATTGATAAGGGCATTCTGTGAATGGAGGAATTGGCACAAATCTGATCTGAAGTAATGTGTTGCCGCGAATCGGCTGAAAGAGTTTCAATAGGCCAGGAAACCATTTCCGCTAAAGAGTTCTCTATTGCAATGTTTTTTGGCGGGTCGCTTTCTTTTGAAAAGAGGGGTTTTTTCCGGCTCTTCTCCTCCATGCTTCAGTTGCCGAGTATGATTTGGTATAGTTTCAAAGTTTTAAGCTGGAGCCTCACGTCACGGAACGAATGTTTTGTTTTCAAATCAGCTTCGAAGAATGGCCGGGAATCGTCTTCCTAAAAAGAAGAGTCCTCGTTTGAAAAAATCAAGTTTTGAATTCCTTAGATAATAGATAATCAAATCAAGTTTCAAGCCGGTCAGGTCAATTATTTCAAAGGAAGAAAATAAAGGCCGAAATCAAGATGAATGCCGACCCGGTAAATCACCTAACTTTGTATAGCTGAAAGTTGCCAAATCGGTTGAAAGAATTGAAAGGAATGCTGGAAAATGAGCTTCAAAGCTTGAACTTCCACTTTCAATAGTCAGAAGAAGCGCGGATGGCACCAGTCCTGATTGATTGTTTTGAAGTGAAGGGCTTTTTCCTACTAATGAGTACAGATATGCGGCCTTAGTATTGTATTAGAAAAAGAATTAGCAGGGGTACGTGCGAAGTCTTCAATGAATACCGGGGAATTGGCCAAGTATTACTTCACTTCCTCTTAGTTCAAGCTATTCCTTAGCGATTGTTCATCTTCCACTGCCCGAGGCCTCCAGAAAGAAGGCGTTCTTTTGCATTGCACTTCTTCATGTCTTGGTTCACCGTCGTTCTGAATAAGTCAGATAGTTGATCGAGAAAGCACCGCCCAAAGGTGCTCATTGAGCCGGTCCCCGGTGGCTAAAATCATCTCAAAGCTGAAGTGAAGAAAAAGGCCAAGTTATTGCAAAACTGCGGAATTTCATTCTATAAGGTAGGGCTTTAGTTTTTCACTAGAAGCTCAGCCTAGAGTTGATCGACAGGTTAACCCCGAAATGAGTTGATCGACCGGTTACCCCCCGTAATTGACCCCTAAGCTCGGGGGAATCGGAAACTATTGTATCTTTTCTAAAACGGCACTCTCCCTTGATTTCCACAATAATGTTTGCTTATGAAACCTTTTTTCACGTGGTTCTGGTCTCTTTTCGATTGCTTTACAAAGGGGAACAAAAAGAAAAGCCCTAGGATGAGTCATCGAATTTCTTAGCCTAGAGAAAGCTATCAGAAAGCAAGCCAATGAGCTAATGATGACTAGCCTTTGATTGAAGGCCGGGTCGGTATAAAGGATAGGCTAGTCCAGCTAGATTCTATAAAGCTAAAAGGCTAGTTTACCCGCATTGGCATTTGTAAGAAAAAGAAAGACTTTGAAAGAAGGCTTGTCTAACCCCTTAGAAGAGTAAGGGTCGTAGGGATAGGACTAGTAAAGTAAAGCCTTACCTTAGTCTTGCAAGTCTTTTCGTGTGCATGTCTGCTTTCTTGTTCTCAGATGCTACATAACGGCTCTTTAACGCATTCCCTAGCTGAATAACTTATCTTAGTCCGCCTTTTAGGTTCTTGCGCCTTATCCGCCTCATTGAGGCAATTACCAGTCAACGTTAGTTGGAATGTGATCTTTGCCTTTTTTTCCACATACTAAAGGCCCCTCTCTTTTTCCTTATCGCCTTAGCGCAGACAGGAAAATCGGCATTTCGAAAACAATTAATAGAAGAAAGTTCCCAGAATATTCAGGAAGGATGAAAGCCTTTATCTTTGGGGACCTGTGTGTGCTACAGTAATGTATGGCGCTCCCTCTGGAAAGGCTGAAGCCTGTCTCCTTCTATAGTTCGTCTCTAAGGCTTCATTCAGAAATGAAAGGGCCGCCGGGCCTAAGCCCTGATTAACTGAAAGTGAAAGGTATTCCAGAGCCTCTCTTTCCTTGTATATCTTCGTAACCCATCATCCGGTCTTCGATGGCCCTTAGCTTCAACTAGTTCAGTTTGACTATTTCTCAGGAGTAGTTGCATTGCTAGTAGGCAGAAAAGAAGTAGTGCCTTAGCTTATCTGTTCATTTTCAAACAACCCCTGTTTGCGCTCCTTTATCTTTCTAAGCTGCTCTCGCTAGCAGGGAATCTAGTTCAGCAAGGTCCATGTGGAAAGACCTTGCTAATGCCTTTTTTGACACTAGACATAGGCTGCTAGGAAGGAAGACTCTGAAGATGACATAAAAAAGAGCTGAGTTGGCAGCTCTGGAAGCACTGATAGCCTTTCACTCATTGCAGAATAGTTGGTTTTATTACCTAGTCACTTAAATACCAAGTAATCTCAGGCATAAAGGGTACTATTTGTAGTGGGTTCTCATGGGGAGGAATATCCCTCAACTCTTTAACTATCTTGAACACTTGTAACGGCATCCGTGCTTTTCAAAGGCAGTATAGTATCCTGACTCGAGCTCGGACAACTCGGTAAACTGAACCCGCTCTTGGGAGGGGAACAACAGCTGGAAACGGCTGCTAATACCCAAGTGTTGGAGCAACAACCGGCCAAGTCAATTTCAGAAAAATGAGAAACTGATTCGACTGGACGCTCCTCTTGCCTTTTTCGTTGCGTGCTCTATTACTGCTTTCTCAGATAGATGCTGGTGTGGCTGCTTCAGTCCTTGCTACCTTTCCCGTCTCCTCTCTAGCCATCTTTACATCTGCCAGAATCAGGTCATCGACCCAATTCTGGCATTTATGGTGGTGGACATACTCGATTGGAATGGGAAGAACTACTCATCCAACGAGTTGGCATACCTCTTAGCAGTCCCCTAAAACCGGTACTAATGAATCTAGAGTTCTCCAATTTTCATGGGCCGGAGGGGTTTAGTTTCAAAAAAGGAAGTCTTTCGGGAAGAGGGACTGAGAATGCGATCAATTGCTTCCTCCTGCTGCTACGTTGGTCGAGCAAGGTCTTCCCTTGTCTTCTATGTATGGCTAGCTCTTCTTGATCTTGAGGTCATGGGCTAACTCGACTGTAGGGAGAGGGGTTCAAGATGACCTCGTCTAAGTCTGTCTGTTTCTTTCTTTGCTTTAGGAGCTCGTAGGTCTCAAGGGTTGTTTTCCAACTCGACCGGAGGACTCTGTTGAGATGTCAACTGCTAAGGGAACGTCTTCCGGATCGATCGAAGAGGGAGGTGAAAAGATTTGAGTATATCATAGCTGACCGCAGGTTGGATAATATCCGCTTGCAACGAAGAGGCTCTTTTCCACGAAGGCAAACTCACTCTTGCATTCAAGATCTTCACACCGGTTCATTTTCTGATTGATTAGAAAGACCAACCCCGGCCCTAGTGAGAAGAAGATGGTTAGACGCCAATTGAAAGAGTGGTAGTTTTCTCCATGATGACCGGGTGGGCCCCTTCGATCTACTTCCTAAACTAAAGGAAGATGACGCTGTGGATGATGTCCCAGCTGGAAAGTCAACCTTTTCATATTAATGCCTGCCCTATTGGAGATTCCAACTATATATGCATTTATGCATTTTCTTTTTATGCGACAGGTATGTGACCTTAGGAATTAGGTTCGGGAGTTGCTTTAGAAATTGTTGCTGGCTCCGGGTGTCAGTAATAGAAAAAGATTGGATTGGGAAAGACCATGGAGGTTGCCAGTGCTGTTGGGGAAGCCTCTTATCGAGAAAAAAAAAATAGGACAATAAGCTGACTAAACCTCTGAGCTCTTTTACTGTAAAGATCCTTTTCTTAAAGGGACATTTTCATTTCAGATCATAGAGGTCAGGCTTCAGTCGAAGAACCTTCTCCCTCCCTTCCACCGATGAAACTACTCTTGCAAAGTCATTCGTATAACCTTCCTTCCAGTCGAATAGATTATATGTAATACTGATGGAGCATGCAGAGGAAATCCTGGGACCCCATTTCCCACAGTAGACATAAGAATTTTTTCCTATTAGATATGAAATAGCTCTTTATAGCCTCTATGGCAACTTCTCTTAAAAGCCTCGGTTGTCACCCCCCTAATCAAAAGACTTATCTTCATTTTCGTAAGGGAGACATCGGCACGACATTGTAGTAATATTATTATATTGAATAAGAATTGTAGTAGGGTATGGGGTGCTAAAGAGACATTACTGACTTGAAGCTCTGACCTCGGCTGTGAAAAGTTTTGCTCTTTCTTCCTTAGTAAGTTTATATAATTTGCCGAAACGTAGCTTTCATTCATATATAAAATTCGGAAAATAGTCAGACTAAACGAGAAAAAAAAGTCAGGCTTGAAGCACTGCTGGAACCCGTTTAAGGGTCGCTAACAAAAGGTGAAAGGAGGCCCTAGAGGAAGAATCTTTATACGAGTTCGAGGCGTGTAGCTTATAGTTACAGTTAGCCGACTCAATAGAAGAATGAAATTGGTGGGATCAGAGAGGGAAGTGACATCCAACTTGGGAAGCTCGGTACCACTAGTAAGAGGAGTGGCCAAAGGACGAGAATCAAGCATGTCTGCACGAGGCAAGAGATCTAGGCATATTTCTGCTGACGAAGGATAAGAGTGCGCCCCTGCCGATACACTTCCATACCAAGAAAGTAGTGGAGAAGGCCCAAGTCTTTCATATTTTAATGAGCATGCAAGAACGAAAGAAGAGCAAGTATTCCCTGTTGATCACTACCTGTGAGAAAAATGTCATCGACATATAAAAGAAGGTAGATACTATCCCCAGATGTGTGACGAATGAATAAAGAGGTATCACAGGCACTGCCACGGAACCCCTTTAGAGCACAATATAGTGCTGAAACAAGTGAAAAAAGCTCTGGGAGCTTGCTTCAGTCCATAAAGAGCTTTGTGAAGTCGGCAGACATATCCTGGATGAGCGGTATCCAGAAAACCAGGAGGTTGAGACATATAGACTTCCTCCTCAAGAGTTCCGTGTAAAAAGGCATTACAGACCTCCAGTTGCTTAAGAACCCAATTATATGTGCAAGCGAGATATTTTATAATACTTAGAGTAGTTGGTTTGACAACAAGACGTGAAGGTATCAGAAAAGTAAATACCTGCCTGCTGATGGAAGCCTTTCTCCATAAAGTATGCCACTGGAGGGGTCCTTCCCTGCAATGTATGTTGGAGGGTCAGCTTCTACTTACTTCCTTCTAGAAGCGAAGGTTGGCAAGGAAGACCCATTCATGTTCTATTCTATGCCATGCCGCAAATTCAGTATACCAATGTTAGCGAATCAGATTCTTCAAAAGAAGAGTCTGCAGGGGCAGCAAATCTAGTTTCCAAATAAGTAAGAATCTTAGCGGAAGCTCTTCCTTTGCCAGCTATTCCTATGTCAGCTACTACTTTGTCAGAGGCTAAGTTCCCTCTATCTTCCGGGAAGGGAGTAGAAGAAGAAGCCCTCGTGACTCGGCTGCATAAATTAGCATATCATCCGAATAGATTTACAGAGAAATATTGTCAATCAAATCGACTTTTTTGTGTTAGCTTATCTTATTCTTCTTGAATTGTCTCGAATTACCTACGGAGTTTGAGGGGTTCACTAGATTTTTGATTCCTTCTCCATTTCTGAGAGCTGGGAAAGGTAAATATTACTATATTATTTCTTCCCTCTCTTCTTCTTCCTTCCTGACTTCATACTCGCTCTAACCCAACAAAAAGGGCAGAGTTCCATTTGGGGGGTGGGTCTAGGGCGAACGAAAGAGATGTGTAGCAGAGGGCAGGTGAGGCATTGTGTCGTCGAACAGAAAGAAATTTGCTCTTCCATTTCTTAGTAGGAGTGCTCCTATGTTAGCAGGACATTTCGTGCAAGAACTAGGTTTGAGTTAGTGCACTAACTAGGTTGTTTTTTCTCGCCTAATGGCTCTATCTCTGAGGTAACCCGGACTAGTAGCAACCGATTCTAGTAAATAAGATATTGTTTCATAGAATTTGTTGTTCTTTCTCTCTCCTTTCTTCTAGAGGAATTGAGTCGTTCATTTCGGTCTAACTTCGTTACTGTACCCCGGTCTCACTCCGACAGCGTACTATCCTAGACCTCTGTCTATCCCGACATTGATAGAAATTCATAGTTAGGTTAGCCAGCCCGGTAACCCAGACAAGTGGGAGGCGGAGCACTTTCCCTATCATACGATTCTGCCAGACTATTCTATTTCATTCATTCTCCATTCCGTCTACTCCGGGAACCCATAATCTGACGATTCTTTCACATATGATCTTTTTCGTGAATTCGACATCAGTGATCGTAGACCATCCTTTCTTCTTTCCATTCCAAAAAGGAATAGTTGGCTGATAGGTGCCCAGCCCAGGCCGGGACATCATTCCTTTCTCCTCCTCTAGCTGCTGGTGAGGGGCAATCGACCGATCCCTGGAACCACATTTGTTGATACGTATATGGATAGATAGATAGCGATTCTTCCTCTCGATGACGAGGGACGGAAAGAGAATCCGCTTTCATCGGAATATCCGATTCAAAGGCAAGAGACGAAGAGAGAATAAGTTCATTTCGGGTCACAGAAAGGATCGGATCGAAGGAGAAAGGTTAGGCACTTCCTAAAGTCATTTCAATAAGAGGTTGCTTCTTGCATCTTAGCTAATTCAACTATTTCATTGATCCAAGGATGAATTTCCCTTAGCCCTTAAGCTTGCTAGAAAGCCGAAAGCCTTTTAGTCAACAAGTACGGATTTTTAGACGGGCATCTTAGAATAAGAAAGGATTGTTCCTGATCCGGAATTTGCAACACAACATAAGTAGAAGCATGCTATGCTAGCATAGAATAGTTGTACCGAGTGAAAACTTCTTTTCTTAGGATGAACAGTATAAAGATCTTCTTCGTCGATAACAAGCCTTTCCTTTCTTCATAAAGGAAGAGAATCGGAAAGCTTTGATGCGAGGAAAGTCAGTCTATAAAGACAGACTAATTCTCTCTCTTCTGCCTATCGCTTTATCTAAGCTCCAGTTAACCCAATGCAAGACAGAGGTGCGAAGCAGACTGACTCTTCTCTTTCCAAAAGTGGAATGCTTCTTTTATGCCATTATCTTCCTGCCAAACCAACTAGTTCGATCCAACCCAGCGGACTTAGAGCAAGAAATGCGTACTTTCAGAATAAGCCTATCATCTTTCAATAGTTCCAACCTATTCTTTCTACCTCCATTCAGAGTTCTAAGGATTGACCAATTGAATAGCACTATTTCGAATGAAAACTACCCTTTAGGGGGAAGGTGAAGTGTAAGAGAAGCACTAAACCTTTGTTGACTGCTATCTGCACTTTTCTTGCTTCGAGTTTACCCTTGTCCCGAAAGGTGCCTCTTCCTGAATTTACAGCCAGTTCGATCTGGCAAGCCAAAGGGGCCGTATTCTATCATGAGATAGCGGTGTGCACTTTCTGTTATCACCCTCTTTCATTGCCATTTTTGAAGCAAATAGAAAAAATCTTCTATAACCATGAGAGGGTAGAATAGAAAAGTTGATAGCATATTAAGATTCTTCCTATTCTTTAGAAGATAAGGAGGCAATCCTTTCCCCAGAGCTTAACCTAGATTGGTCTGAAATGGGCCCCCGCTTACTGGATGACGTAAGTAAGGTTTAGAACAGCATGGCATCACTTCTAGTAGGAAAGTCAAATTTCTCTCGAGTTCTAAAAAGAAGAGAGTTCAATCGTGCAAGTTGGCTAATTCCCCGTCTTTTTAGTTTAAACCTGCCTTTCACTCATAGAAGTCTATTTTGAAACATCTATTTTGAGAATTCCCGGAAAAAGGTAGCAATCCTGGGTAGAGAAAAGCGATAGGAAGGAACCCATTCCAGCTCGACTGAAAGGAGATATCCACTTTCCTCGTGAATTGCCTTCTTCGAGGCATGATCAGGGGGCATAGGGCTTTTTTCTTCTTTTATTTGTGTTGATCTGAGCACCGCCCTAGCGAACTATTGGGTTGAGGGACCCAGCCCAGACAACTTTGGAGTAGAGTCACTTCCAATAGCTTCAGTAAAGCTCTAAAAATACGAGAAATCTCAATAGGTGGAAATTTCAGTGGTTGGTTCTTGAACCGATTCCATTTCTGGTTCCCCAAGACAACAATGAATGGACTCTTTCTGGGGAGGTTGAGGGAAGGATAAAGCAGCTAAGGCAGGATATCATTGTTGTAAGCCTCCTTCACTGCATTAGATTAGCGCCCTATTGATCGTGTCTTCGGAGGGTTGGAGAAGCGTTAAAGACTCCTTTAGGAAAGAACTCCTTGCCTTCTTTACGCCTTACATGCGGCAACAATCGCATAAATCAAAGTAGAGGTCACAAGATGACCTAAAGTCCAGAAAAAAACCACTCTCTCCCGGGAGTGCTTTCGAGAACACATGCACCGCATATTGCATCAACATCTTCTACAGATAGTTTACCAACAAAGGAGATTCCACCAAGAACTTCTATAGCTAAAAGAGCTAATTCAAGTCTACTTATTGCATTAGTCACGTCTATTTTGAAGTCTTATTTAACTCGTTCGATGTGAAGCCCTTCCACACCTGTATGAAGCATCTCCTCTCGAGATTGGTTCTTCCAAAGTTTCCGAATTCGCTTTAGAGATTGAGCAAGTGTCATCAGTCTAGGACGCGGCGTTCGGGTGATGTCTACCAGAATAACAACCCGTAGCCTAGTTGAGGTCAAACCCTCTTTGACAAGATTACAGACTCGAACACTCACGACTCGCCTTTCTGCTCTCTCTATTGACATCTCAGAGTGTCGACTCCTTGCAAGCAACCTCGACAGAAAAGACAACGGCGGACGTGCTCCGACAACCTCGCCCGAGCCTCCCTCCCTTCATTCAATGCTTGACAGCTTTCTTCATGCGGCGTGACACGTCTATCTTTGACACTCATCAATCAGCTAAAAGACGACGGTTGCGAAGCAAGGGGTGAGGTAGCGCTTGCCATGGGAAGAGAGCTCTCACCTTGACGGGAGGATTGGCAGGACGAAGATCCGGAACGGGTGCAGCTATCGAGTGCGTTTCGCCACTCCTTGTCACGGCTCAAAGGGGTTTTGAAGGTTGCTTGCAATGGTTTAGAACCTGAAGCCGCTGTGCGTGGGTCACTCTATCTTACGAGACCTTAACTGGTCTTCCCGCGCCTATGCCACTCGGAGTGTTGAGTGTTGTTATGTTAGCTGGTGTAACTGATTAAACCGGGCATAATGCATTCGCACTGGGAACAGGAACTTAGATTTAGGACTCAGAGTCTATGTCCCGCCGCCCTCGCCCCTATCTCTAAAGCCGCTAACTTCGGTACCCGGGGCATTTCCCTCACATGCTGAAGCAAGAAAGCCCCTGTCTTTTATGACATTTATAAAGAAAGTGATTTGGAATAACAACAGCCAAAACGACTTCCTTTCTTTAGAGTGATCCCCGTCAAGCGAAACCCCATTTCTGAGGTTGGATCCTGCTTGCCAGCTTCAGAATATCGACTCCTGTGGTCAGCTTCTGATTCCGCTTTTCTAAAAAGAAGTGACCAAGGCTACGCCCGGCAGGTCAAACATCTTGCTTTTCACCCTGAAAGATTCCTTCGAGAGGGCTATAGTTTCCTCGTTAGATCCCGGTATTGATTTAATAGGCAGACATTTCTATCTAACACTTTCCCGGTATAAATCTTATGGTAGACTCCAGGCGGATATAGCACCATTCATCTTCATTATTTAGCAAGGTTGGACCGCAAATTCGATAAATGAAACTCTACTGACCCCAATCTGAGATCAATCTCGGTCCTTCTGACCCGGCCCTCCAGTCCAAAAGGGTTCAAATTCCCGCCTATGTCAGCTCGACCTGCTTGTTGGCTCTGATTAGGATCATCAGAACATCCTGAAAGATTCTCTTGAAAAGCTTGACTTGCAAGCGGAGAATGACGAGTCTCACCCACTTTTTGGGCCGGCTTCGTGATTTTATGCTTGGAAAATGCTCTTGTATCGCTGGGCCCCCTTTCTTTTATCAAAATCTAGCGTAACCAGAGAACAATCGAAAAGATTCTGGCAATATATGAGAACGATTCATCACCATCTTCGCGTATTAAAACAAGAATGTCCCAATCAAGTCATCGAGTGACATAAAACAGCATATCCGGAATTGGGATCTCTCTCGCAATGGATGGTTGCTGTTCTCTTGAAGCTAGCCTTTATTCTTTTTGGAAGTCATGACAGACGGACCCGTTTTGAGTTCGCTTCCTGTTTGGCTTGACTTTTCCTTCTTCCGATGGTTGCTCCTATAACTCGGGCTTGAAGCTTCTATTAGCGCTGAGGTGAGATATGAGATAGTATAGAAGGGGAGTGTTGAGTCCCATCCAGCGGTAATCCTTCGTCATTTCCAATTTCTTAGCCGATAGGCGAACCATTGAGTCTTGGTTCAGCTTCTTTTTAACTTCACTTAACGAGTCAATGATTGCTGTTGAGCCCATTTATTCGGGTCACCTCTTAGAAACGAAATCTGTCTGGCTCTCCTACCGGGTTCCAATACGTTCACTGAGATATCGCGTGGTTAAACTTCCCGAAAGCGTATGTTGACGGCTTCAGCCAATTCGATTCATTCTATTCCCAAAGGCGAATCCTAACCGAAGCAAATTTGCCCCGGTTCTCTCTTTAGTGTTCGCGTATCAAGCGCGCATTGACCAGTTTAGTTTCTGAGATTGGTATGCTCTAAATTAGTAAAAGAAACCCTCGGGTCTTGTTTTGTCTTTACTGACGCCAAGCTACCTCGCCTTTTGTTGGTGAAGTGAATGAAATCGTTAGATTCCCGTTTGGGATCACTGCACTTCGAGCTAATGACATAGTAGTTAGAAACTAGTGGCAATAAAGAGTGACAGTTCCGGCGGCAAGTACTGTTTGAGTACTTATAGTGAAGTGGTAGAAGCGGTCATGTCTGCTACTTCTCGATTCTGTGGCAATCATCTTGGTCTTTTTCTGAGCCCTATAGATCAGAAGCCTTGGCTGCTACTGTTCTGTGTCTCATTCGTACCAAAACAGACGACGAAGCTACATCAATCAAGAATGACCGCAGCCTCTAAGTCAGCTTGCCTTTTGCCTCGTGGCTTGGATCGAAGGATAAGGTGCGGAGCGAAGGTAGTTCCCTAACTAGCTTGAGGGGAAAGATCATAGATAGATTATCTGGACTAGATCCTAGGAAGCAAGCCTTGGTTAGAGGTTTGCAAGTAGTCAAATCTGTAGTGTACAGAACAGAGTACATGGATCGAACTCTCCGGATTCAGTCTTGCTTCACTGGAGTGGAGCTCCACTATTCAACAAAGAGAAAGGAAGATGCGCTAATTCGGTTAGAGGACAGACAGATTCGATTCACAGCCTATACCGCTTTTGACCAAAAGAGAGATTAGATTGACTTCCTAGATCATGGAACCAGCTAGGACCGGAACGACTATCGACCAAGCTTAAGTTAGCTCCTTAAGTTCGTGCCTCTCCCCGAGATTCACTCACTTTCAGACAGACTCAGATTTCGATTCGCTGTCTAGGAAGGGAAAGGAAAGACAGAAAACCTGCGCTTACGCGCTTGCCATTCGTGTCGTGCTTTCGGTCCGGAGTTGCGGCGCTACTTCCCATTCTCGTTCTTGACTTTCAGCTCCATTCGAGTGAAGAAGAAGACTCCAAATCCCCTCCGGTGGTCATTTTGCTTGGATTGGGTGTTGAATCTCTATCCTTTGTCTAACCGGGTTTGTTGATACTTCGCTGTCTTGTTGACTATGAGTCTGTCTGTACGCAATGAATTGCTTTGTCTTCAGTGTACCCCGGTTTCGTCAGTCTCACTCGCTCGCTTGCTGGAAAGACTGGGACTAGATTGATAGAGCACAGGGCATCTGCTCGTTAGCAATCCGGTTCAAAGCCAGTAGCACGATAGGACGACTTCTCAGCCCATTCCATCCTTTCAGTCAAGCCAGACGCGAATGAAATAGCTGCTCCCATTCCGACAAGATCAGGAATTCTTTTATCTAGCCTGGAGCCAAGCTTGTGTAGCCGGTCTTTTGCAAGCCTATACTAGAGATGAATTACTACATTCAATCCTTTCAGATAGAACTTGGCTGGGAACTGAAGATTTGATGGGAAGGACACGAAGTGTCGTATTATTCATTCCACAGGACCTTGGTTGAAGGTTACGAAGTAAAGGGTCCTTGGATTATGAGCCTTTGATGGATCTTGGACCAACGTATGGAGCGAAGAAGCTCGCTCTTGCTTTCCGCATGCCAGCCCGGTCGACGAGAGCCGTCATATAACCGATTGTCCTGTCGGGTCTAATCAGCTGACCTTACCCCGCAAGGCCTGATATCGTACCCCTTTTGAACGGTTTCATTCTATTGTTGCTTGTGATTCGAAGAGTAGATCTGTGCTCAGCTGGATTCGTTGGACCATTTGGGAAGTTGGTCAGTCTGGTTCAAATCACGGATTTCTTGCAGAAAAAATCCTCGACAAGACTTCAAATGTGCGGATTTGCTGATCTATGAGTGACACCACTAAGGTACTCAGGTGGTCGGCAACTCGACTGTTTAACAGGATAGTACGAATCCGCTCTTTGACTTAGTTAAGGAAGAATTGGTTCTCTTTGCGTTTCACTGGGCACTAGAAACGTCAGGTCAATCTGAGAGTCTCGCTCTGAGTCTAGCTATCGCATAGGGGCTCGCTAGCAGAGCTATGCTGCTCTGAGTCTCGCATAGCTAACGCTACCATGACGCTACGCTGCGCCTGCACTGACGTGACTTGCAAACAACGCTGACGCTATATAGCCATATAGGCAAGGCTCGGGACCACCTCCCTTCGCTTCAGAGTCTTAGGCGCAGCTCTTCTAGTCAGAGAAGAGTCCAGTTGCGAACCTGTGCACTCCTATCCTATTGTTGCTTCTATCACGATAGGGAATCGTGTGATTCTTTCTATCCCCGTACTTTCTCGCTCTTATGGAGTTGTATTCCCTAGGGTATGCAGTTATCTTCCCTGGCCTGACAGTAGGCAAGGGAAAATCACTTGAGCTTTTTCGCCTTTGCTCCTTCTTTCCGGAGCGCACTAACGGAAAACCTGAGATAATTCTTAGCTGCTGTGGAAGTTAGCGTCTTAAAGAAAGTAAGTGCTTGCTGCTCCTGCTCTTATAGTTAGATAACGCACTAAAAGCATACCCTATCCCAGGGGCATGAGTACACTGCTTTCGCACTCGAACTCTCCTACTGTGTGCTGTGTGTGCTTTCAAGCAATAAGACTGCTTGCTAAACGAACCACTGCTGACGAAGGGCCCCATACCCGCACTAAGGGGTAACCTGAGATAAGGTATGGAAGCAGTCTGATTATTTCCACTTGAGTCGACTTAAGTCTTTCTCTCCTCGTACAGTCTTGGCTCTAGTAAAGAGAAAGAATCTCTCCCTACCCTACTGCGGGAAAAAGCACTTTCTATCCCACCGTGCTACAAAACAAACAAACTTATCTAAGCACTAAAAGCAAAGCAACAATAAGGAATGGAATGGGAGAAGCTATAGTGCAGATCACTTTTCACTTTCTCGTCAGTCCAGACCTTGTCCTTGGTTCTATCAGCTATGGAGTCTTCCTCTGGTTCTTCCCGTCTCTAGTACAGATCAAATCACAGGATCTCTGTATGTATGCGCTGAGGAGCTATATCTCCCGGACGAAAGACTTCTAAACCCTGATTTCCGGAATGGCAGCAATCGACTTATTTCTGTCTTACAGCTTTCTTGTAGTACTGCTCTCTTTTCAAGCGAATCCCTATTTCAACTGCATTCCCTATTGCAAAGAAATCAACCTCGGTTCTTTCTGTTGATAGGTTAGTTTGATGGAAGGTGTGAGCCTCTTCAGTTGCAGTGAAAGTTCCCGACTCTCTAGTGCTATCCCCCCCTTTCAGCCTGACATTACAAAGGTAGACTTCATCCACCGGACGCCCTGGCTTTCTTTTTTGTTTTCCAATCTTCTGTCCTTCATTCTTGCAGATGCAAATCATAGATGACCTAGTGGCATTTATGCCAGACCAGAGCATTCTTCTCAAGAAAAGAAAGCGGAGAGGGTGACTAAATTTCACTCTTTATCATCCCTTACTACTCCCCAATTCCCATCAAGTGTTGTCTTATTTCCCAAGCCACTGCTCAATCCTCCTTTTCTGATTGATTGAAAGTAGCAAGGAAAGACAAGCAAAAACTTTGTTGGCTCAAGAAGCAACTGAGGAGAGAGAAAGAGTAGTAAAGGAAATACAAGTAGCAGTCTCAGGTCAAAGGAATCAAGGAAGAAATTCTTCTGATATTGCGGTTACTCTTTCAGAATCTCATCCTGCGACCCCGTCCTCCCCTTTTGCTCATAAGTAAGCTCTTCTCCACGGCGTATTTTGACTCTTACCTTCGTTTCTTTCATTCGCTTTCTTGTTTTTGGCTCAAGCAGTAGGTCCTTCGACCCTCAAAGCAATACGGTATGCTCCTTCTATGCTGTCCAGAAAAGACAAATGCAATTCATTCAGCTCGAATATTGCCTTTTGTCCTCCTCCTTCACTCTACATCGTAGAGACAATAGGTTAAACTCCTTNGAGATTTTCTCTAACTTTTCAGCAATCTCGGCATAAGGACACTCCCCATAAGAACCACCCGCTATAGTATCCAATACCGCTTTATTATTATCATCCTGTCCCCGATAGAAGTATTCTTTCAGTGACTCATCATCAATGCGGTGATTGGGGACACTTCTAAAAAATAAAGTGAACCTATCCCAAGAAATGCTGACTAACTCTCCTGGTAGTGACACAAAGTTGTTCACTCTGTCTTTGTGATTTAGTTTCTTAGAGATCGGGTAGTAACGTGCTAAGAAGGCGTCCCTTAGTTGATTCCAAGTGAAAATAGAGTTATAAGGGAGCTCAGTAAACCAAATAGCAGCCTCTCCCGTCAGTGAGAGAGGAAATACCCTTAGCCCTATTACATCCATATTTAAATAGGGCCTCCCTACACAACTTTTGCACACTGCCCTTACTTTAGCAATGTGGGCATGTGGATCCTCAGATGGTAGACCTGAAAACAAACCTCTAGCAGTGAGCATTTGCATTAGACTACTAGTTACCACAAAGGTGTGACCATGTGGTAAAGGGGGCAAGACAAGTGGCCCAACAGAGTCTGCGATGTTATCATAAACTCTGTAGTACTCTTGAGGACGTGGGGCAGGGTTTTGTCCCCTTTGTTCATCTTCACCACGATTTTCGGGTAATAATCGACCATGAGCATCAACTGGAGCAGGGATGTTCTGGTTGGGATCATCATCATTAATACCCAAAGTTTGATTCATATTTCGTAATATACGCTCTAATTCATGGTCGTAGGGAAACAAAGGTTCTCTTCCTCTCCGCGTATTTGGCATACAAGGAAGTTAGTTCTGCAAGAGACAAAAACAACAAATAAAGTAAAATTAGGAAAATAATGACTAAACTTTAGTAATAAGTTTTAAGTTAATCTCAAAGCCACTTTCCTCGGCAGCGGCGCCAAAATTTGATACAACCGCTTTACTTCTTATTTGAGAAGTAAGTTTGAGCGTATCATATATCATCATCATAAATCAATAATCAACATGATAACAAAATCAATTGACCCACTATATCACAATTCATCACTAGTTCATAGCTTAAGAGGAGAAACTTAGATCAAAGTTATAATCTAGATCTATTACTTAAGAACTAGTATAATAGAACTATAATTCATGATAATCTATTCATAATTTATACAATAACATTATCTAGTAGTAATTCAACCAATAACCAATTCAATTAAACCAATATTATACAATTATATCAAGATCACAACCTAGGGTTAAGGGGAAAAGGTCATCTTTTACAAACTAGACAAATCAATCAAGAAATAACATAATTAATTTATAATAAATGATAATCTATTAATCATATCCAAAATAAAACATTAACAATGTAATTCACAAGATGAATTTCGAGATTGGAAAAAACTCACTTGGATTTCATATTTTTGAAATCAATTTGATGGAAAGAAGTCCCAAAGGTGAAAGGAATATCATACATTACTAATTGATGAATATTGATGGAGAAATCTGACCCTTTTCAGCCATTGACCCCACCCGTAGCTTGGTCTTCAATGCAGTTGTTCAACTAGATAGAGAAAGAATAGAGAAGGAAGAGAGTTTTGTGTTTTGGAATTTATGAGGGCTTAGGTTAGTCTAATTATCTTAGGGGATTTATATAGGTGGTTAACTAACTTAATTAGACCTCCCCTAACCCCTAATTAACCTCCAAACTAAGCTTACTAATTAAATGAATTAATTCAAAATGTGCAGCAAAAACAATCCTCACATACGACACTACGATCGACGGATCGTGTGTCCATCGACGGGCACTGTGCACCTTCATGCTGCACATTCGTAGATGAATTCATAGACTATGATAAAGAGGATTCCCATGGATATTTCTAAGTGTCCATCGATGGAAACAGTCCACGCCCCGTCGATCGGACAATGGATGGGTTGCATCCGTTGGTGGACACTGCCTTGGGCAGCCTTGGACCCCAAAATGCAAGGGTCCTCCTCGAGGGTCCTTGGTTGGTCTTTGGTGAGTCGTGCCCAGACGTTTCAACTACAAATCAACTCTAATACATTTTAGACACCCTTCCACCAATTTTTATCATTTTCCGACTCCTAAAAGCTAGTCAAATAGGCTAAGGCACAATAGCACCTCATTGAACCAATTTCCGGATTGTCATGGACGTTCTTGGAAATTTTGATTTCTAGACCTTCTAAATAACTTATATACATTATAATTGACCTTAAAACAGTGTCTAAACATTATTTTTGACATTTATGTTAGGCTCTAGGACACGGCTTAGATTTTCAAAGTGTTACATTATCCCGCCCTTAGAAACATTCGTCCCCGAATGACAATAAAATCTATGAAAGGTAGGAATAGACTCAAGAATAGCAGCCCAACCAATATAAAATACATGACAACATGAATTAAAACATCAATCATAACATTTAGACAAGGCAATTCAAAACTTCAATTACCACACATAAGTCTCAAAATCACATTATGAGGTATTTCCTTCTCACAACAACAACATTAGCTCAACATATCTTACATTAGTCAATTATGCCAAAGTTCAACTTACCAACATGCCATATATCATTTCATAAAGACTCACCATATAAAAATGCACAACATAACTCAAAACAAGACAAAGAGCAACATTTTCAAGTCAAAAGTACATTTCCCTGTAACTTACTGTAATTACACCAAAAATGCATATATTTGCAAAACATCACCAAAACTCAAAGCAACTTAAATTTTCGTTATTATTTTCATTATTAAGAGGAATTAATAACCTTATTCATCAAATAGATGAGGGTAAAAAGACTTCATGTCGGCATCGGCCTCCAATGTTGCACCCTCAACGAGAGGGTTCTTCTATAACACCTTTACGGAAGCCACGTCTTTGTTCCTCAACTTCTTTACTTGTCTATCAAGGATTTGAACCGGAACCTCCTCATAAGAGAGGTTATCCTTCAAATCAAGACCCTCAATAGGAATAATGGACTCGATATCACCGATACACCTCTTAAGCATAGAAACATGGAAAACTTGATGAATCGAAGCAAATTCACTAGTAAGTTTCAACTCATAAGCAACCTTACCAACCCTTTGAAAGATTTCATAGGGACTAACATACCAAGGACTGAACTTCCCTTTGTTGCCAAATCTAACCACCCCTTTCATAGGCAAAATTATCAAGTACACCTTATCACCGTCTTCAAACTCTAAATCTCTTATCCTATGATCGGCATAAGACTTTTACCGACTATGGGGTGTTTGCAATCCATTCCTTATGATATGAACTTTCTCCAAAGTCTTATATATCAAATCTTTGATCAAGAAGTGAAGACTCACCAACCTCAAACCACACAATAAAAGACCTACACCTCCTACCATACAAGGCTTCATAAGGAGCCATAGATATGTATGAATGAAAACTATTTTATAAGCAAATTCCACCAAAGGCAAGTGCTTATGCCAATTTCCCTTGAAATCAATGACACAAGCTCTAAGCATATCCTCAAGGGTTTGAATAGTACGCTCCGCTTGACCATCTGTTTGGGTATTAAAAGCGGTGCTTAACTTCACCTTGGTACCCAACCCTTCTTGGAATGACCTCCAAAACCTAGATGTCAATGGTGAACCCCTACCCTATATGATGGATAACGGAATACCATGGCGACACACAATCTCATCTATGAAGATCTTTACATAATCCTCTGCCGAATAAGTAGACTTGACTGGAACAAAAGGAGCATATTTGGTCAACATATCCACAACAACCGATATTTGGTCATATTGGTTTTGTGTCCGAGGCAAACCTACCACAAAATCCATATTGACGTCTTCCCACTTCCAAGTAGGAATTTGGATTTCTTGAATTAAAGCACCCGACTTTTGGTTTTCGGCTTTCACTTATTGGCAATTTGGACACTTAGCAACAAATTCTGCTATGTCCTTTTTCAAACCTTCCCAAAACACTTCCCTAAGGTCATGGTACATCTTTGTCGAAACCGGATGAATGGAGTAACGGGACCCATGAGCTTCCTCAAGGATCCGGTTCTGGGAACACACAACCATCCTTGATACCTCAAGACACCATCCCCTCAAGGGCAAAGACTCATTGAGTTTACCAAGAACCGATTCCTTCAAGTTCATCAATGGCCTATCAAGGTGTTGTTTGGACTTCACCTCGACCACTAATAATCACTCGGAGTTATGATGGACCATAAAACCACCATTTGGAGAATCTTCCAACCTAACACCCAATCTAACCAACCTATGAACATCTTTCACTAGGTCTTTCTTGGATTTCTCTACATGAGAAACACTACCCATGGTCATACAACATAGAGCATCCGCAACCACATTTGCCTTGACGGGATGATAGAGAAAACTCATATCGTAATCTTTCAATAATTTTAACCATCTTCTTTGTCGGAGATTCAACTGTTTTTGAGTAAACACATATTGGAGACTCTTGTAGTTGGTATACACATCAACATGAACACCATAAAAGTAATGCCTCCATATTTTCAAGGCAAACACCATGGCCGCTAACTCAAGATCATGAGTTGGATAGTTGTTCTCATGCACCTTAAGTGCCTAGAAGCATAGGCTATTACTTTCACATGTAGCATAAGCACACACCCTAAACCCACTCTGGCTACATCATTATACAAAATGAAGACCTTTGTACTCTTTAGTAATGTCAACCCCGGAGCGGAAGTAAGCTTATTTTGCAAGATTTGGAAGCTTCTCTCACATGCCTCCGACTACTCAAATTTCTTACTCTTTTTGGTCAAAGTAGTCAAGGAGATGCAATGGCCGCAAAACCATCCACACACCTCCAATAATAGCCCGCTAGACCTAAGAAACTCCTAAAGTCCGTTGGAGTCAATGGTCTAGGCCAATTTTTCACTGCCTCGGTTTTCCTTAGATATACATTAACTCCCTCACTAGAGATAATATGACCAAGAAACGCCACCAACCTCAACCAAAACTCACATTTTCTATACTTGGCAAATAATTGATGTTCTTTAAGTACCTGCAACACCACTCTAATTGACTCATATATTCACCCTCATTTTTCGAATGTACCAAGATGTCGTCAATGAAGACAATGACAAATGAATTTAGGTAACTTTGAAACACCCTATTCATAAGATCCATAAATGTCGCAAGGGCATTAGTGAGCCCAATGGACATTACTAAGAACTCATAGTGATCATATCTAGTCTGAAATGCCATTTTTTATATATCCTCACCTCTCCCCTACTTTTTTGATACCATGATCTCAATTCAATCTTAAGAAAGTAGCTTTCCCTTTGGAGTTTATCAAAAAGGTCGTCCATCCGAGGGAGAGGATACTTGTTCTTAATAGTGACTTTATTGAGTTGGAGATAATCAATGCACATTCTAAGGGACCCATTCTTCTTCTTCACTAACAAAACCTGAACACCCCATGGAAAATACTAGGTATAATGAAGCCCTTATCTAGTACATCTTTGATTTTAGCGTTCAACTCCTTCAATTCGATCGGAGCCATGTGATAAGGAGGCATTGAAATGGGATTTGTATCTGGTAACAAGTCGTTACCAAAATAAATTTCCCGTTCGGGATGAATACCAGGAAGATCATTAGGAAAGACCTCCGGAAATTCCCTCACTACGGGAATCGCCTCAATGGGAAGAATTTCGGAGTCTAAATCTTGGAATCTTACTATATGGTATAAACACCCTTTTGAGAACATTTTACAAGCCTTAAGACAAGAGATAATATGACCTCTAGGAATAGAATTTCCCCCCTTCCACTCTAAAACAAGCTCATTTTGAAAGTTAAACTTTACAACCCTCGTTCTACAATCTATAAAGGCAAAGAAAGCATGCAACCATTCCATAACCAATATTATATCAAAATCAAGCATAGCAAGTTTTACTAGTTAAACATTATTAACTCTATTGGATAACATTATCGGACAATTTCTATACACCCTTTTTGCAACAACAGACTCACCCACACTACACCATTTTAGGCCTACGGCAACTCCGGTAAAGTTTAACCTAAACTAGCAAAAAGTGTGGCCTTTGATAAAAGGCCACACTTTTGGACTTTAGGCAACACTTTTCCAGGGGTGCCTGAATGGAGCGTTACCTTAGAGTTTAGGCAACACTTTCAAGTGTTGCCTAAGCAGCAACACTTAAAGCCTAAAAGTTAAAATGGCCACGCTTTTTATGTACCTCAAATAGTAACATTTATATCTCATAAAACTACACTTATAAGTGTGGCCTTATCTTCCTTATTGCCCACAATTCGTAAGTGTTGCCATTTCTATCGAATGTATGACAACAATTTTAAAGTATTGCCTTTTCTATCTCATAAAACTACACTTATAAGTGTGGCCTTAGCTTCCTTATTGCCCACAATTCGTAAGTGTTGCCTTTTTTATTGAATGTATGACAATAGTTTTAAAGTGTTGCCTTTTCTATATAATGTATGACAACACTTTCAAGTGTAGACCTTGCCCATGTGTGTACCACAATTTACAGTCCTAAGGCTACACTTTAAGTGTGGTCAAATCATTTTGGCTATAAAATATATGCCACAACATCAAATAAAAAAGCACCAGTATTATTTTACATTGAATAATCTCAAGCATTAAATTGGTTCATAAGTAATTCATATATAGATTTGCAATAAGCTTCAAAAGATAGTACGTCTTGTGTACTTACACATACTTATACAACAATATTTTAAATATGTCTACATAATTGTTCAAAAAGTAATCTTACAATAGTTCAATATATTCTAGCAAAAAAATATATTTCACAAATAAAAAATAATGTATTCAAACTGTTATAATAGTTCAAAAACTCTTCATAATCCACTTCAATGAGATCAAATTGACTTGTAGCGACCCATCAAATTTGATCACCTCCATTTCCCTACACATTTAGAATCTACGACATATAAATTTGCAACAATTATAGAAGAGGCAAAGAGTTCCACATTTCACATTGCACAACAGTTTTGGATTCCACATTGCAAAGTGATCAAAATAATTCTTTGGAAGGGACACAAAATGAGTCAGCTTCTTGTTGAGTTGATTTGAAAAAGACATCAAAAGTAGATGTTTAGCTATATGAATCCTAGATGGTAAAGATAAGCATGAAACCTTAAAAACAACAACTATACATCAATTCAAAACTACTTGCTTTAGCTATATGAATTCTGAATATTCATTTTCATTTCGATGGATTTCCAGATTCCAGATTTCTAAATTTCCACATTTCACATTTCAAGATTTCCAGATTGCAGATTTCCATATTTCCAGATTCCAAATTTCCAGTTTCCATATTTTCAGATTTCCATATTTCAAACTTCCAGATATCAAATTTTCCAGATTGGCATAGGTATGTACCATTCAAAATGTCCTTTTTGGTCCGGAGAGCATTGATGAATAAATAAACAACCAATGAAAAAGTGGTGACCATTTGAGGGGAACCTGTGAAGTGTGTTTGCAGGTTGATGATCCTTCTTGGAGGCTTAAAATTTTTGTGCAGAAACTTTAAGAGTTAACTAATCAATGTCAATCTTTCCACTGTATTCATATATACAGGCAAGTTAACAGTAGTGCTGATGTTTTGTCCAAGCAGTGGTTTGTCTAAGCAGAGTCACATACAAGATATCCCTCAACATTATTGTACTCCAATTTAGTTTCGAACATCAGGAAGAGGAAGTTATATAGTGGAGAAAGAGGGAATATTAAGTTTTAGAATAAAGATGTTAGGAAGGATTCAACAACCACCTTGAATTATTCATTTTAGCTACTTATGATTAGTTTAGATATTGATTGTTTAGATGCTTCAATTACAGGTTTCAGTTGAGAGTAACAAAAGGTTTCTGCAAACAAGAGAAGTCCTTGAAGCAGGAAGTTGCATTCAACTTTTTCTGTTTCTATAAACCAAAAAAAGACACCATTGGTCAAAATTATTTGACAAGGAACTTTGCTAGAATTATCTAAAATATCACTACCAAGCGTTGACTGTCGGATGGAGCCAAAACAACACAAACATAAGCAACTAAATCTACTATTTCTACTCATAATAACTATAATGATCTTGAAAATACAAACAATCCCCTACTTAGGGAAATACCTTGTATTCCAATTCATCATTGACAACTTGAAAACAAAACTTAATGGTTGGAAGACCAAGTTCTTTAACATGCATGATAGAAAGGACTGCGCTAGCCAAATTCTATCTTTAAAATATTCCTTCCCATGTCATGTAGTACACCCAACTATCAGATAAAGGGAATGTGAAAATCAATAGGTTAGTTAGAAATTTCATCTAGGGTACAACTGTAGAACAGAGAAGGTTGCAGCTAATAGGTTGGAACACTATCACTCAACGAAAGAAAAAAGGGGAATGGATCTGCAGAAAGTTGAGGTCGAAAAAAAATCTCTCCACACCTCTTTGGTATGGAGAGAGTGCAAAAATGCCAAAGTCTTATTGGTAAGAACCCTTCACGTCTATGTTTTGCCACAAAAAGAATTTAGCTATGAGAAGCAAAGTAGCATCAAAAGCATAGAAATGCGTAATGTCAGTCTAGAAGACATCTGTCAATGGGTTAAATTGGATTTACAATAATGGTAGCATATTTAGGTCCGTGTACGACAATTAAATTACAAATCTGGGAAACATAAGCAACCTTGTCCAAGGATCTCTCAACAAAAACGAGGACACCACACACTTGGGAATCTATGCTTGGAGTAGGAGAATGGAAATTAAGATCAATATTCGTTCAAATCCTTGAGATCATTTCATACTTGTGACAAGGAAAGATGATAACCTTATTTGGGTACTTATTAGTAATGACCTCTTTTTTTCAAAAGTGTTTACTCTTTTCTCGTTAAAAAGGAAGAGAACCCAAAAAATAAGCATATAAAATAAGTGTGGATGGATTTGGAAACAAGAAATTCTGAACAAGATCAAAACCTTCACGTGTCTCGAACATCACAACAAGTTACCCAACAATCACTACATCCATCTCAATCAAACTAATAGACAGCAAGAACAACTAGACAAAGTTGAGGAAAACACAGTTGAGAGGTTCCAGAGGAGAGAAACTTTGAGAAAAGCCTTAAGAAACCAAGAAAATACCTTTTGAAGAATCGAATCATGAGTTGACCCTGAAGAATGTAAAATATTTTTACCTCTTACTGCTTGTGCGCTACTTGCATCAACAGGTGAAACAAGATTAGATCCATCAACCCCTGGTATATCTTGAACATTCAATCCAGGGTTGTTTTGCAGCAACTGGCTAAAAAATGTCGTATTTATACTCTCATTTCATTCATTTTTTCATTTATTTAGAGAACTGATTTCATTAGCATGTTTTTGTTTTAGAATGTTAAATTCTTCATCTTCTTTTAGAGAACTTGTTGTCATTGATCTGCCAGAACATCTATGTCGGCTAGGTTTTCCTTTCCAAACACTGCCCTAAAGGCATCATCCGCCGTTTCCCCAAACTTTTGACGATTATGAAGTTCAGTTTGTTGAATAAAATTAACATCCATAGTTAACTCTAAGAACTATTTACACTCACTATTGTTTTTGGGTATCGGCCTGAATTTCCTTTCCCATCTTTGAACGAGTTGCATTAAACATTTCAGATTGTGATGGTTCCTCATTGTTTTCTTTGATTTCACCCTACAAATTATATCAAATGAAATTCAAATTTTTTTGGCCTTTGATAAAAGTATGTACAGATTAAATTAATATGTCTGCTAGGTATTACAAATTTCACGCGTACTCTTGCAAAATTAATTTTTCCCATTCGATGCCTCCACTGTTTGTTTTCCATTTTTTTTAGAATTCATTTTATCTATGGCCTGTGATTAAATAAAAATAGATGTTTGAATCGATAAATAAAAAATAAAAGAATATATATGATGCAAAATATGTCAAAGAATAGAAATGCACTATTTTAGCATTACTTGAATAGTTGGGTGTTCCCAATACTCGACCAACTAGATGAACTGAGGTTCTAGAATGTCTTTAGGACGTTTCTCTAGAATATCCTTAACAATACTATTTTTATCAAAAACACTCTGTTTAATTTTTTGCTTGTGTCTCCTCCAAGCATCACGAAGGCCTGTCATCACCCACTTCATTTCTTCTATGGGAATTAGGAATTTAGACTATGCACAATGAAATATATTTATCTACATTAGTAAAAAAAAATGAAAAATGCAATTTTAAAATTGATGGTCTTAAAGTGATATATTCCCACATGCGCTTTTTAATATCTTTTGGCACGGCAAGCCAACTAATGTGCATCAAGATGATGAATCTAGGATTTTTTGCAATTGTTCCGATAAAATTTGTTAATTTTGACACTATCTTATCGGTTGGTCCCACTGCTTATCCTTTATCCAATGTCACTTCCTCCCTTTCTTCCAAATTTCATGCATGAATATTCCTATGTGTTGCTTTTCCTCGAACATTTTTCTGCATCGATATCCCTACAAGACAGGAAATAAGAAATTTCTTTATAATGAGTAATAAATGTTACAAGATTTAAGACATACCATTTTTACTACCATTAATGTCAACTTCCTCGTCTACCGCACACTCATCCTCACCTATTTCTACTTCATCCTCGAGAGCATCCAATCCTTTATTATGGAGTTGAATAAAAGGAGCAGGTGTATACTCGACATCAACAATTGTGTGGTTGATCTGTTTTCTTTCATGGCCTATTACTATCCCTTGTTGTTTCTTAAATTGATCAATACTAGTACATGGTGTGGGTGACTTCTTCTTTACCAGTTTCTTGTTTGGTAGATCATGATCAATATCATGTACTTTTTGTATCTCTTTATTTTTTAGAAACTGTTCAACACTAGTGGCTTGTAGGTCCAACTTCATGTTCACATGTTTGAAGTTTAGAATCCTAAATTTCATGTTGTTCCTCTCCATTCCCTAGTTTTGTTCTACTAAATGTACAAAAGAAGTAACATTTTCATTGGATGACGTAAGGAACCTGAAATTGTGCATAGGATATTTAAATCCTTCCTCTTAAATGGACTCTCCAGATTGAAATGACTTGGTTTCTTCTGTCCTTTCCCTTCAATCATTTGTGTAGTACTAAGTTCGTCCCTAGGAGATGATTGAATCACTCTTTTGTGGCCAACAAATTTAATATTTCCTTATTGTGGAATTAAATCCTCAGAATTCTTTCTTTTAAGATCTATTGGTAGGTGCTCTTTCTTAGCTTTATTATTGTGTTTGTTTGCAACATTTTCTCTCTTAATCTTTATTTTATTTACCAATTCAACACTTGAGCGGTATTGCATATCAGCATCCAGATTCTTCAGTGGACTTTGAGCTTTGTTAGGATTTGAACCCTTTTTCTTAGTATTGTTGATTGATTCATTCTTGTTGCTTTTTTCTTGTATTAAGTAAACCTACAAAATAATAATTAGAAAAATTAATTAGGCAGAATCTTCATAGTGGTAGATTACAGCTAGTGAAGAGTGTTATGTTTCAAATACAAACATATTGGTATAAGAAATCCTGACAGTGGGTTTGAGTGAAGGAAACAAATATAAGCAAAGCCAGCAAGTAATTAAAAATGAAAGCATCAATCAGTATGTTAATGCCTCTGTTGGCATTTCCAATTTACAATTGCTTTCTCTAGGTCAATTCCTATTTTTTATATAGACATTACAATTATTCCGCAATTGAACCACCTACAATATCTACACACGTACAAAATGGTATTCATACTTTCCTTCTACATCTCATGTTTTTCAGCTTTGACCTTACATATCTTGACAAAGAAGTCAATTCATTGGTTCAGGCAATTGGTTACTGCGAATAAGGCAACCTGAAGTTATGTTGGAGGATGATGTTACTTCCAATAAGGAAATTTGTTCATATAGAGCATGTTTTATTAGTAAGCAAGTAGTATTAGTGATATATTTGTTACTAAATGATACTTTTTTCGTCTCCAAGTAAGTATCAATGTAACCTTCAGATACAGATAAGCCAACAAGGTTTTGAAATGGAAAAATACTTTTATCATAAGCAAAGGACATTCAACCATAAACACCAATAAGAGAGGCGAAAAAGAAACAACAATAAGCAATACATCTTTTCCAGCTTAATACCAATAACAACAGAGAACTAACTTGACAAAACCAAGTAGTTTGATAACTGTACCAGAAAGACTATAGAGATCTCACAGTTTTGCATGTAATGTCCACTACCTGATAATAACAGGAAACATATAAGTATATAAATAAGAACAACAATTCATATTTACATGTCATAAATCAGTTTGATAACTGTCCCAGTAATAGCACAGAGATTACTAATCTTAGTCATATAAGTTTGTGCTAATGAACAGTTAAATAAACCAATTCTAAGCTAGAAGTACATGTTCCTCAAAATAATAATCAGATAAGAAGCCAACATAAATTACTTAACCAAAAAACAATTGGGCGCATGAAAAAAGCCAACAGAATACTTAAAGATTGTAGCAATCTAATCTTCAATTCCACATATTAGATATCAAAATGTGCTTGTACCAAAAAAACAATCAAATAACAAAACAGTAAGTGAGCACCACATAGTCATCACAAAAATAATGAAACTCATGGTGTTGAATCTCCAAACTCTTCGTCAGACTCATCTTCAAGCTCATCTTCAGACTCATCTTCATACTCATTTTCAGTCTCGTCTTCAAAATCATCTGCAGACTCATCTTCGAATTTCTCTTCATACTCGACTTCAAGTTGTTGAGTAACAAATTCTTCCAAAAACACATCAATAATTGTTTCTGTTAAATCAGTCCTTGTTAAGAGAACTTCACCATTATCTGTTGGTATAGATGGTCCCATTGAATGTACATATGGCTCATTTTCATAACTTTGTGAGAGATTAGATTCAACTTGATCACTTATGTTAAAACAAATCTCTCAGAACATTCTTAATAACATAATGTTTATCTTGATCATATGGATCTTACACATAGAAGCATTGGTGTACTTGATATCCAAGCACAAAATGCTCTTCTTGAGAGCATCTCTTGTTAAAATAGACATAAGTAAGGCCATAATTATCAATTACAACCTCATACCAATCACACTTAAATAGAACAACCTTAAAATGGTTGTAATAGTCTAACTCAACAATATAAACTATTCTACAATAATAAGTCAAATCTGAAACAATCGGATTTTTATCCTTTGAACTTGCAAAACTTGTAGTTGAGGCAACTAGTGTAACACCACTATTTTGTGTTTTACGCCTTGCATCACGCTGCCTGACATGGAATCTATATCCATTGATGAGATACCCAGAATATCTTTTTGCAACAGAATTTTGTCCTCTAGAAAATTGTTTTATCATATCATGCACATCTTCTTGCAAAGCACGAGTTACAAACCATTGAGAGAAGTTTTGACGATAATTCTTGTCCTTGCTCCATGTAGATCTTCGTGGCTGATTATTTACCTCTTGCTCATGCTCTCTAAACACCATAAACTTTTTTTTGTTAAAGCAATAAATAAAATAAGTCAAAAATTAATTATCCAAAATGAATATTATTTTTAAATTAAGGTACCTAATATATGTTTCAATCTCGTCACGATTTCCCAATAAGTATGCATGTGCCTGACTGAGTGACTTGTCATCTAAAATGAATGGATATGTTTTCTTTGCACCTAATGCACACCCCCAATAGATATTTTGAAAATAAATTCATACAATGTATTCCCCCTCGTGTCTCTGTTATGCAACCTTCTAGATAACATCTATTCCAAATTTATGATTTGAATGTACACGTTTCACTTTCTGTGGAATACATCCTTCGATTTTGAACTGGACCTCCTAATCTCACCTCATTTTTCAAATGAATAGGCAAATGAATCATTATATCAAAAAATGAAGGAGGAAAAATTCGCTCCAATGGATTTATTATTTCTATGATCTCTGCTTCTAAGCAATCCAGTTCCTCCAATGTGATTACTTTTTAACACAAACGATGGAACAAGGAACTAAGACGAGTCAATGGAATAACCACATGATCAGGAAGAATGTTGTTATGTGTTATTGGAAGCAAGTAATTGTAACGGCCTGTATTTTTGTATGTGGTAGTTCTATTCATGTTATACTTGACATAGACTTAGTGTAGGTGAGGGATCATGTTTCTTATGTGATTAGTGTTGGTTTAAACTAGCTTGAAAGGTGATGTAATGCCTTGCACGTTTTAGCATATGTATTGCAAGTTAACTCCGATGGAAAGTATTTAAGTAATTATAGTAAGATGGTAATTGAGCTAGCAGCTGCATCACCTACTTGATCTATATTATAGTTAAAGGGCCCAAGTTTGATTGACCAGATTTAGGCTTATATTTAGGGGCTCATTTGAAGCCCAAACCTATTAAAGAAAATTGTGAATGAAAGAAGGCCCAGCAGCCAAATCTGCCAATTGACCCATTATGGATAAAGCCCAAGTGAAACTAGGTAAGTGCATGACCTCCTAAGATTTGTTTTACCATGTTATTGGGCCAAGTGTGTACCACCTACTTGCATTAATCTGTCCCAAGTGGAATAAAAGAACAAAGGGAAAATGGACAGCCAAGGTCCAATAATATTAAGTCCAAAAAGGCCCAAGTTAAAAGGACAAGCAGGTGGGGCACCTACTTGACATTATATGGCCCAAAATTGGTCAAGAGTGTCGGCCATAACACCTTTTTTTCAAAGGATAAGGATCAAGTCTTATTCTCCATTTTGAACTTGCAAAAGTTTCAGATTTCCTAAGTTCTTTCTTGGTCTCTCTTGGCTTCAATTAGCATCCCTAAGACACCTTAGAGTTCTTGAGTGCTGTCTAATTTTTCAAGTAAGAGTTTGAAGAAGAGTTTGAATTCTTGAAGTACAAGTGTAGAGGATAAATTTTCAGAATTAAGGTAAGACTTCAACCCATTTGTTTTCCTCTCTTTGATAATGTTTGGAGTGGAGAATTTTGTATATGTTTATCAAGAATTCATGGATTGTGATAAATCTTTGAGTCAATATTCTCCTATTATGCTGAAAGATTTGAGATTGATAGTGGCTGCCTTATGAATATTGTTGTTGAGGGCTGTTTGGGTAGCTTGGGAGATGAGGTATGAAGTTGTATTAATGTGGAGAGGAAGGGTGTGGTGGTTCACCATTTATGTAAGGGTTGTTTGGGCCTGATTTCCATCAAATATTTTAGCTACTGATTTGGAGGACCTTATTGTGATTAGCTGCTGATGTTAGCTTAATCATGACTTATGTTGTAGATTAGCACCCAATAAGGAAGGCTGAATCGTGATAGTGGTATTGGTCAGAAAAATAAGGTATGTAAGGCTATTCGATTTTATATCCTTTTGGCATGAAATCTGCCATCTGCAATTAATATCAATGAAGTGATTCCCATAAGTTCTATTTCTAGAAAAGGAAGCATATTGGCAGCGTACTATCTCCAAATAGCTAACAATATTTCTTTCCCCATTCTAAGCACATGGAACTACTTCATTATATGTTCACTACTCTATACTTGTGTAATTTCCCTTGTGCTGTTATAGAAATGGTATTTGCAAAAGAAAGTTTGATGAATCCTTCTCCTAAGCCAATTGAAGTCAATTGTGCCATTAAGGTCTTAAAGTAAGGTGTTGATGTTTCATAGCTCCTTATGTCATTGTTACTGCCTCAAAGTATTATTTTCATGTATTCCACTACTGTTCCATATTTTCATATCTCCAAGATGATTATGATCACCAAATCAACATCCCAAAAGTGTTATGAACTGATTAACAACAATCTCAAAGATTAAAGAATCTAAGTGAAGAAATCTATATAATTAAGGGTGGCAGCTCAGGGGCGAAAGCCTAGCATGGGCCGATCCCTATTGGTATAGAAGGGTGGCAGCTCAGGGGCGAAAGCCTAGCATGGGCCGATCCCAAGTTGTGTAATTATGAGGACCGCATCCCAGGGGTTAATACGCCTAGCATGGGTCAGCCCTCTTCTACAACTGATCAGCGTTCACTTTGTATCACTGCCAACAAAGATTATAACATACAAAGAAGGTAAAGAAAAGAATCGAGCTTACTTGATTCAACAAGAGAGTAGCAAAGGTGGGTCTTTTCTCCTAATCTAGGCACTCATATGGCTACTTGATTTCATTGTGCATTGTATTACATATCTTTTGCCTTACATATTCATAAACATTTTTTTTGTACTGAAGTCCGTATTGGGGACCCTGCATTTCATGATGCAGGCTCAGGTACGCCAGCTAGTAGACCTCCGCAGTAGAAGCACTCGAAATTCTGCTACTTTTTGGTGAGCTCCAAGTTGAATTCGGAGCTTTAATAAGGTCCTTGGGAAATTCGTTGAGGTTTGTATCGAGTTAAGGGTAAGGCAGGGGTCGGTTTCCCCGACCTACTCTAGTCTTGCTATTCTTTTAGAGGCGTTGTAGAAGTTGGACAGGGTTCATTGTGTCTTAAGGAGTTGTGCCTAAACGGCCCAAAGGTCTTGTATTAAACTTTTGGGATCTACTTACGTTGGTTTGTATCGCTGCATCCAAAGTTAACTTGTCTCATTGTTATAGTACGGCTCAGGAAGAACAGGTTGCATTGGTATCCTCTCCGGGCCTTTAGGCCTCGGGCCTGTCCGTCTTAATGGTTTTTGAGGCGTGACAAAAGTGGTATCAGAGCAGGTCATCCTAGGGAGTCTACAAAGCCGTGTCTGTGTAGAGTCTTGCTTATGGATGTGTTGTGCACCACATTTATAAACAGGAGGCTACGGGACATATAGGAGTTGTCTCATTTCTTTCATTTCTTAGATCGTGCGATAGAACCTGTGTTGTAGGTGAATCATATCTAATTCCTCAATTGTTTTATTATAGCAAAGATGCCGATTACGATAAGGAGTAAAAGTACTGGTAAACGAGTAGAAGTGGCTGCCCAAGATGGGACCAGCCAACCACCACCAAGTCAAGCTGTTCAAAGTGGGGCTCAAGATGAGTCTCTATCGCAGACTTCCTCGACGCCTCCATCTCCTGAAGAAATAAGGAGGGAAGATGAACCTCAGGAACCCCTTATTAATGCTACCGAGCAAGATTTGAGGAATGCAGTCCAATTATTGACTCGTATAGTTGCTGGTCATGGCCAAAGGCAAGAAGGTCCAGTTGCAGGTACTAGTGGTGTAGTTAGATCAGCTGGAACACGGATACGTGATTTTCTTAACTTGGACCCTCCATCATTTACCGGGTCAGATCCTAATGAAGATCCCCAAAGACTTTATAGATCAAATCCAACGCACTTTGGATATTATGCATGTAAGTGGTAAAGAAGCACTTGAGCTAGCTGCATACAGATTAAAGGGTGTGGCTATATTGTGGTATGAAGCTTGGAAGCAATCTAGGTGAATAAATGCACCTTCAGCTATGTGGAAAGAGTTTAAAAAGGCATTCCTTGATCATTATCTGCCATTGGAGATCCGAGAGGCCCGTGCGGATCAGTTCTTAAATCTCCACCAAGGAAATATGAGTGTGAGGGAGTATAGTCTCAAATTTAATTCCTTGGCCAGGTATGCTCCTAATGTAGTAGCTACTATGGAGGATAGAGTTCATCGTTTTGTGGACAGATTAGATTCATATCTGGTTAGAGACTGTACAATTGCTTCATTAAATAAAGATATGGATATAGCAAGGATGCAGACTTTTGCACAAAAATTGGAGGATCAAAGGCAAAGAAGAAGAACACAAGAGTTGGAAACAGGGCATTCTAAGAGGGCCAGATCCATGGGGCAGTTTACACCATCCCAAGGTGAGTTTAGGCCTCGGTTCTCTAACAGACCACCTAGGCGATCATCTTTCTACTCTACAGCTAGTGCTCCACCACGGTTCCAAGGGTTTAGAGGCAATCAGTTTTGGCAAAGAAGTGAAAGCCAAGGCAGTCATCAAGAGCAAGGAAGTACAAGCCAATCAAGGCCTCCACGACAGCCTTGTAAACAATGTGGAAGGAATCATCTAGGTGCATGCAGGTTTGGGACGGATGTTTGTTTTTGGTGTGGTACACCAGGGAATATGATGAGAAACTGCCCTCATAGGGGAGTGGGTGGCGTTGTTCAACCAACTAGATCAGTTGTTGCGTCGACCTCATCAACCCCTTCTTTAGGTAGGGGACTACATATGCCTGCAAGTCGGGGTAGAGGAGCTAGGGGAGCAGCTAGTTCTAGTGGAGGTCAGAATCGCATATATGCACTAGGGGATCGACAAAATTTAGAAGCGTCGCCGGATGTGGTTACAGGTACATTGTCCATCTTTTCACATATTGTATATGCATTAATAGATCCAGGGTCTACACTATCATATGTTACACCATTGATTGCTGGAAAGTTCAAAACAACACCAGAATTATTAGCGAAGCCATTTGAAGTGTCTACACCGATTGGTGAATCTATTATAGCTAGGAGAGTTTATCGTAATTGCATTGTAACTGTTTGTGATCGCGATACATTGGCTGACCTTGTTGAGCTAGACATGGTAGATTTTGATGTTATAATGGGTATGGATTGGTTAGCTTCTTGTTATGCCACAGTAGATTGCCGAACTAAGATAGTGCATTTCCAATTTCCAAAAGAGATAGTCCTCGAATGGAAAGGTAATATTGGGATGCCAAGAGGTAAATTTATTTCTTATCTTATGGCAAAGAAGATGATTTCCAAAGGATACATATGCCATCTGGTTAGAGTGAAAAATGTAGATGCAGAGCCACCAACCCTTCAATCCATTCCGGTGGTAAATGAATTTCCAGATGTGTTTCCTGAAGATCTTCCCGGTTTGCCTCCAGAACGAGAAGTAGAGTTCGGTATTGATGTGCTTTCAGATACTCAACCTATCTCAATTCCTTCATATAGAATGGCTCCAGCAGAATTACGAGAGTTGAAAGAGCAGTTAAAAGACTTATTACAGAAAGGATTCATAAGGCCTAGTGTGTCGCCATGGGGAGCACCAGTTTTATTTGTACGCAAAAAGGATGGCTCATTAAGAATGTGTATCGACTACCGGCAGTTGAATAAGATAACAATTTAGAACAAATATCCCCTCCCTAGAATTGATGATCTGTTTGATCAATTACAAGGTGCTAGGTGTTTTTCAAAGATCGACCTGAGGTCAGGTTATCACCAAGTGAGGGTCCAGGACAAAGATATACCCAAGACAGCTTTCCGAACACGGTATGGTCATTTTGAGTTCTTAGTCATGTCATTCGGGCTAACAAATGCACCAGCAACTTTTATGGATTTGATGAATAGGGTGTTCAAGCCATTCTTAGATGTGTTTGTGATAGTGGTCATAGATGACATTTTGGTGTATTCAAGATCAGAAGAGGATCATGCTAATCACTTGCGGCAGGTTTTACAAATTCTCCGTGATCGTAAATTGTATGCAAAGTTCTCTAAATATGAGTTTTGGTTGAAATCTATGGCATTCCTAGGTCATATAGTATCCGAGGAAGGAATAAGGGTTGATAACCAGAAAATAGAAGCCGTGAAAAAATGGTCAAGACCTACAACGCCTACGGAGATCCGTAGTTTTCTTGGATTGGCAGGTTATTACAGAAGGTTTGTTGAAGGATTCTCTTCCATGGCTGTACCCTTAACAAAGCTAACACATAAAGGAACCAAGTTTCAGTGGAGCGATGAGTGTGAAAGAAGCTTCCAAGAGTTGAAGAGTAAATTAACTTCTACACCTGTGTTGGTACTTCCAGAAGGTACAGAAGGCTATGTAGTGTACTGTGATGCTTCGGGAGTGGGCTTAGGTTGTGTATTGATGCAGCATGGTAAAGTTATAGCTTATGGATCAAGGAAGCTGTGGCCACATGAGAAAAATTATCCAACCCATGATCTAGAGCTAGCAGCAGTTGTGTTTGCTTTGAAGATATGGCGCCACTACTTTTATGGAGTTCATGTTGACATATACACTGATCACAAAAGCTTGCAATATATTTTTAAGCAAAAAGACTTAAATCTGAGGCAGCGAAGGTGGCTGGAGCTATTAAAAGATTATGACATTGACATCTTATATCATCCCGGTAAAGCTAATGTAGTAGCTGATGCTTTAAGCCATAAAATAATGGCAACCACTTATGGGAAGTCTATGGAAAGACAAGGAATGACTAAGGATCTTTCCCAACTAGCTAACTTGGGCGTTCGCCTTCTTGAATCTCAAGACGAAGGGGTAATTGTGCAAAATGCGGCAGAATCGTCGTTAATAGTGGAAGTGAAAGAGAAGCAGTACACTGATCCAATTCTTTTACAACTTAAAGAGAATGTACTACATGGTATGACAAAGGCGTTTGAGCTTAAGCAAGATGGAGTACTTCGATGTCAAAACAGATTGTGTGTACCTAATATAGATGAACTAAGAAAGAGGATCATAATGGAAGCACATACTTCAAGGTACTCTGTTCATCCGGGGTCAACTAAAATGTATCATGACTTGAAAGAAATGTATTGGTGGGGGAACATGAAGAAGAACATTGCAGAATTTGTGGCTCAGTGTCCAAACTGTCAACAGGTAAAAGTAGAACACCAAAAGCCCTGAGGTTACATGCAGCGTATAGAACTTCCAATTTGGAAATGGGACATGATCAACATGGATTTTGTTACTGGTTTGCCTCGCTCATTCCGGAAGTTTGACTCGATATGGGTAATACTTGATAGACTTACCAAAGCAGCACACTTATTGCCGGTGAAGACTACTTATACAGCTGAAGAGTATGCGAGGTTGTACATTAAAGAGATAGTTCGACTACATGGAGTGCCAATCTCTATAATATCGGATAGAGGAGCTCAATTTACAGCAAATTTTTGGAAGTCATATCAAAAGAGTTTGGGAACACAAGTGAATTTAAGTACAGCCTTTCATCCTCAAACGGATGGTCAGGCAGAACGTACAATTTAGACACTTGAGGATATGCTGCGAGCTTGTATATTAGATTTCAAGGGTAGCTGGGATGATCATCTACCACTTATTGAATTTGCTTATAACAATAGCTATCATTCGAGCATTAAAATGGCACCTTATGAAGCTTTATATGGTCGAAAGTGTAGATCACCAATTGGCTGGTTCAAAACGGGTGAAACTGCCTTATTTGGGCCAGATCTTGTTCATCAAGCTATGGAAAAAGTCAAAGTGATACAGCAGAGGCTAGAAACAGCTCAAAGTCGACATAAATCATATGCTGATATTAGAAGGAGAGGACTAGAATTTTCTATAGGGGATTGGGTGTTCTTGAAGGTGTCTCCGATGAAAGGGGTAATGAGGTTTTGTAAAAAGGGAAAGCTGAGTCCACGCTATATAGGGCCATATAAGATTATCCAAAAATTTGGCCAAGTAGCCTATGAGTTAGAGCTACCACAAGAGCTTTCATCAGTTCATCCGGTGTTCCATGTCTCAATGCTACGGAAATGCGTAGGTGATCCATTTCGTATTACTCCTACTGAAGACGTACAGGTTACAGGAGATCTCACTTATGAAGAAGTACCCATTGCTATTCTGGATCGACAAGTTAGGAAGTTAAGAAATAAAGAAGTAGCTTCTGTAAAAGTTCTATGGAGAAACCAACAAGTAGAAGAAGTTACATGGAAAGCAGAAGAAGCAATGAAATTGAAGTATCCTCACCTCTTCCACACTGGTGGGAATGATCAAAATGTTAGTGGAGGCATTGACAAGTAAGTATAAGTCTATATGTTCAATGTGATTAATAGTAGTACTAGCTTAGGCTTGACTTGTTTAGGCCGCACAACCATGCTAACATTCGAGGACGAATGTTCCAAGGGGGGAAGGATGTAACGGCCTGTATTTTGTATGTGGTAATTCTATTCATGTTATACTTGACATAGACTTATAGTGTAGGTGAGGGATCATGTTTCTTATATGATTAGTGTTGGTATAAACTAGCTCGGAAGGTGATGTAATGCCTTGCACGTTTTGCACTATGTATTGCAAGTTAACCATCCGATGGAAAGTATTTAAGTAATTATAGTAAGGTGTAATTGAGCTAGCAAGCTGCATCCAACCTACTTGATCTATATTATAGTTAAAGGGCCCAAGTTTGAATTGACCAGATTTAGGCGCCTATATTTAGGGGCTGCATTTTGAAGCCCAAAACCATTAAAGAAAATCGTGAATGGAAAGAAATGCCCAGCAGAGCCAAATCTGCCAATTGGCCATTATGGATAAAGCCCAAGTGACACTAAGTAAGTACATGACCTCCTAAGATTTGTTTTACCATGTTATTGGGCCAAGTGTGTACCACCTACTTGCACTAATCTGTCCCAAGCTGATTAAAAGAACAAAGGAAAAATGGACAGCCAAGGTCCAATAATATTAAGTGCAAAAGGGCCCAAGTTAAAAGGACAAGCAGGTGGGGCACCTACTTGACATTATATGGCCCACAATTGGTCAAGAGTGTCGGCCATAACACCTCCTTTTTCAAAGGATAAGGATCAAGTCTTATTCTCCATTTTGAACTTGCAAAAGTTTCAGATTTCCTAAGTTCTTTCTTGGTCTCTCTTGGCTTCAATTAGCAGCCCTAAGACACCTTAGAGTTCTTGAGTGCTGTCTAATTTTTCAAGTAAGAGTTTGAAGGAGAGTTTGAATTCTTGAAGTACAAGTGTAGAGGATAAATTTTCAAAATTAAGGTAAGACTTCAACCCATTTGTTTTCCTCTCTTTGATAATGTTTGGAGTGGAGAATTTTGTATATGTTTATCAAGAATTCATGGATTGTGATAAATCTTTGAGTCAATATTCTACTATTATGCTGAAAGATTTGAGATTGTTTAGTGGCTGCCTTATGAAATATTGTTGTTTGAGGGCTGTTTGGGTATCTCTGGAAAATGATGTTGAACTTGTTTTAATGTTAGAGGAAGGGGTGTGGTGGTTCACCATTTATGTAAGGGTTGTATGGGCCTGATTTTCCCACAATCAATATATTTTTAGCTACTGTTTTGGAGAACCTTATTGTGATTAGCTGCTGAAGTTAGCTTTAATCATGGCTTATGTTGTAAGATTAGCACCCAATAAGGAAAGGCTGAATCGTGTAGTGGTAATTGGTCATAATAATAAGGTATGTAAGGGCTATTCGATTCTATATCCTTTTGGCATGAAATCTGCCACCCTGCAATTAATATCAATGAAGTGATTCTCAAATAAGTTCTTTTCGAGAAAAGAAAGCATGGTGGCAGCGTACTATCTCCAAATAGCTAACAATATTTCTTACCCCCAATTCTAAGTACATGAACTCACTTCATTATATGTTCACTACCTATACTTGTGTAATTTCCCCTGTGCTGTTATAGAAATGGTATTTGGCAAAAGAAAGTTTGATATCCTTCTCCTAAGCCAATTGAAGTCAATTGTGGCCATTAAGGTCTTAGACAGTAAGGTGTTGATGTTTCATAGCTCCTTATGTCATTGGTTACTTGACTTAGCCGTCAAAGTTAATTGTTTTCATGTATTCCACACTGTTCCGTAATTCATGTCCCCAAGATGATTATGACCCCAAATCAACATCTCAAATGTTACGATTATCCAAATAACATCTCAAAAGAGTTATGAACTGATTAACAAATAATCTCAAAAATTAAAGATCTAAGTGAGAAATCTATTTAATTAAGGGTGGCAGCTTAGGGGCGAAAAGCCTAGCATGGCCGATCCCAATTGGTTATCGAAGGGTGGCCGCTCAGGCGGCAAGCCTAGCATGGGCCGATCCCAAGTGGTGTTAATTATGAGGACCGCATCCCAGGGGTTAATACGCCTAGCATGGGTCATCCTCTTCTACCACTGATCAGCTGGTCACTTGTATCACATGCCCAACAAAGATTATAACATACAAAGAAGGTAAAGAAAAGAATGTAGCTTACTTGATTGCACAAGAGTAAGCAAAGGTGGTCTTCTCTCCTAATCTATGCACTCATATGTTGCTACTTGATTTCATTTGTTCCTTGTATTACATATACTTTTTGCCTTACATATTCAGTACATTTTTCGTACTGACGTCCCGTATTGGGGACGCTGCATTTCATGCTGCAGGCTCAGGTACTCCAGCTAGTAGACCTCCTCAGTAGGAGCACTCAAAATTCTGCTACTTTTGGTGAGCTCCAAGTTGATTCGGAGCTTTATTAAGTCCTTGGTAAATTTGTTTGGTATTGTATCGTAGTTAAGGGTAAGGCGGGGTCTGTCCCGACCTACTCTAGTCTTCTATCTTTTAGAGGCTTTGTAGACGTATGTACATGGTTCAGTTGTGTCTTAAGGAGTTGTGGCCTAAACGGCCAAGTCTTGTATATAACTTTTGGATCTACTTACGTTGGTTTGTATCGCTGCATCCAAAGTTAACTTGTCTCAATTGTTATAGTATATGCTCAGTAAGAACATGTTGCAGGTTGGTTCTCTTGGGACTTTAGGGCATCGGGTGCCTGTCCGTCTTAATGGGTTTTGAGGCGTGACAGTATGGTCCACCTTCTTGGTGGCGGTGTTTACTTGAATTGTATGAATGTGAAGTTACTTGTTTATTGTGAATGAGACCATGAAGGCTTGTTATGTGTGAAGTAAGATGATAATGATGTCATTCTTGTTAAATGTTCTTGATGAACCTATTATGTGAAGTAGGTTAGAGAGTATGCTTAAATGAATTATATGATTATGTAAAGCATGTAAAGTGTGTTATGTGATGAATGGAGGTCTAAGCATGTATATAAGTTAAATGTAAATGTTATGATGTTTATGTGCAAGGTGTGCTCACATGTACACACACACTCACTCTTGAATGAATGAATGAAGATAAGTTAAGCCAAAAAAGGAGTTTTGGGGTGAACACTCTTCGTGAGTTGAGATGAAGGGTTTAGTAGCAACCTCACTACATCCTAAGAACTTTCTAAGATAGGTCGGAGGATGAATGCCCTTCCTGAGTTGAGATGTGGTGTTCACTAGTTATCCTTAACCTATAGTATATAATGTTTAGAATCCGTGGGGAGTTATGCCTAGCACCGAGAGGATATGAAGAAGGGGTGGTTACACTTCGTGAGTTGAGATGTTGTATTCCAATGTACCTCTTGAGATGAGTACTCCTCGTTAGTAGAGAATGAGTTACTTAGTAGCAATCTCCTTATCCGTTAACTATGCGCCTGCATAGCTGTAGCTATTGGGTAAGCCATGTAAAAGCTAAGAGATGACCTTACTCTAGGCAAGTGAGTATCCCTCATCCGATAGGGGTTAATATAGGGATCCATTTCTAGATCTCATGGTCTATGTCGGCTAATATAACCCCCCCACAAAATAAATGAAAATGCTAAGTCTTCTAAAAGAGTGTACTACTTAGGGTAGGTAGTGGAATGGGATGCTACTTATCCATTGCACTAGGTAGGCATTCCTAAAGGGAAGTCTTGGTGGGTACTATATGAATTGAATGAACTACTTCTTCTAAAAGAATGTACTACTTAGGGTAGGTGGTGGTATGAGACGCTATCTATCCATTGCACTAAGTAGACCTTCCGAAAGGGGAGTCTTGGTGCTAAGCCTTCTTAAAGAGTATACTACTTAGGGTAGGTGGTTGAATGGGACGCTATCTACTCATTGCACTAAGTAGGCATTCCGAAAGGAACGTCTTGGTGTCTTTTTTTAGTGTTCTTCTAATGTCTTGTTATTGAGTGGTGGCTTGTTCTCCCGAGGTGAGTAAGCCGAAAAGAGGTAGTCTTGAGGATCACTTTGGTGTGTATTGCAGAAGGTGTATGTGCATTTCCTTCATGTCTCACCTTGGATATTCTTAGGATAACCTCGATTAGGGAAACTCCTACGGAAATGAGTTCACTTACTCTTGGCAATACCTTGGGAGTTCACTGTTTTGGAGTTAGTTTGGTTCACTATAATGTCATAAGAGTTCACTGTAAATGTTGGGTAGTTCAGTGCAAAGTGTCTCTTTTTGTTAAAATTATGGAAATCCTCCTCTAAGTGTTAAATGACGTTTCTTATGTTATTTTGTTTCTAAATTCAGGGATATTTTACTTATTTGGCATGAAAGCTTATTTTACTAAAATTTCCCTTTTTACATGTTTTTGCATATGCCATACTTACTACATTATTTGTACTAACCCCATACTTTTATATACTCTGTAAGTATAGGTTTGGAAGCAAGAAGAAGTCTAGAAGGAGAAGCTTGGGAAATCTACTCTCTTAAGATTTGGTATGTCCTCATATATTCGAGGACATAGTCTACGTTTCTAGTTTTATTATTAAGACTTATTATGTATTTCTATTTCAATGTAAAGGGATGTGTCCCTAAGATATTATGTCGTGTCTTTAAGTTGGATTTTGATGATGAGATTCTCTAAGTATTTATGAAAGACTTCTTTTTTATATTAAATGTCGTCAAAAGTTTTAAATTCTGCACTACTTTTCATGTCTTATGTAATGAACTATAGTTAAAGGGCTTGTACAAGACTCTAAAGGGTGAAGTACGCTCTGTCATGACCCAAGGGTTCTCCCTAACTTCTAGGGGGTACTTTCAGGTCGTGACACATATTTTCAAGGCAAATACCACGGCCACTAACTCAAGATCATGAGTTGAATAATTTCTCTCATGCACCTGAAGTTGTCTAGAAGCATAGGCTATTACTTTCCCATGTTGCATAAGCACACACCCTAAACCCACTCGGGATGCATGAGAATATACAACAAAGCCCTTTGTACCCTCCGGTAAAGTCAACACCGGAGAGGAAGTAAGCCTATCTTTCAATATTTGGAAGCTTCTTTCACACGCCTCCGACCACTCAAATTTGTTACTCATTTGGATCAACGTAGTCAAGGGAGATTAAATGGACGCAAAACCATCCACAAACCTCCAATAATAACCCACTAGACCCAAGAAACTCATAAGGTCGGTTGGAGTCAATGGTGTAGGCCAATTTCTCACCCCCTCGGTTTTCCTTGGATCAACCTCAACTTCTTCACTAGAGATGATATGACCAAGAAGCGCCACTGACCTCAACCAATACTCACATTTTCTATATTTGGGAAATAATTTGTTCTCCTTAAGCATTTGCAACACCATCCTCAAATGGTCGTGTGATCACCCTCATTGTTTGAAAATACAAAGATGTCGTCAATGAAGACAATGACAAATGAATATAGGTAACTTCGAAACACCCTATTGATGAGATCCGTAAACACCGCCGGGGCATTCGTAAGACCAAAGGACATTGCAAAGAACTCATAGTGATCATATATAGTCTGAAATGCCATTTTTGGTATATCCTCACCTCTTACCCTAAGTTGGTGATACCCCAATCTCAAGTCAATCTTAGAAAAGTAACTTGCCCCTTGGAGTTGATCCAACAAGTCATAAATCCGAGGGAGATGATAATTGTTCTTAATAGTGACTTTATTGAGTTGGCGATAATCGATATACATTCTAAGGGAATCATCTTTCTTCTTCACAAACAATACCGGAGCACCCCATGGAGAAATACTTGGTGTAATGAATCCTTTGTCTAGTAAATCTTTGAGTTGAGCCTTCAACTCTTTCAATTCGTCCGGAGCCATCCGATAAGAAGGAATTGAAATGGTATTTGTATCCGATAAAAAGTCGATACCAAAATCAATTTCCCATTTTGGAGAAATACCGGGAAGATCATTAGGAAAGACCTCCGGAAATTCCCTCACTACGGGGATCGACTCAATGGGAGGAATTTTGGAGTCTTAAATCTTGGACTCTTACTATATGGTATAAACACCCTTTAAAGATCATTTTACAAGACTTCAAACAAGAGATGATACGACATCTAGGAATAGAATTTCCTCCCTTCCACTCTAAAACGGGCTCATTTGGAAAGTTAAATTTCACAACCCTTGTTCTACAATCTATAGAGGCAAAGTAAGCATGAAACCAATCCATACCCAATATGACATCAAAATCAAACATATCAAGTTCTACTAGTTCAACATAAGTAACTCTATTGGGAAACATTATAGGACAATTTCTATACACCCTCTTGGCAACAATCGACTCCCCCACCAGGGTACACACCATAAAAGGTTCATTTAAAATGTCGGGTAAGATATCAAATTTCTTAGCTATCAAGGGAGTAACAAAAGATAATATAGCGCCCAGATCAAGTAAAGAATATATATCAATGGAAAAGACTTTCAACATATCGGTTACCACATTGGGAGAAGTCTCTTGATCACCCCTAGAGCGGTGAGCATAAAATCGTTCTTCGGAGCATCATTAGAACCACTTGCTTGAGTTTTACCACTACCCTTGTCTTTCCCACTCAAATTTGGGCAATCTCGAAACTTGTGCCCACTCTTACCACAACCAAAATAATTATCCGTTCCCCTAAGAAAATCACCATAGTGCTTCTTGCCACATTTTCCACAAGTTGGCTTCTTGGTTGGTGAACTAGTATCCCTGCCCTTTATAGGCTTAGGTTTAGACACCCTATTATCCCTAGCCTTTGGGAACTTGGAAGGAACTTGACTAGAAACCCTCTTCTTGAACCTAGGCTTGTCTTGAATCTAAAGCCTACCCTTGGAAGAACCACCATCAGAAGATCTTGCCCTCTTGGCATCTCTAATCTTTCTCTTAGCCCTTGCCTTTTACACACTTGTTTAGCATGAACCATGAGATGAGAAATGTTCATATTTTCATATAGCATAGCCGAATGAAATTCCTCTTGCAAGTCATCCGAGACTCCCGTCACAAAGCGGTTCATTTCATCTCTAGGGTCGGAAACCAAAGAACTAGCATATTTTGACAATTGACTAAAGTTTAAGGAGTATTCAAGCAAACTCATACCTCCTTGACGAAGGTTGATGAACTCCACCACTTTAGCTTCCCGTTTCTCCCTAGGAAAGAATCTATCAAGAAAAGCCTTCTTGAATGTCACGACCGGAATCTAGACCCCAGACGAGACCGGTGTCGTCGACCTCTCAGAGGTCGCGGACAAGCCTACATACGTCATTCTTACTTCATCTAGGTTAATTTAGCGGAAAATTTGAACTTTTTGTTTTCTTATTTCATGCTAAACATTTTAAACTTAACATCATGGGCGTTTACAAATCAACAATCTAATATAGAGATAATCAAATGAAAGAAATAGTTCATAATTGCATAAAACGTATTTTTTGCCAAAACGGCACCAATACAAAGTCTGAAATGAAAGTGGAAAAAACACTAGTGGAACATGCTCCACTAGCTAAAGCCTACATCTAATCTAGATAATAACGGTAGACATCCTCGAAGGCATGAGGTCCTACCAAGTCTGGATGAAAGCTCCATGTCCGAATAGCTGCAATGTCAACCTGTAAGTTCTAGCATCCACCTGTGCCTGCACCTAAAAATATAGAATTGTATGGGATTAGTACACACTTGTACTAAGTATGGGTATATGCAAGCACACACCAAGGACATGCATGAGTAAGAATAGCTCTTTCCTAACTACATGATTATGGAAAGTCAAGTCAGTGGACTTGCCAAATTGGGATTAGGAAAGTTAGTGAACTTTCCAAATTTGGATTAGAAAAGTCAGTGAACTTTCTAAATTTGGATTAGGAAAGTCAGTGAGGTTTACAAATTTGGATTAGGAAAGTCATGCCATGAGAGTAACATGCATCATCATACTTATCATATTACACACAACACATAACATCTTATACATAGCACATATCACATTGCATATAGCACATAACATCTTTTTATAACATTCATTCATATGCCATGAGACCTTGGAATCATGGACTTGACATTATGACTTTCCAAAATGAGGGATCAACATATGGGACCTCAACTAGGGAGTCTTCATTAGCAAACATAGAGTCTGCTTCATTCATTCATACGTACTTCATTTCATTTCGTTCATAGGCAAGTGTGAACACCAGCTATACCTAGGATGTAGTTTAAGACTTTCATCGGGTTTGATGTGCAATGATCAAGAATAACCTAGTGTCATTACTTGAGTCTAGCTCACCTCTTGATTATCCTATCCTAACACATTTGGTATCATTCATTTCATTATGTGCATCATTTGAGGCTGGCCTCATTCATTCATTGGGAACTTTAAATTTAACCGACATAGATCATGTGAGCATCATGAAATCCAGTGTCTCCCCCACACCGAAAAGAGGTGGAATCACCGGCTAAAGTGACCCAAAACATGCTAGCGTACATGGGAATTTAACCCCGCCAGATCCCTATATTGGCAGTATAGATTTGAAGAGTAGGACATATAAGGAGACCCATACCCGGCATGCCAGACAGTCTCATCTAATGAGAGTTACGTGAACCTCCGCCCTTCCCGAAAGAAGGCATCACCACTCATAGCTAGTCTATCGGTTCTCCGTATAAAGTTCCATTACATTCAACTCATACGTCATGAAAGCTGGCTTCTAGTATGAGGACATCATAGCTCAATAGATGATTTCTCATCTCATCATTAGTATTAAGTGTGTTAATCTCAATACTTTCATTAGAGTGTTCATAGAAACTGGTCTCTTCATTAACTTTACACTCTCATAGGTGAGTACGTTTTGGTAACATTTACTTAGGCTCATTTGAGATTGTTCTCATCTTTTACATTAGCCTCATATCATGTTGTCACCACATTCATTAACATTAGCACAATTGATCTTCATAATTGCTCACCCCATTTTACGTGAATGTTCACTTTATCATATGCCAATGCACTTGGCCATTGGTGTGTTTCACACTCTTACTTAACCCTTCTAGGATTTCATCATTTCATTACATAATAATCATTTCATCGTATGCCAATGCACTTTGCCATTTAGTGTGTTTTACACTCGTACTTTAACCCTTCTAGGGTTACTTTATTTCATTACATACATCTTAGGTTCACTTATTTTTAAATGTATGCTAGACTTATGGGTCTATACATACAAGCCATGAGGCTTCATTCATAGTTCGTTAAGTGACTCATATCTTCCTAAGATTATGTATTAGAAGACTTATGTATCTTGGGACAGAGAGGTTGTGTGTTCGAACCCCCACAACCTCCTTATTTTAATTTTATTTAATTCTCTTGACTACCTCTGCGTTGGCAGTGAGGTTGTAGGATCGAGACCCCACAGCCTCACTTTATTTTCTTTTATTTTTCTTTTTTTCTTTACTCTCCTTCACAGCCTTGAGGTCGTGGGTTCGATTCCCACGCCTCACATTTCCTTTATTTTCTTTTTCTTTCACTTCACTCATTGCCTGGAGGTCGTGGGTTCGATTCCCACGCCTCCCATTTTATTTTATAAATTCTTGTACTCTACATTTTCATCCAGCATACCCCATTTCGATTCCCCCTGACCCCATTTCTTTTCTTGCGAGTTTAAGGCATCACACGGGTGGAGCAAGACTTCACTTCATGAGCTCATTTTCGGCTCTCTCTCCCCAAATTGCCCCTCCACCTTATTAATTAAATAATTAAGTATATATTTAGGGTAATGCCTAGCGTAATGCCAGTAAGATCATAACATAATCACTATGTACAGTCAAGCAATATCAATAAAAAAATGGAGAGATAAGAAAACTTTAGACTTAAGAGTAGGAAGTCTAACCTCAAGAGCTAAAAAGATGAGGGTAGCGGGATCTCATGTCGGCCTCAGCCTCCCACGTAGCACCCTCAACAAGATGATTTCTCCACAATACCTTCACTGTGGCAGTCTCTTTGTTCCTCAGCCGCTTTATCTATCTGTCTAAGATCTCAACAGGTACCTCCTCATAGGACAAGTCTTCATCGACCCCCAAACCTTCCACAGGTAGAATCGATGATGGATCACCTAGGCACTTTTTTAACATGGATACATGAAAGACTGGATGGACAGAAGCTAGCTCTGCAGGCAATGCCAACTCATATGACACCTCACCTACACGCTGTAGGATCTTGTATGGCCCAACATACCTCGGACTCAACTTCCCCTTCCCGCCAAACCTCATCACCCCCTTCATAGGTGATATCTTCAGATAGACCTGGTCACCAACATCAAACTCTAAGGGTCGTTTTCTATTATCTGCATATGACTTCTGCTGACTGTAAGTAGTAGCAACCTGTCCCTAATCACTCTGACCTTCTCTAAGGCATCATGAATGATCTATGGACCCAAAATGGATGACTCTCCAACCTCGAACCATCCAACTGTAGATCTACACCTCCTACCATACAGTGCCTCAAACGGTGCCATCCCAATGCTGGAGTGATAGCTATTATTATACGAGAACTCTATCAAAGGCTGATGGTCATCCCAGCTACCCCTGAAGTCAATCACACACGCTCTCAACATGTCCTCCAATGTCTGAATGGTGCGCTCTGTCTGCCCATCAGTCTGAGGATGAAAGGCAGTACTAAGCTTTACCTGCGTGCCCAAGCTCTTCTGGAAAGATCTCCAGAAATATGAAGTAAACTGAGCTTCTCTATCTGAAATGATAGAAAGAGGAATACCATGCAATGTAGAGTCTTGCATAATCCTCGGCTTTGTAAGTAGACTACACAGGGATAAAGTGGGCAGACTTAATCATCCTGTCCACAATAACCCATATGGAGTCATGTTGTCTCCTAGTCCTCGAAATACCAACCACGAAGTCCATATTAATGGCCTCCCACTTCCAAGTAGGAACCTCAATAATCTGAGTAAGACCGCCAGGCTTAAGATGTTCTTCCTAACCTGCTGACAATTAGGACACTTGGCCACATATTCTGAAATGTTCTTCTTCATGCCATCCCACAAATAAATCTTGTTAAGATCATGATACATCTTGGTGGAACCTGGATGTATAGAATATCTGGAACCATGGGCCTCTGCAACAATCCTGGTCCACAAATCATCTACATCTGGTACACACAGCCTGTCCTGATACCTAAGTATGCCATCACCTCCCAAAGCGAAAGACTCATTCATCTTTATCAACACTGAGTCCTTAATCTCCATCAACACAGGATCAAGATGCTGACCCTTCTTGACTTCAACTACCAAGAATGATTCAGAACTAGGATGAACTGAAATACCCCCACTAGTAGAGTCAACCAATCGCACACCCAGTCTGGACAGTCTGTGTACATCTTTCGCCAACTCCTTCTTCTCATCCTCAACGTGGGTTGTACTTCCCTTGCTCATCCTGCTCAAAGCATCAGCTACAACATTAGCCTTACTTGGATGGTAGTGAACATTCATGTCATAGTCCTTCAACAGCTCCAACCATCTCTGCTGACGTAGATTCAACTCCCTCTGTGTGAACACGTACTGGAGACTCTTGTTGTTTGTGAACACATCCACATGTACTCCATATAAGTAGTGCCTCCACAGCTTCAGTGCAAACACCACAGCTGCCAACTCCAGGTCATGAGTGGGATAATTCTTCTCATAAACCTTGAGCTGCCTGGACGCATAGGCTATCACCTTACCAGCCTGCATAAAAACACAACCCAAACCAACCCTAGATGCATCACAATAAACAGTGTAATTCTCACCACACCTAGGCAAAGTAAGCACCGGGGCTGAAGTGAGTCTGTCCTTGAGCTCCTGGAAACTCTTCTCATAAGTCTCCGTCCATTCAAATTTGGCTTTCTTCTTAGTCAAAGCTGTCAGTACGGCAACAATGGAAGAAAATCCCTCCACGAACCTGCGGTAGTAACCAGCCAATCCCAGAAAGCTACGGATGTTAGTGGGAGTAAAATGCTTTGGCAAGTTCTTCACCACCTCAGTCTTCCTGGAATCCACCTCCATGACCTGATCGGACACAACATGACCTAGGAAGGTCACTGATTGAAGCCAGAATTCACACTTGCTGAATTTAGCGTACAACTGATGTTGTCTAAGTACCTGCAACGTTAGTCTCAAATGTTGTTCATGCTCTTCCTTGGTCCTAGAGTAGATGAGGATGTCATCAATGAATATTATGACGAATGAATCAAGGTATTCACGAAATACTCGGTTCATGAGGTCCATAAATGCAGCTGGTGCATTAGTGAGACCAAATGACATGACTAAGAACTCATAATGACCATAACGGGTACGAAAGGCTATATCTGGGATATCTCCATCCCTAACCCTAAGGTGATGATACCCTGAACGAAGATCAATCTTAGAGAAGAAACTAGACCCTTGGAGCTGATCGAACAAATCATCTATTCTGGGAAGTGGATATTTATTCTTTATAGTGACTTTATTGAGCTGCCGATAATCGATACACATTCTAAGGGTTCCATCCTTCTTTTTCACAAACAACACTGGAGCGCCCCAAGGGGATATGCTCGGCTGAATGAAACCCTTATCAGTGAGATCTTTTAACTACAGCTTCAACTCATTGAGTTCAGCTGGATCCATTCTGTAGGGAGGAATTGAAATTGGTTTAGTATCGGGTTCTAAGTCGATACCAAAGTCAATCTCTCGAGGGGGAGGGATTCCAGGCAAATCATCAGGAAATACATCTAGGAACTCATTCACTACAGGCACTGAGTCTATAGAAGGGATGTCATGATCTAAATCATTAACACTCACAAGATGACACAATAACCCCTTGGACATCATTTTATTGGCTTTAAGGTTTGAAATCAAGAGATTAGGACGGCTCAAGTTGTACCCCTCCCAGACTAGCTCCTCTTTATCAGGGAAACAAAATCTCACCACTCTACTACGACAATCCAAACAAGCATAACAACTGTGAAGCCAGTCCATGCCCAGAATAACATCAAAGTCATGCATGGGTAACTCAGCCAAGTCTGCACACATAGTCTTACCACTTACCACTATTGGGCAATCCTTGTATACTCTATCAGTTCTTACATTTTCTCCTAAAGGTGTACTAACCATTATAGGATCATGCAGAACTTCAGGCAATATCTCAAAAGTGAGAGCAAGCGAAGGAGTTACAAAGGAAAGCGTAGACCCTGGATCAAGTAAAGCATAAACAGAAGTTGAGAATACTTGCAGCATACCTGTGACCATATCAGCGGACTTCTCCTGATCATCCCTTCCCTTCAGGGCATAGAATCTGTTCCTCTTATGAGGCTCGGCTGCTGCTGCACCCTGTGGATTAGGCCTAGGATGAGCATTACCTCCAGCCTGACCTCTGTTCTATGGGCAGTCTATAACCATGTGCCCACTCTTACCGCAATCGAAGCAGGCATTAGTGCCCTGTCTGCACTCTCTATTGTGAGCACGGCCACACTTAGCACAGTTCTTTTTGGGATGCTGCATATCACCTCCATTGCCCTTCTTCGGCTCAGGTCTGCCTCCTCTAGGTGTTGTACTCCTCTGAGAATTAGAGTTCCCAGAACTCTGCTGCCCCTTCTTGAACCTGGGCTGCTCACGGATGCCAAAATTATTTTTGTGGCCTCCATGGCTGGGACCTGCCTGATCTTATGGCTTAGGCCTCCTAGAATCATGAATGCCCCTCTTTTTGCAGTTGTCCTCTACCTGCTGGAGATGCACCATCAACCTGGAGAGGTACATGTCATCATGGAGCATCGCAGATCGACACTCCTTCTCCAGATCTCCGTTGATTCCTGTGAGGAACCTGCTTATCTCATCCCTGCTGTTAGATACAAGGGAAGTAGCATACCTAGATAATTTAACAAACTTCAGTACTCATCTCATCCTTGCTGTTAGATACTAAGGAAAATAGCATAACTGGATAGTTTCAGAAACTTCAGGGAATACTCCCTGACTGTCATAGATCCCTGATTAAGGTTTATAAAATCCTCAACCTTTGCCTCCGTCATCTTCCTGGGAAAGAATCTCTCCAGGAAGGCTGTCTTAAACAGCTCCCAAGTGACCGGAACTCCGCCCAAAGCTAGGCTATCCTGCCACATCTTGCACCAAGTCTGTGCAAAATCCTTGAGCTGATAGGAAGCCAGCTCAGCCTTCTCATTATTTGTGGCCCCCATAGCCACCAAAATCATATGCACCTCATCCACAAACTCCTGGGGGTCCTCTGAAGTCTTACACCCTGTGAAAATAGGAGGATTCATCCTCGTGAAGTCTTTCAACCTGTCAGCCATGCTACGAACCGGTGGGTTCTCCCTCTGAACATCCTGCCCGGATCAAGTAAAGAATATATATCAATGGAAAAGACTTTCAACATACCGGTCACCACGTCGGGAGAAGTCTCTTGATCACCCCTAGAGCGGATAGCATAAAATAGTTCTTCGGAGCATCATTAGAACCACTTGCTTGAGTTTGACCACTACCCTTGTCTTGCCTACTCAAATTTGGGCAATCTCGAACCTTGTGCCCACTCAAATTTGGGCAATCTCGAACCTTGTGCCCACTCTTACCACAACCAAAATAATTATCCGTTCCCCTATGAAAATCACCATAGTGCTTCTTGCCACATTTTCCACAAGTTTGCTTCTTGGTTGGTGAACTAGTATCCCTGCCCTTTATAGGCTTAGGGTTAGACACCCTATCATCCCTAGCCTTAGGGAACTTGGAAGGAACTTGACTAGAAACCGTCTTCTTGAACCAAGGCTTGTCTTGAATCTAAAGCCTACCCTTGGAAGAACCACCATCAGAAGATCTTGCCCTCTTGGCATCTCTAATCTTCCTCTTAGCCCTTGCCTTTTACACTTGTTTAGCATGAACCATGAGAAGAGAAATGTTCATATTTTTATATAGCATAGCCGAATGACATTCCTCTTGCAAGTCATCCGAGACTCCCGTCACAAAGTGGTTCATTTCATCTCTAGGGTCGGAAACCAAAGATATAGCATATTTTGACAATTGACTGAATTTTAAGGAGTATTCAAGCACACTCATACCTCCTTGACAAAGGTTGATGAACTCCACAACTTTAGCTTCCTGTTTCTCCCTAGGAAAGAATCTATCAAGAAAAGGCTTCTTGAATGTCACGACCTGAATCTTGACCCCAGACGAGACCGGCGTCGTTGACCTCTTAGAGGTCGCAGACAAGCCTACATACGTCATTCTTACTTCATCTAGGTTAATTTTAGCGGAAATTTTGAAATTTTTGTTTTCTTATTTCATGCTAAATATTTTAAACTTAACATCATGGGCGTTTACAAATCAACAATCTAATATAGAGATAATCAAATGAAAGAAACAATTCATAATTTCATTAAACGTATTTTTTGCCAAAACGACACCAATACAAAGTCTGAAATGAAAGTGGAAAGAAACACTAGTGGAACATGATCCACTAGCTAAAGCCTACATCTAAGCTAGATAATAATGGTAGACATCCTCAAAATCATGAGGTCCTACCAAGTCTGGATGAAAGCTCCACGTTCGGATAGCTGCAACGTCAACTTGTAAGCTCTAGCGTCCACCTGTGCCTGCACCTAAAAATATATAACTGTATGAGATTAGTACACACTTGTACTAAGTATGGGTATATGCAAGCACACACCAAGGACATGCATGAGTAAGAATAGATCTTTCCTAACAACATGATTATGGAAAGTCAAGTCAGTGGACTTGCCAAATTGGGATTAGGAAAGTTAGTGAACTTTCCAAATTTGGATTAGGAAAGTCAGTGAACTTTCCAAATTTGTATCAGGAAAGTTAGTGAGGCTTACAAATTTGGATTAGAAAAGTCATGCCATGAGAGTAACATGCATCATCATACTTATCATATTATACACAGCACATAACATCTTATACATAGCACATATCATATTGCATATAACACATAACATCTTTTATAACATTCATTCATATGCCATGAGACCTTGGAATCATGGACTTGACATTAAGACTTTCCAAAATGAGGGATCAACATATGGGACCTCAACTAGGGAGTCTTCATTAGCAAACACAGAGTCTGCTTCATTCATTCATACGTACTTCATTTCATTTCGTTCATAGGCTAGTGTGAACACCATCTATACCTAGGATGTAGTTTAAGACTTTCATCGGGTTTCATGTGCAATGATCAAGAATAACCTAGTGCCATTACTTGAGTCTATCTCACCTCTTGATTATCCTATCCTAACACCTTTGGTATCATTCATTTCATTATGTGCATCATTTGAGGTTGGCCTCATTCATTCGTTGGGAACTTTAACTTTAATCGAAATAGATCATGTGAGCATCCTGAACTCCAGTGTCTCCCCCACACCGAAAAGAGGTGGAATAACCGGCCAAAGTGACCCAAAACATGCTAGCGTACATGGGAATTTAACCCCGCCAAATCCCTATATTGGCAGTATAGGTTCGAAGACTAGGACATATAAGGAGACCCATACCCGGCATGCCAGACAGTCTCATCTCATGAGAGTTATGTGAACCTCTGCCCTTCCCAAAAGAAGGCATCACCGCTCATAGCTAGTCTATCGGTCCTCCGTATAAAGTTCCATTACATTCAACTCATACGTCATGGAAGCTGGCTTCTAGTATGAGGACATCATAGCTCAATAGATGATTTCTCATCTCTTCATTAGTATTAAGTGTGTTAATCTCAATACTTTCATTAGAGTGTTCATAGAGACTGGTCTCTTAATTAACTTTACACTCTCATAGGTGAGTGCGTTTTGGTAACATTTACTTAGGCTCATTTGAGATTGTTCTCATCTTTTACATTAGCCTCATATCATGTTGTCACCACATTCATTAACATTAGCACAATTGATCTTCATAATTACTCACCCCATTTTACGTGAATGTTCACTTCATCATATGCCAATGCACTTGGCCATTTGTGTGTTTCACACTCTTACTTAACCCTTCTAGGGTTTCATCATTTCATTACATAATAATCATTTCATCGTATGCCAATGCACTTGGCCATTTAGTGTGTTTTACACTAATACTTAACCCTTCTATGGTTACTTCATTTCATGACATACATCTTAGGTTCACTTATTTTTAAACGTATGCTAGACTTATGGGTCTATACATACAAGCCATGAGGCTTCTTTCATAGTTCGTTACGTGACTCATATCTTCCTAAGATTATGTAGTACAAGACTTATGTATCTTGTATGTATGCCAAGATCTCGATTTTGATCTAAGTAGGTGGCATTATTCTTGAATATTTAATTCACATATGTCTTATGTATCAATACGGAAATTTGGGCAAGTGAACCCAAGTTCAAATCCTTTGGACAACACTTACATTTTCCTTGATTTTAGTTTTAGTCCTCATGACATTGGGACCCTAAATCGATCCCCAACATCAACATTTCTTTTTAGTTCCTTTTCCTTAGAAACTCTCTCCCTTGGCCGAGGGGTTGTGGGTTCGAACCCCCACAGCCCCCTTTTATTTTTCCTATTTATTTTCCTTGTCTACTTCGCATTAACCATGAGTTTGTGGGATCAAAACCCCACAGCCTCTCTTTATTTTTCTTCTATTCGCTTGGGACTGAGAGGTTGTGGGTTTGAACCCCCACAGCCTCCTTATTTTAATTTCATTTAATTCTCTTGACTACCTCTGCGTTGGCAGTGAGGTTGTGGGATCGAGCCCCCACAGCCTCACTTTATTTTATTTTATTTTCCCTTTCTCCTCTACTCTCCTTCACAGCCTTGAGGTCGTGGGTTCGATTCCCATGCCTCACATTTCCTTTCTTTTATTTTTCTTTCACTTTACTCGTTGCCTGGAGGTCGTGGGTTCGATTCCCACGCCTCCCATTTTATTTTATAAATTTTTATACTCTACATTTTCAGCCAGCATAACCCATTTCGATTCCCCCTGACCCCATTTCTTTTCTTGCGAGTTTAAGGCATCACACGGGTGAGGTCACAGGTTCGAATCCTGATGGCCTCATCCCTTTATAATCAATTAAATTTCCATATTTATTCCTCTACATTTAGCCTAAACTGAACTTGTAGATTTTCTGGAAATTTAGTCATTTTCTTAGCTTATTTTCACCAACATTTTCACTTGAAAACTTAGGGAAATTCATAGATCATTTAACAGTCTTTGGGGTGCATTTTCATAGATTCGTTTAGCTAAAATATTGATGCTCAAATCAGCCACACTTCCATTTTAATGAACATCACAATTTACATAGGTTTATGCACGTAAAATGACAACCAAAACATTATCAAATTTGAAGCCTTAACTCGAGGACCCCATTTACAGTAACATTTTTGCACAAACACACACTTGCACAAAATTTCGAATACATGGTTGTCTTTCATACGATTTCAAGTACACAAACATAATCATATTCATCACAAAAACATAACATACACCCAAATCTACCAGCAATCATACCCAACCTATGATTCATTGGGAGCTAGTGACAGGGGCATGCAAAAGGGGAAACAATCCTAGTTTTTGAATGAATAATATGAACCTTAAGGGGTCTCCTGGGAAAGGGACCAAGAGAGAAGAAAAACCATACCTTTTTTACGTTAAACCCTTGACTTTCTGCCCAAAAACTTCACCCAAGAATACGTCTAAGCCTCCTCAATATCAACTACACTCGAATGACAACCTCCCTTAGCTTAGTGTGCGATTAACGTTTTTTTTCTTGTTATTTCGTGTGAGTTATTCAAGTGTGAAGAACTTTGTTTATTTTTCTGCTTTTGTATATTATTTTGGCAGAGAAATTTTGTGTGAAAGAATAAGAGAGATTGAGCGTGAGAGTTGAGAGATAGAAGTGAGAGAGTGGGAGTTATATTAGGCTTAGGAGTCTAGTTTAGGACTTAGTCAAATAAGGTTTAGTTAATTATTAAAAATCTGATTTTTATTTTATTTTAAATAATCTAATGAATAATAATAATTAATTAATTACATTAATTCAATATCTTAAATAAAAATTACATTAATTCATTGCTTCCACCTAGGTTCGAACCGGGGTGGAGCAAGACTTCACTTCAAGAGCTCCATTTCGGCTCTCTCTCTCCAAATTGCCCCTCCACCTTATTAATTAAATAATTAATTATATATTTAGGTAATTACGATACTACCCTTAGCCAGGAAAAAGACCATTTTACCCCTAGACCCTTCAAACATAAGATTTCCTCTTTTTAAGTCCGGTAAAGACTCCTTCTAGTAAATCTTCGTATTCGAGAGCCCCACATGGTTGGCCCCAACCTTTTCAAGCTCAACTAACTCCCCAAGTTAGTTGGATTGGCTGTAGCAAGGGTTCCAAGGTATGCTTCTACGCGCATCAATCCGTGTGAACCCTGGTCTAATCATAGGCATTCTTGAAACATTAAGCATTTCTTATCTTATCCATTTTTAGGGTTGTACATTGAACACATCCCAAGTCACCGGTCCACCCCTTAACGTCCTATTGTCCCTCCAATGGACATACCATGTTTGGGACACACCTTTGAGTTTGTAAGTGGCTAACTCGGTCTTCTTACTAGTAGTCAACCCCATAACATAGAGGATCTTTGTAACACCCCATAAATCCATGACATATAATAGAGCCTATTATGTTTATTATTAATGATTTTAGACCTAAATAAGTATAAACAACTTGTTTGAGAAGTATTGGAGTCATAGGATTAAAGAAACGCCTTAACATCCGAAAACTAGCAAAATTCAACTATGTTGATGTCCCTATGATTGGTGAAGGTTTCAGAGGGTCATATGAAGTCCAAAACTTGTAAAAATAATTTTTTTAGGTAGAGTGTAGTATATATAGTCTAAACTTCCAAAAACGACAACACAAGGACTACCGGAATGGTCCTTGGGGAGGATCCGATGTTGGGCGAGCAAGCTGCCAAGGCATCTTGTGTGCAGGCAGATTCTGGTGGCTGTTGCGCATCGCGCAACCATCACTTGGGAATTTGGAGTTGGCCTCGCGACACGGGGATGAAGCGGACCCTACTTCCTCATCTCAAAATTCAAAAATAAATTGTGGAATTAGCCTCACGAGGCGCACCTACTTCCCAGATATCGTAAAAGTTGTATTTTGGGTGTTTTGAATTCACAAATAAACCCATTTAAGTGAGGGGTCTTTTGGGTAATTTAATGGGTGACTATATAATGTATTAGGGTATGTTTTAGGTCCATTATAACACAAAAGTCAAGTCCTACAAGTTGAAATAAAAAATTTCTCTCTCCCAAATTCGCTCTTCCTCCCAAAACTCCATCGAATACCAATAGAGCTCCAAGAAGAAGATTAAGCCTTCAAGTTTTTCAACCCAATTTCGTGAATCTCTCATCAATAAGGTATGGTTTCTTTTACTCTTGTGATTCGTTTCCCCAATAGGTCCTTCAAATGATGATTTCTAGATCCCCCAAAACAAGAGTGTTTCTCCTCACGTGGGTCTTCTTTCTAAAACGAAATTGTAAGTTATGTGTCATGAATTATTATGAATTAATGTTGTTTAAGTATGAATTGATGTTCAATTGATTAATTCCTATTAGTTTTCCCTTGAGCCATGTCTTTCCCCCAAATCCCTAATTTCTTGGATTGATTAAGGTGAATTGTTGAGGGTGATGAATATGTCCCATGTTTACTTTGATTTTAGTTATGTTAATACTTCATGAATTGCACTATTTCATATGTTGATTGTGAATTCTTGGGTATCAAAGTATGAAGTCCCATGAAGCGCAATGAGGTATGATTTTGATTCTCCTTTGATCTCAATTATGCAAGGTGAAATGTACTTATGTGATAATGATGCTATAGCTAATTGTGCTGTTGTGATATTGTTGACAAGGATGCCTCATCCCTAACCCTAGATGTATGAATTGGTTATAAAGTATGTAATTATGTTATGATGTGATCATTAAATGAAATTGAATGTAGTTTCTCATGATTATAATGTTGTGTCTAAAGTGAAAGGATAGTTCTCACTTGTGGTCACCTATGAGCTATTATGACAAGATGTTTACTTATGGGTCTAAAAGAGACTAACGTGAACTTATAGGATGTCATATAATGATAACTAAAGGAATAATTGGTTAGCACCGAAATGGCGTGTAAATGAGATGGAGGTCTCACGTTAGTAACTCCGGCTTCCCACATGGGTTTCCTCACGTTAGTAAGTCTGGATTCCCTAGTTATGTGTTGTCTCATGAGATGGAAACCGTCACGTTAGTAAATCAAGGTTTCTAGAAACAATCTCCTTGACCCTTAAATATGTTCCCACATAGGACTCTAGCTTAGTGGATCCACCTAGGTAGCTACGTACGAATGGTTACACCTTAGGCAAGTGTTAACCCTCTCTTTTCGTTCTGGGGGTAGAACACCGGATTCCATGTAGATCACATGGTATCATATCGTTTATTGAACTTATGTACCTAATGTGAAAGTAAATAAATAAGTGAAGTATGTGAACTCTTATTAGAGTTGTCTTGAAGGCTACTACATAGGGTGAGAGAGGGTATGTGACTTCTCTTACTTATTGCACGTGTGGGATCCTAAGGGATGGTCCTAGTAGTGTTCTTTTATGATTATGATTATACTTATGATTATGGTAATGTTAATAAGCTATGAGTAATTATTGATGTATAAGCATGTTATGAAAGTATGTTGTAAGTATGAAGTGGGTTGCTTAATGTGATATTTAGCCTTGGATGGGATTATGGGGTTCTATCTTTGGCATTGCACAAGTATTGCTTGGGTGATCTATGTGTTGGGTTACTATTATGTGGAATTGATTTATTATGCTTTTGATATATGCATGTTGAGTTAAATTGATAAAAAGCATGATTTTGACTAAATTGTCCTTACTCATGCATTTATGATTTTATGCATATGAGCCATACTTAGTACATGTGGTTTGTACTAACCCATATTTTCTCCCTTTTCTCCAAACATTTTAGGTTCGGGACATTGAAGAGATTCATGGTCATTGAAGAAGAAGAGTTGGCGCTTTCCAAAGTCAATTGGTGAGTCCTCATGAGTTCTGAGGATAATGCCACTCATCAAGCCTTATTAGTTTTGTCTATGCTCTGAGACAATTATTTCATTCTAATGTTGAGACTTTCATTGTAGCCTATATGGCATATTGTAATAGACTAAGGGCTATGCCCAAACTATTGTGATTCATTCTTTAGATGGTTTAATGTGAGACAAAGCATTAAACTAAATTTTTATGTGTTGTATTTTGTTTATGTGAGAAGCCTATGTATGATTCCTATGTAGAGCTCTATGTAAACCTCTTTGCTATATAAGCAAAAGTTTTTAATTTTCCCGTATTTTCTTACCTATGATGTTCTATGAAGAATGCAAATGGCTTGTCTTAGTCCTCGTAGAGGACGACGACGCCTGTAACGACTAGGGTGTACTTTGGGACGTTACAAATTTGGTATCAAAGTCTTAGGTTAAAGTAAATCCTAGGATTGATGTTTCACTGAACCACATCTATGTAGGGTCTTTTTCATAATTGTGAAGCGCCTCACACTTATGAATGAGAGACTATGTGATGCTTAGTAATTTTCACTCTCTTGTTATTCCTTAGTCTTGCCTAAGAGTCCTAGCTCTATTTAGTACTTTCTTATAATCCTTTTATTGTGCTTATAGGCAATGAATACAAGGAGGAACAATGCTCGAAGGGCCGGAGAGGAGAATTTTAATGAGGCGGTTCCCCCTCAAGCTCCTCAAAACCCTCATGTTCCTATTGAAGAAGGGGCTATGTCCAATGTTGAGATAAGCTCGGCCATACATAGCTTGACTCAAGTGTTGGCTACCTAAGTTGCTAGAGATTCAAGGGTGCAAGTGAACCCCAATGCTAACACCACCGCTTCAAGGATTAGGGATTTCACGAGGATTAATCACCATACTTTATTTGGTTCTAAGGTGGAGGAGCACCCACAAGGGTTCATTGATGAAGTGTTCAAAGTTCTTGATGCTATAGGGGTTTCTTCTCAAGAAAAGGCGGAACTATCCGCCTACCAACTTAAAGACGTAGCTTAAGTTTGGTATGAGCAATGGAAGGATGAGAGGCCGGTTATAGAAGGCCGAATAACTTGGGGAGCTTTCAAAATGGATTTCCTTGATAGGTTCTTTCCTTTGGAGATAAGGGAGAGGAAAATGCAAGAATTCATCAACCTTCGTCAAGGGGATATGAGCGTGAAGGAGTATCGCCTCAAGTTCACTCAACTATCCAAGTATACTCCGACTATGGTTGCGGATTCTAGAGCCAAGATGAACAAATTTGTTATGGGAATATCTAATCTTGTAGTTAATTAGTGTAGGTTGGCTATGTTGATTCCTATCATGGACATCTCTCGCCTCATGGTTCATGGCGAACAAATTGAGGAGAAAAAGCTTAACCAAGTTGGTAGGGAGTTGAAGAAGGTAAGAACTGAAGATGGGTACTCTTCCAAGGCTAAGTTTGAGGTACAAGACAAACCAAGGTTCAAAAGGAGGTTTTCCAACCAAGGCCCTTCTAATTCTCCAAGGGTCAACAAGAGTAAGGTGCCTACTCCCAAGCCCCAAGAGGGGAAAGGTGGAAGATCTTATGTTGAGAAGCTGCTTTGTGCAAAATGTGATAAGAGACATGATTGTAAGTTCCTAGTTGGAATGGGTAATTGCTATGGTTGTATCAAGAGTGGTAACATGAAGAGAGATTTCCCTATGATGAAGTCTCAAGGAAGGGAAAATGCTCAAGCTCAAGCAAGTGCCCCAAATACGGATGCTCCTAAGAAGAACCACTTCTATGCTCTCAAATCCCGAAGTGATCAACAGAGCTCACCGGACGTGGTTACCGGTATAATAAAAATTATGTTTATTTGATGCATATGATTTTTTGGATCCGGGAGCTAAATTGTCATTTGTGAATCCTCTTGTAACTATGAAATTTGAAATACTACCCGACATATTAGACAAACCTTTCTAGGTTTCTACCCCGGTGGGTGATTCTGTGGTGGTTAATAGAGTCTATAAAGTTTGTCGTATTTGCTTGCCCAATAGAGTTACATTAGTTGACTTGATAGAACTTGATATGCTAGATTTTGATGTTATTTTGGGTATAAATTGGTTGTATGATTGTTTTGCCTCTATTGATTTTAGGACAAGTATAGTGAAATTTCAATTCCCAAATGAACCCATTTTTGAGTGGAAGGGAGTAAACTCAAATCCTAGGAGTAAGATTATCTCATGTCTAAAATCTTGCAAATTGATTGCAAAGGGTTGTCTATACCACATAGTAAGAGTTAGGGATCTTGAATCTGAGGTCCCCCCAATAGAGTCGGTACCCGTAGTGAGGGAATTTCCGGAGGTCTTTCTCGATGACCTTCCCGAAATTCCTCTCGAAGGGGAGATTGGCTTCGGCATAGACTTGTTGCCGGATACACAACCTATTTGAATTCCTCCTTATCGGTTGGCCCCGTACGAATTGAAGAAGCTAAATTCTCAACTCAAAGATTTGTTAGATAAGGGCTTTATTCAACCGAGCATATCACCATTGGGTGCTCCTGTATTGTTTGTAAAGAATAAGGATGGGTCATTGAGAATGTGCATAGACTATCGTCAATTAAACAGAGTCATTATAAATAATAAGTACCCGCTCCCTAGGATTGACGACTTGCTTGATCAACTCCAAGGAGCGAGTTACTTTTCGAAAATCGACTTAAGGTCGGGTTATCATCAACTTAGGGTGAGAGAAGCTGATGTTCCAAAAATGGCATTCCAAATAAGATATGGTCATTTTGAGTTCCTAGTGATGTCATTTGGTCTAACTTATGCCCCGTCGTCTTTCATGGACCTCCTGAATTGAGTTTTTAGAAAGTGTCTTGATTTGTTTGTGATTGTCTTCATTGATGACATTTTGATATACTCTAGGAGTGAAAATGATCATATGAGACATTTGAGGATAGTTTTGCAGGTTCTCAAGGATAACCAACTTTTTGCTAAGTTTAGCAAGTGTGAGTTTTGGTTGAGGTCGATTGCATTTCATGGGCATATTGTCTCTAGTGAAGGGGTAGAGGTTGATCCAAGGAAGACGAAAGTGGTCAAAAGTTGGCCTAGACCTTTGAGTCCTACTGACATTCAGAGTTTTCTAGGGTTGACCGGGTACTATAAGAGGTTTGTTGAGGGATTTTCGTTATCACATCTCCATTAACGGCCTTAACCCAAAAGAAGTCCAATTTCGAATGGTCAGTATCTTATGAGAAGAATTTCCAGTTATTGAAAGATAGACTCACCTCCGCTCCGGTATTGACCTTAACGGAGGGTACCGATGGTTTTGTGGTTTATTGTGATGCCTCTCGAGTGGGTCTAGGATGTGTGCTCATGAAACATGGCAAAGTCATAGCGTATGCCTCTCGACAACTCAAGCCACATGAGAAGAATTATCCAACACACGACCTTGCTTGCGGCCGTGGTATTTTCTCTTAAGATTTGGAGATACTATCTATATGGGGTGCATGTTGATGTGTTCACGGATCATGAGAGTCTAGAATATGTATTCACCCAAAGAGACTTCAATTTACGCAAAAGAAGGTGGTTAGAGCTTCTAAAAGACTATATGAGTGCCCTATACCATCTCGGGGAAGCTAATGTAGTGGTTGATGCTTTGAGTCGAGTGTCTATGGGTAGTGTGGCTCACGTGGTTGATGAGAAGATAGAATTAGTGAAGGATGTTCATCGGTTGGCACGGTTGGGTGTCCGAATAGAAAAATCTTCAAAGGGTGGTTTTATGGTTCGTCACAACTCCGAGTCGTCTTTAGTGGTGGATGTGAAATCTAAACAACGTCTTGATCCCCTATGGATGGAGTTGAAGGAGTAAGTCCTTAGAAAGAATAATGAATCATTCTTCCAGGGGAGGATGGGGTACTTAGTTACCATGGAGGGTTATGAGTTCCGGATGTGGATGGTTTAAGGGAGAGGATCATGGAAGAGGCTCATGGTGCCCGGGGGCTACCAAGATGTATTATGATTTGAGTAACATTTATTGGTGGAATGGAATGAAAAGAGGGATAGCAAATTTTGTGGCTAGATGCTTGAATTGCCAACAAGTCAAAGCCGAGCATCAAGGGCCGAAAGGTCTTACCCAAAACATTGACATTCCCACTTGGAAGTGAAAAGACGTCAACATGGACTTCGTTGTAGGTTTACCTCGCACCCGTTGACAACATGACTCAATATGGGTCATAGTGGATAGATTGACCAAGTCAGCCCACTTCCTTCCAGTAAAGGTTTCTTACTCGGCGGAGGAATATACTAAACTATATGTTAAGGAAATTGTGAAGTTGCATGGGGTACCCTTATCCATCATTTAGGATAGGGGACTCAATTCACTTCACATTTTTGGAGATCTTTCCAAGATGGACTTGGTACGCAAATAAAGTTTAGCACCGCTTTCCACCATCAAATAGATGGACAAGCGGAGCGCACTATTCAAACTCTTGAATATATGTTGAGGGCTTGCGTTATTGATTTCAAAGGCTACTGGGTTGATCATCTTCTACTAATTGAGTTCTCCTACAACAATAGCTACCATGCAAGTATCGATATGGCACATTTTGAAGCGCTTTATGGTTGAAAGTGCCGGTCCTCGATTGGATGGTTTGAAGTGTGTGAGTTTGCTCTTCTTGGTCCCGAGTTAGTGTATGAAGCCACGGAGAAAGTTTGACTCATAAGGGAGAGTTTGAAAACGAGTTTTAGTCGGCAAAAGTCTAATGCCGATAATAGAAAGAGAGACCTTGAATTTGAAGTAGGAGATTGGGTCTATTTCAAAATTTCACCCATGAAAGGGGTGATGAGGTTCGGAAAGAAGGGGAAACTTAATCCTCGTTATGTGGTCCCATATGAAATTTTGAAGCGAGTGGGGAATGTTGCCTATAAGTTGAGGTTGCCAAATGAGTTGGCCATGATTCATCCAGTGTTCCATGTTTCTATGCTTAAGAAGTGTATAGGTAATCCGGTTTCCATTCTTCCTCTAGAAGGTTTAGGGATAAAGGAGGACCTATCTTATGAAGAGGTCCTGGTTGAGATTTTGGATCGTCAAGTTAATAAATTGAGGAATAAGGAGGTTTCCTTCGTAAATGTTCTATGGAGGAACCACCTTGTTGAGGGAGCTATATGGGAGGCCGAGGCCAACATAAAATCCCGCTATCCTCATCTTTTTGCCCTTACTCCTAGTCAAGGTTGAGGTTAGTTGTTCCTCATATGGCTATTATGTATAATATTGATATTATCATGTTTTTCTAAATATATGTGCATATTATAGTAGAAATTCATGCTTAAGTTGAGTTCTTTTCTTTCCATGAAAAATGTTTATTATGTTGGCTTTCACTTAAGTGTGTTGTGTGCTATAAGTACTCATGGAAGATTATAATGAGCATGTTTGATGTGGTTTTGATAAGAAATCAGCATGTCAAATTTTAATGTTCATATTGAGCTCATTTTGAAATGGAGAAGGTAATACCTCCTTAAGCGATACAAAAAGTTGAGCTTTTGTTATGGTATGTTTGGATTAAGTTCCTATTTATTTATGCTATATTTTAATGCTAAAGTGAGTTTAAATGTCCTCCTATGAGCTGTGAATCATTACGATTTTGGTTGTGGTTGGCTGCTAGTCTTGAGTCCTTTTTCTTTTTTCCAATAGACGGTTTAAGGTGTCATTGTGGATGAATGTTCCTAAGGGGGGATATTGTAACACCCCAGAAATCCATGACCTATAATAGAGCCTAATATGTTGAGTAATAATGAATTTAGACCTAAATAAGTATAAACAACTTGTTTGAGAAGTATTGGAGCCATAGGATTAAAGAAAAGTCTTAACGTCCGGAGACAAGCAAAATTCAACTATGTTGACGTCCTTATGTTTGGTGAAGGTTTTGGAGGGTCATATGAAGTACAAATCTTGTAAAAGGACTTTGGTTAGGAATAGTGTAGTATATATAGTCTAAACGTCCAAAAATGACACCCTAAGAACCACCGGAAGGGTCCTTGGGGAGGACCCAAAATTAGGCGAACAAGTTGCCAAGGCAGCTTGTGTGCAGGCAGATTCTGGTGGCGGCTGTGCGTCGCGCATCCATCACGTGGGAATTTGTAGTTGGCCTCATGATGTGGGGCTGACACGGACCCTACTGCCTCAGCTAAAAATTAAAAAATAAATTGGGGAATTAGCCTCGCGATGCGCACCTACTTCCCAAATATCGTAAAAGTCATATTTTGGGTGTTTTGACTTCACAAATAAACCCATTTAAGTGAGGGGTATTTTGGGTAATTGAATGGGTTACTATATAATGTATTAGGGTCATTTTAGGCCCATTCTAACACAAAAGTCAAGTCCCACAAGTTGAAATCAAAAATCTCTCTCTCCCAAATTCGCTCTTCCTCCCAAAACTCCATTGAAGACCAATAGAGCTCCAAGAAGAAGATCAAGCATTCAAGTGTTTCAACCCAATTTCATGGCTCTCTCATCAATAAGACATGGTTTCTTTCACTCTTGGGATTACTTTCCCCAAGAGGTCCTTCAAAAGATGACTTCTAGATCCACCAAAACAAGAGTTTTTGTCCTCACATGGGTCCTCTTTATAAATCAAAATTGTGAGTTATTTGTGATGAATTGTGATGAATTAATGTTGTTTAAGTATGAGTTGATGGTAAATGGATGAATTCCTATTAGTTTTCCCTTGACCCATGTCTTTCCCCCAAATCCCTAATTTCTTGGATTGATTAAGGTGAATTGTTGTGGGTGATGAATATGTCCCTTTGTTACTTTGATTTTAGTTATGTTAATACTTTATGAATTGCCCTATTTCATATGTTGGTTGTGAATTCTTGGGTATCAAAGTATGAAGTCATGTAACACTTCGAAAATCCAAGACGTGCCTTAAAGCCTAACATAAGTGTCATGAGGTCTACACACTGTTTTTAAGTCCATTGTAATGAATATATGTCAGTTAGGATGTTTAGAAACCAAAACGTCCTAGAACTTCTATGACGTCCGGAAATTTAGTTCACAGAGGTACTAGTGTATCTAAGCCTATTTGACTAACTTTTAGGAGTCATAAATGCATGAAATATGGTAATAGGGTGTACAACATGTGTTAAAGTTGATTCATGGTCGAAACGTTCGGGTACGACATCCCAAGGACCAACCTAGGGCCCTTGAGAAGGACCCTTGCACGTTGGAGGCAACACTTCCTTGGCAGTGTGCACCAACGAAACCCAACAAATGGATCGTGTATGGATCGACGGGGCGTCGATGCCAACATTCATCCCACACTTATAAAAATTGATGGAGCCCTCTCCTGCACAAGTCTTTGACCAAAACGACGACTGTGCAGGATGGAGGGGGGTCTAGTCGTCGACTCATAGACGGACCGTCGATCGGGGTGTCGTCTGTGAGGGTCAAGTTTGATGCACGTTTTAAAGTTAGTTTATTTAATTAGTTAAGAGGTTAGGTGGTTAATTAGGGGCTTAAGGGAGTCTAATTAAGTTAGTTAACCTACCATATAAAGACCCCAACCCTAATTAGTCTAAACAAAACTCTCAAAATAGATCCTCTTCATTCTCTCTTCTTTCTCTATCTATTGGAAGACACCATTGAAGACAAGCTAGGGGGAGGGATTTGGGAGCTTAAAAGGGACAATTTCATCATCAAATCTTCATCAAACATTGAGGTCTAGGATCTATTAAACTTTGAGACTTCTTTCCTCAAAGGGTTCCTTCAAAGTATTTCTAAAAGTTGAGTTTTCATGTGGGTTCTTCTCAATCTCGAAAATAATGTTATGAATTGATTTGTTTATGGTTTATTTTGGATAATATGAATAGATTAACATGGATTCTAAAATAATTATGAACTATCTTGATGGTTTGGTCTATGTTGTAGATGATGAGCCTTAACCCTTAACCCTAGGTTTGATCTTGATAGGAATTAGGTTGTGATTGGTTCAATTGACTTGGTTATTGGTTGAATTTCTATTAGATGATGTTGTTACACTAATCATGAACAAATTAGGATGATTTGTAGTCTTTCATTCTAATTCTTGAGAAGTGATCTAGGTTATGATGAATTGACCTAATCTTAAGATTTGATCTAGTGTCGAATTGTGATGTAGTGATTCTTTTATCCTTGTGATTAAGTTTGTTATTTAATTTTGATGACTTTATGACTTAATTGAGTTGAATTAAGGATTTATGGTAAGACCTTGATGATGAATTATGAAGAAGACTTGGTAAATCTTGTGATCCCTGTACTTTACTTCAAACTATGGTAAATTGTGATTAAGTCATTATATGGTATTGGAGTATGCCTTGTTTAGGATTGATAGGGTGGTATGATGTTGAATTGAAATGTCTTTACTATGGTTGTGAGGTTGATTAAGATTAAATTCTATAAGGATGTTGATTACTACCAATGTGCCTTATTATGAATGAATATGTAAATGCGAACTTATATGAGTTGTGATGAAAGGACTATATTCATGCAATTCTTATTGAGCTATGATGATGAGTATACAAGGGATAGACCCTATGACCTAAACTAAGCATGATTAATAATTAAGGACACTAAAGACATTTCAATAAAGGAACTTAGCTTAACACCGAGTGAACTTGACAATTGGAGGTGATGACTTTCCATAGAGGAAGAGTTGCCCTATAGTTCTATATGTGATGTTGACTCCCCTTTGAGAGATACTCATCCAATATATTCCCATGAGAGGATGACCAATTACAAAGTGGTATGAAGAGGGAATACCTATCTCTTAGTTCTTGAACTATGTTGCCCCTATAGGAAGACAAGCTAGTGGATCAACCTAGAAAGCTACGTTTACGTTTGGTTTTAGTTTGGCCGGTAGACCACCTTCCATCGGTGTAAGGTTTTAACACACCGGATTCTACACTTATCTATTGTGGTCTATGTCGGTTAAGGCGAGTGTTCCCTAAACTAAAATAAAGTAATGAAGTATAAACTAACTAGAGTGACATAAGAGGTTTGACTTAGCCTAGGTAGTGGTATGGGACTCTACCTATGCCTTGCACTAGTTTGCCTTGAGGGAAACTTTAGGAATTTGATATTATATATGTATATATGCTAATGATGTGAATGATGATAATATGTTGACTTTACATGTAAATGATATCATATTATGATGGTTATTCTTATGAACATGTATCTAGTCTATGATCTTAAGGTATGATGTTAAGTATCCTTAGAGGTTATATTATGTGAAGTTTGAAATTGGTTATGAATAATTTTTGGGTTACTTGATTAGGTTATGGGGCTTTGCTTTGTTATTGCACTTGTTGACTTGATAGGGATTCATGAGTACTTGTCTTGCTTATTATGCTATGATGAACTCTTATTCATGCTTGTGATGTAATTACTTGAGGGTAGGGTTATATTGGATTATGGGTTAAAGTATGTTATTTGCTTTGACTTGATGAATATGCCTTTTGAGTTGTATGTTTTTCCTTGATGATGCATAAGGCTTTTCAAAGAGTAAAGTAGCATGTTTTTATAAAATGTCCTTTTTAGAATAATTTGACATTACATGTGCATATGGTCTCATACTTAGTACAAGTGACATACTAACCCCATTTTCTCCCTTTTACCAAAAATTTTAGGTTCCCGTCGTTGAAGGCTCATTCGAGATGACTTGAAGAAGACTTGGATATTCTCTACCATCCAAGTGGGTAGGTCCTCACTTCCCAAGGGCGATACCAATTTTGAGCTTATGTTGTTGTTTAGTTCTAAAGACTTTTATGTTCCTTCTATTTTCATTTGAGTAAAATTTGTATAAGCCTATGTGGCTTCTTTACATTGATGTAGGGCTATGCCCAATTTGTTATGATCGTTTTAGATGGTTATTAGATGAGACAATCTTTAAGACTATGTTCTACCTTATATATAAATATATATATATATATGTATGTATGTTCAATAAAAGTAGAAGGCTATGTAACTTTTCTATACGAAGGGTCTATGTATACTCGATACGGATATATATTATGTGTATATATAGGTCTATGTAAACTTCCAATTAGAAATAATGAAAAGTTTTAAATTCTTCCATATTTTTGACTTATGAATGCAATGATGTAGACTACGATGCTAGTATTAGTCCTCAAAGAGGATGACGACGTCGGTTACGTTTAGGGGGTAAATCCGGATGTGACAAACTTGGTATCAGAGCATGAGGTTGAATTATCTTAGAGTCAATGTCTCTCTCAACCACGTATATGTAACTTCATATTCATAATTGTGAAGCGCACCAAACTTATTATTAGGAACCTACATGATGCCTTGGAAACTCTCATTTTCTTGGAAATCTAATATCGTGCCATTAGAGTATACTTATGGTGTGATTTTGCATCTACTCCTATTGTTGTGATTATAGGAAAAATGAAAACACAAAGGAATGCAGCACAAAGACTTGAAGAGGAGATCGCTAATGTGGGAGCTCCTCCACGTGGTGATCAAGTTCCTTCTCAGGAAGAAGATACTAATGTTGACCAAGCTCCGGTCAATCCTCCACCTTTGGGGGAGGGTGACATGAGGGCTATCCTTGTTAAAATGGCCCAAGACATTACTACTCAAGCCCAAGCCGCAACTGTTCAAGCTCAAGCTATGACGGCCCAAGCTAACCGGGAGGTTGTACCCCGAGCTCATCAATAAGTCACTACCATGGCATCCCGTCTAAGGGATTTCACGAGGATGAATCCTACCACTTTCTATGGGTCTAAGGTTGAAGAAGACCCCCTAGAGTTCATTGATGAAATCTACAAGATACTATTTGCTATGGGGTTGTCCACTAGTGAGAAGGTCGAGTTAGCCACATACCAACTCAAGGATGTGGCTTAAACTTGGTATGTTTAATGTAGGGACATTAGGCCTCTTAGAGGTGGTCCGGTGACTTCGGAGATTTTCAAGAAAGCTTTTCTTGATCGGTTCTTTCCTAGGGATATGAGTTAAGCTAAAGTGGTGGAATTCATCAACCTTCTCCAAGGAGGTATGAGTTTTCATTAACACTCCTTGAAATTCACTAAATTGTCAAAATATGCTCCTTCTTTGGTTTCCGATCCTAGAGATGAAATGAGCCGCTTTGTGACGGGGGTGTCGTATGATTTGCAAGAGGAGTGTCATTTGGCTATGTTACATGATAACATGAACATTTCTTGTCTTATGGTGCATGTCAAACACGTGGAAGAGGCAAGGGCTAAGTGAAAGAGTAGAGATGCTAAGATGGAAAGATCTTTTGATGGAGGTTGTTCTAAGAATAGGCTTGAAATTCAAGACAAGCCTAAATTCAAGAAGAGGTTCTCTAATCAAGTTCCCTCTAAGTTCCCTAAGGTTCGTGATGATAAGGTGGCTAAACCTAGAGCTCAAAAGGGAAGGAGTGGTGTTGACGCCTAATTTTGACCTTCGACGATATGACTTAATTAACGAGCTTCTTAATTCTGCATGATTTAAAAATACTTAGATTTTATAAACTTTAAAATATTTTAAGTTACTTATAATTAATCTCATCACCTTTTTATAATTTTTAGATATTGTATCTGTTTTACGTATTTATGTATACAACTAGGATATTTTATGATTATTCGAAAATCATCTCAAAAGGATTTTATTTTTGGTTTTAATACTTTGCTAAATTAGCACACACTTTCGGATTAATTGTGTCATAATTAAATCAATTATTTTATTTCGCTATAAGTAAGAAGCTTGTCAATTAATTTTTTATTAATTCATTTTTACCTTATCCAAAATCCTTTCAACACTTTACAAAAATTAATTTTGGGCCTTTTCTCCCAAAATTTTCCAGCAGACCACTTCTCTTTAGTTCACAACACAGGCCCAGCACCACTTAAACCTTAAACCCATCCCATTTTCCAATTTAACAATACAAAGGACCACCCTAATATTCCAAAAAAATTTCAGCAATTCCGAGCCCATTATTTTCGCCCCAACCCAATACCTAGTCGACCCGACCCACCTTTTTATTTTCCCCCCATTCCAGCGTTAACAACAGCTGGCACAGCGCACCAAATGGCAGCTCACGGCGAAAGACGAAACAACCATCCGAGAGAACGCGTGAAGACCCTTGATCCCATACGCGCCCCACACGAGAGCACGCAGCGTAGAGTTTAGTAGCGACGTCGATTTCAGCGGCAACAACGTCAAATTACACGGCGCTAGACGAAAAGCAAAGGCTGTCACACGATTCCTGCTTTCTTCTTCTACTGGGTACGAGTTTGTACGAAGGAAATGGCGAGGTGGCAAAATCCCGTTGTTTGTTTGTCCTTTCTAAGAAATCGGACGGTCCTCGTTGTTTTCCCGTTGTAGATTGTACAATTTTGAACTGTTCCCCCAAATTTGCTAGCTGTGAATTTCACCCGCCTTTTTTTCTTTTTCTGGAAAAAGTTTTTGAAGTTGCAGGGGATGATTCTCTCCCTTTTGGATGAAATTTTGGGACTGGAATTCAAACCCCCTAGTTCTAATATGATTTTGCCCTCGTCCTTTTCCCCCTCCCTTTTCCTGAACCCTAATCTCCTCCAATATATATTCTCTTTATCTCTCTGTAAAAGGGGAGGATTTTTTAGCTATTTTTGTTGAAATCTTTCTTTTAGAAAACAGAAAAAGAGGTATTGGAAAGGATTTTAGTCGGAAATTTTCCTTAGAGTTTGGAATATTTATAGAGGAGAAGAATTCTAATCAGAAAAAAAAATCACCTCATACTACAGGAAATTTTAAAAACGCCTTTTTCTCTAATCCTAAGTTGCGGAGATTCCTTTTCCGAGTTTGGGCTTGAATTCTTGGTTGAATGTTCGAGATTGAGATCGTGTTTAAGGTTGTGGAATCGCTGATCTCTAGCTCACCCTGTTGTCCGTCTCTTCACAACATTCTTGCGATTCCATTTCATTCTTCTCTATTTTCGGTCACAGTTACGTAGTTGGCTGTTAACGGACGTTAAGTTCGATGTCTTTGACTTGAGTGAATAATTTGATATGTTAATAGCCTGCTTTTTTTATATTTTGGAGTCGACTTTTTGGCTCTGTAACTAATTTGTTTTGAATCTAGACTCTTTGGCTTTATCCATGGTCTAAACAGGAAATCCTGATGTCTCTCGTCCCGATTTCGATTCATTGGTCTTATATTTGTCTTCAAGCCTGTCCTCCCTGCGTTTTGAACCCACATGTGCGTGGTAAATGTTCATGGTTTGGTCTTTCTTATTTATGTTCTTGTTTACATTCTGTTAAGCGTTCTCAGTATGTTAAAACAATATTGTATCGTTTCGTGTTCATTTCCAGAAGCCCAACTCAATTAGTTTTGTTCTATAATGCATATAGGTCCCTGTTAAAGTAGCAAAAGTTTCTCATGTTGACAAGTTTCTATCCCTGCCTACCTTACAAGTTTTCAACTATTACATGTTTTTATGCCTGGCTAAGGGATGTTGTCCTTGCCCATCGTTTCAAGGTCCTAAAACCACTATACTGTGGCTAGCTTCATGGATATAGTTTAGATAATTTGAATGTGTTATGTCTTTGTTTTATACTACCTCACTAACTTGTTTCGATTGATTAGCTTAACTAGTTATGCTAGATTTGTGTTTGATTTTCTTAGAGTTCATTTAGGTTGTCCCTCTCATATATTTTTGAATATTGAATTTAGTATTTTGTACTTCCTGGAGTATCTTTGTATTCTTATTTTCTAATGTGACTTGATTAGTCGATTTTATGCCCTCATGTTATCTAAACCACCCTTTATTTGTTGTCTTATTCTTCCCGGTCAGTTCCCACCCCCGAATTGTTTATCTTCTGAGTAATCGTATTGAGCCTATTTTGGGACAGCACCCTCTATTCAGTTAACAACTTTCTCATCTTGAGGCCTTAAAAATACTAAAATGTGTTGATTTTGTTTTCTTTTTTTTATGGCAGGAACTGTATTATTATTTTCTTTTGCTTATTATTCATGTTTAGATGGTTTTCAATTTTATTTATTTGTTATTTATTCCTTTTTCTTTTAAAATAATAATAATAATAATAATAATAATAATAATAATAATAATAATAATAATAATAATAATAATAAAGAGATGGTCACTTAGCGTTATATGTCTGTTTATTTCTGTGGGATTCAAATTATCATTGTTGTTAAGTAATCAATTCCTTCAAGATTAAAATATATGCTACACAAAGTCGGTCTAATATGAAGACTTTATCTGGAAACCATGGTTCTTTTATATATCTATTTTTATTTCAAGATTAAGTCAAGTGTTGTTAGTTCGGCATCTCGTTTATCTCGGAAAAGCATTTAACCTAGATTGATTTGTCTTAAAAGAAGAAAAGGGAAAGTTTGATTGACTAGTTTCTTAATGGCAAGCGTAATATATATATATATATATATATACATATATATATATATATAACATATTTTTAGATTATTGTCAAGTGTGTGGTTGTCTTCAGTATGTTGGTCCTCTTATTGATTAATCTTTCCTTATTTATGAATTCCATTATCATTAGCATGGATATTAATCCTTTTCTTCTTTTATCGTTGCATGTGATTTTGAGTGAGTTCATGGAACTCCAGCGCCTCTTCTTTCCATTCCCATGGACCATAAAGGCCCAATAACGACTTCATCGAGTCAACCTATAAAATTGACGTAGAGGTCCTGAGTTTGGAAGAATTCGAGTGGGGCGAGTCGGGAGCTGAAGAAATTTGGGCAGAAGGCCCATATTGTAATTGGTATTATATGTTGTATTTTGTTATTTTGGCCTAAGCCCTTGTATTTACTGTTATTAAGCTATTAGAATTAGACTATTAGAATTTAGGACAGGTACAAATGGGCCTATGCCCTAAAATGGAAGATGGGTCCAAATACCGGTCCAGGCGGACAGATAACCCGGATTTGGACCCAATTCTCTCTCTCTCTCTCTCTCTTATTTTTATTTATTTATCTGCTTTATTTATCGGTAGTTTTTAAAGTTAAAGAATCCAAATCCCCGCAAACGCCGTAAATGTTTTATTGACTTAAATTTAATTTCAAAAGGATTCTAAAAGAATGAATAAATTTGGAAACCAATTCTTACTTAGGTAGTAAAATTAATTACTTTGTTTCAAACAACTCCAAACAAAATTTTATCTCAAAGAAAGTTAAGTTTTAGCCAAATTAAATTAGTTGCCGAAAAACCGTATTAACGGATATTTTAGGTGACTTAAAAACCTTCCTAAAATATAAATAAGAATCACCAAAACCTTTTAAAGTTTTCAATTGATTTTTCTGTTTAAGTCTTTTGAAAACAAAGATTTTCTTAATTTTTCTTGAAAAATTAAGTGGCGACTCTAAAAAGTCGAAAAACATATAAAAATATTATTTTTCCGAAAACGTTAAAGCAGAAATGGCGACTCCGCTGGGGATTTTGAGGATTCTAACCTTAAAACTAAAGTGTTTTGGCTATATGAAGTTAACTGTTTATCTGTTTACTTATCGCCTTATTCAACTATTGCATTCATGACATATCATAACTCCGTCAAACGACGATTATTTTTATTTCCACTTAAAGGACAATTATGCGGGTTTGCAGTCATTTGTTAACCAAATCTTTCTCGGGGCACCCTGCCGAATATGGTTGGCTACTTGATAATCAACGGTCGTTAATTGTCCCAGCCTAATTCCACTATAAAATACATCCCACTCCTAGTCAAACTAAGATTGAGCGAAACCAAACCCCAAAAAGTAGCGCATTGTCCTAAGATGACCCAACACCCAAGGAGTGTTGGTCCCATTAGTAAGAACGCCCTGAGTCCAAAGAGCCCACGGCTCGATAGGACGATCATATTTATGTGTTAATCTGAAGGATGTTTGCGTGTTTGACTATTTGTTGTATCTTGGGGGGGTGACAACTAACTAGTTGAATGTTTTTATAGATATTGAGTCAGTTCCTAAGTTTCAATATGGTCACCAAGACACCAAACATTCTCCGCGTGTGGTGGGACAACCTCAAAGACTATCAAAAGAGAGAAATCTCGATTCACTTGGGCCACTTACCTTCGATAATGGACTTCAAGGTTTGGCCCACGTTTATCGAGGTACTCCATTTTGGGATTACAAGAAGATAGTTTTTTGATTTAGAGATGTCGAAATAACACCAACACTAGAGGAGATAAAAGATTGTTTGGACTCCATCCGAACATGTGGTAAGAAGAAAAAAATATCCATATCATCACATCCTTCTATCGGATAGGCCGACTAGTAAGAAGTTGAAAGACATATTATTGTTAGTAAATGCGGACTGGTTGGGTGTTCAAGATATACCATTAATGAGATTTTTTGAAAGATGGGGGCACGACAGCTATTGCAAATTATTTCCAAAAGAATTTCATGATCACAGTACTTGAAGACTAACTCAGACTATTGCATTCTCCGCATGCCTTTTAGGAACGATGGTATTCCCTCAGGATTAAGGAAAAATGATTGATACCCAGGTTGTGATGGTAGTAGAAGCCATCTTCAGAGGGATTGGTGATGAAGAAGAGAAAAAGAAGCACTGCAGTTTAGCCCCAGTCATTCTGGCCGACATCTATCGATCTCTGAGCTTGTGTAAGAATGGGTTCCCATTTTTCCAAGGTTGCAACATTTTGCTTCAGTGGTGGATGAGTGAACATTTGTGCAAAAGGGACAGAGTCTAGCCACAAGAGTTGGCCAAGCCGAGCCAGATGAGTCCCCTTGATAATTACGAATTCTATCTAAGCATCCGCAGGTTCCCAATTCATACCACCAGGGATGCATGGGCGAGGGTATTTTATGATCTAAGAGAAAGAGACATACAATGGATGTTGCCCAACTTCATGTCAGAGAAGATAGCAGCGCAGGAGGCCAAACTTCCCTTTTTGGTCATTCCCGACATCCGAGGATTGCGACCCTACAACCCACCTAGGGTGATGTGGCAATTTGGTAGAACACAAATCACACCTGCCCAAGGGGATACTATCTCCTTCGTCATCGATTAGAACGGGTGCACTAAAATACCTTTCGCCAAGATCATCCTCCGAGAATGGGCCAGACGCATCAACATGAAGTGGGATATGGCTGAAAACCGATATAAAGCTGGGTATGTTGATGAATAAAAGACGTGGTTGCAGAATGATTTGCGTGGCATAGTTAACCCAACACCACGCGTGGGTCGAGAAATTGAAGACGTACAAATAAGGCTCCAGATCCACGCATATCATTTTCAATAAGAATGGGACCAAAGGGAGTAGGAATTCCGACGAAGGGAGCAAGAATACCAGTCTAGAGAGTTAGAAAGTCAGAAGGGTTTAGCTGTGATGTCACAAGAGCTGACCGATGGAAGGACCTATTTGATGCGTCTAGATGCAACCCTGGATGAGCAGATCAACACTCTACGGGTCATTCCGCCATTTTCCAAAGATGTATTCGCTGAGCCGTACGTGGTAACAAGCAAGTGCGTCATCCGCAAAGAGGTAGAAAAAGCCAGAGGAGGAGCAGGACGTTTGAACTTCTAACTCCCCTGCGTGGGACTGTTTTCTATTTGTATTCACAATTGTATTCCCCTTTCCTGAAAATGTACCCCCCGTTTTGTTTGAAATTATGTAACGGATGCTATAATTATTTGTGAAGCTTATTTTGGGGGATGCAACAATCTGTTTTAAATGATGCAATACATCCATCAGATCGCTAGACCTACCCTTGGCATAAAAGGGTCACATGCATAATTAGAACACGATATATGTGTTTAACCGTTTATGTGATACATTATTTGAATGAGGATATCGTTAACCCACAACTTTACATAAATCTCCAGAAAATATACATATAAGTCACTATTACAAAATGTCTGACCAAAATTTTTCGAGTCTTAAGTTTCTCACTCAAAAGACACATCTCATACCACAAATCCTAAATCCCTACTCTGCTGTCTCAGGAAAAGCAAGATCACTGCTATGGAAAAGGGTAAGAGTATCAAGGTGGAACTTACTGGAGAAGAGTTAGAAAGGAAGATAGAACAAATCATGCGAGAAATCCAGGAGGTCAAAGAAGAAGGACTCAGGGATGAAATTGCCACAACAATCTACAAAACCGCAACTGCGATGATGGATGAATATTTGGCATCAAAAATGAAGAGTAAGAAGAACGTTGACATGGAGAGAGAATATTTGAGTAAGAAGTTAGATATGCTTCGACTCAGGGTTCAAGAAAGGGAATCAAGAAAAGCGGAGATAAATTCAGAAACTGCTAGTCTATTAGCCAGAAATGTGTCGCTAGATGAGGAACTAACGGCGGAGATGGCAGGATTCACCACCATGAGGGAAAGAATGGCCGCATTGAGGAAGAAGAACAAACCCTTCAATAATAATATGATCGATAAACTTTAGAAAATGCGCAGAAAATACTCTATCCGCGAGCGGAAGCTAACAGTGGTCCCGATTACGCTCACCCTGTAGCGACTGTGGAAGACATTGACGAGGAAATCATCTACAAGCCTCTATTCCTGGGCCGTCTAAAGGAGGAGACAGACGGATCACCCTCCCGGCCTATGAACCGAAACATAGCATGGGGGCAAAGGTTATGTCTTGCGCCTTTTTGTACGAACATCTCATATGTGAACCTCATAAGGGAGCAACTTCAATCATTGGGCAAGAAAACTCTTCGAAGATATGTGCCTTCCACCCAAACCAACGAGGTCATACTATACAAGAATACGTGTAACTTAAAGCGAGGATCTGTCACCAGATCGACGTTAGGAACACCCCGCACATGTGTGATAATGATACCATTCTCACGTACGACCAGTCAGAGACAATTGAGCGCACTCAGTTTGTTTGTCATTATTTCACATTGTTCAGAGAATCAATGTTGCATATCTACATGGATTTGGTCCAGAATGGGGTCTTAGCCTCTCTCACGATGATGACAGAGGTCTCAATCCCGTTGAAAGAGAAATCTTCAAACCTTGTGCTTACCACGATGCTGTGTCTCGGTTTTCGCTATGACCTCGAAACCCTCGTCAACATGGGAAAAATTTGAATTGAGTTTGTTCCTCGTGACTGATGCTACAACAAGAAGAAGAATGACTTAGATGTAGTCATTATTTTATCTTTCAAGCTTTGTTGTGTTTCAGTTTCCATGTAATCGTCTTGAATGAATGAATGAAAATCAATGTTTTATTTTATACTCGAACTATGTTGGGCCTGAATTCTCCTTGTGAGATACGTAGGCAGCCTTCCAAGGCCCGGCCCCTATCTTTAAATTTTCATTCTCCCCTTCATGTTACAAGGAAATGTGAAGACCAGATCAACAGACGTCAAAGACCAGCTGCAAGAATACCTTAGCTCAACGTGATTTACCCTTATCGAGATGGTGTCTAACTAAAAAAGGAAGCAAACTCCTGCTTGTTAAAAATCTGCTTTCGTCCTTGCTCGTGGGTTGAAGATATCCTCAAACAAAGAAACTTGTGTGTTTATCTACTCTCTGTGTGATATTATGCATGTTGTATTCTGAATCCAAACTGACAAATCTGCCTTTGAGTTGTTTTCCTCCTCAGGTACTTTGAAATGATCTGTGTCGATTAAGCTGGCAGATCATCCCTATTTCACTAGATCAAAAGGTCTCGCAGATTCCTTTCCCAGACAAGATTCAGACAAGGGAAAAGTAGTGATGGGAGACAACAATGAAGAAGTCAGTCTCACCGACGTTGTGGTGGCTCAACCCTTCATAGCGGACCAGAACAAGTTGATTATGCAACTGATGCAACAGATCGCGGAGATGAGAGTAGAAATGCAGAGGATACAGGATTTGCCTCCACCAGGTTTCACTACTAAAGCTACCGATTGGGGACCTCCTCTCTACTTCCCTTCTTCAAACATGGATCCAGCTCAAAATCTGCCGCCTACTCCTTTACGACATCCCTCCATTATAGAATTGACTACCCACAATCCCCAATATGCTTCCACCTCCTATCATACTACACCACCTCCTCAAAACAACCATTTCCAAATGCCACCCCATCCTCAAAATACACAATATCAAACCGCTCCACCACCACAAAACCAAAGCCAAAATCCAAACTAAAATACTTTTAATCCCCAAACATCCTCCACTACTTAAATCAAAATACCAATCCTCAGACTTATCCGCAAAACTACCAAACCACATAGAATGCCCAGAGTCCCTCCGTAGCTCCACCCCTACCCAGAAGAACAAATTTCTAGATCCCGTCCCTACTGAGAACGACGTGCACGAGTCTGAGCTAGACCATTACAAGGAACAGAAAAGAGAATGGAGAGCAAAAGAAGAAGCGAAGGTGGATATAAAGGAAGAAATCAAGAAAGCAATGAAAGAGTTCCAAAGCACCCCCGATGTCACTGGTGTTAGCTATGATGATTTATGCATCCATCCAAATTGGGACCCCCTAGAAGGGTTCAAGATTCCAAAATTTGATACTTTCGGAGGAGTAGGGAACCCTATGGCTCATCTGAGAGCCTACTGCGACCATCTTGTAGGAGTTGGTAGGATTGAAGCTTTATTGATGCGGATCTTCAGCCGAAGTCTATGCGGGGAGGCTCTGGAATGGTTCACCTCCTACGAGACCAGGCAATGGCCTAGCTGGAATGCTCTCGCAAAGGATTTCATCGATCGGTTTGCTTACTACGTAGAAATCATCTCCGATCGCTACTCTCTCAAAAATATGAAACAGAAATCGAATGAGAGCTACAAAGAGTTTGCCTACAGATGGAGAAAATAAGCCGCAAGCGTAAGGTTGTCTATGTATGAGAAAGAGATAGTCGAAGTGTTCGTACGGGTGCAAGAGCCCGAATATTACGATAAAATCATATTGCTCTTTGGAGCAAAGTTTGCTAAGATAGTCAAGATTGGTGAGACTATTAAATATGGTTTGAAAACAGGAAAGATAGCCCGTGCAGCCGCGTCGCCCGGATCATTAGGATTGTTGAAAAATAAGAGAGAGGACGTTGCTGCTGTGTCATATGAGGGGAAGAAAAACCCTAGAAGATGAAAGTTTGTTCTTGACCTTCCCAGAATTCCTACCAGGTTGGCTACACGCAAGCTAGTCATCTGAATAATCCTCCTCCAGTCTACCAAAATGCTACCTCCACCTACCAAAATGCTCCCCCTCCAAATTACAAAAATCCATCTCCTATTTACCAAAATCCTCCCCCGCTTTACCAAATTCCATCTCCCCTTTACAAAAGTGTTGCTCCTAACTGTGCCAACGTGCAGTCAAGCTACAGAGCACCACCTCCTATTTATCAATTCTAAGATCCACTCTACCAAAATACCCCTCTGAATTACCAAGCTCCATCGCCAAATAACCAAACAAATCCTTATCCCAGAAATTAAGCTCCTTGTCCCAATAATAGAGGTTATGAACAGATACCTCCTCCACAAGGCAGTTATGATCCACCTCGACCCAGATTCGAGAAGCCTTCCAGGAACTTTACTGCGCTCGCCGAAATCCAAACAAAGATGTACGAATGACTGGCTGCGGCTGGATATATCCACCTAGTGGGGCCTAAGCCGGTGGATACTATTTCAAATTTTTATAGGCCCGATCAAAGGTGTGCGTATCATCCAATAGTGTTGGACATGATACCGAAGACTGCATCAACCTCAAGCACAAGATTCAAGATCAAATCGACCAAGAGGTGGTTTCTCATCAACCAGCCGCGCCTAATGTCAACACCAACCCTTTGCCAAATCATGGAGGCGTAAACATCAACATCATAGGGACGGATGATGATTGGTGCGTGACTAAGCTGATAACTCCAATTGTTCATGACGAGTTGGAAAGGGCTGTGGCCTCGTTGAGCGTCTAAGAGAAAAAAGATTTCATGATACTTACACCCGCAAAGGTTTTTGCCTTGGTGCCATCGGAAACTCTTGTCAGGACAAAATTTGTGATTGAAATTTCTACCGCTCAGGGTATGACCTGATCTGTGAGGTTTTATATGTGACAAACCCGAAACCATACCCTAGAAGATAGGGTGGAATATCGTTGGACATGATACCGAAGACTGCATCATCCTCAAGCACAAGATTCAAGATCAAATCGACCAAGAGGTGGTTTCTCATCAACCAGCCGCGCCTAATGTCAACACCAACCCTTTGCCAAATCATGGAGGCGTAACATCAACATGACAGAGACAGATAATGATTGGTGCGTGACTAAGCTGATAACTCCAATTTTTCATGACAAGTTGGAAAGGGCTGTGGCCTCGTTGAGCGTCTAAGAGAAAAAAGATTTCGTGATACTTACACCCGCAAAGGTTTTTGCCTTGGTGCCATCGGAAACTCTTGTCAGGCCAAAATTTGTGATTGAAATTTCTACCGCTCAGGGTATGACCTGATCTGTGAGGTTTTATATGTCACAAACCCGAAACCATACCCTAGAAGATAGGGTGCAATATCGGATTGCGACAGGCGTCTTCGAACTCTCAGAGTTCTAATACAAGCCTCATTCATATCATTCATTACATATACATAGTGAAAAGTAGTGCAGAATTAAAACTTTTCACAAAACGTAATATAGTCTTTAAAAATCGCTTTCATATAAAAGTAATAGAAATGCTAAGTCTCAATCTCATCATCTTAAGACACAAGAGTACTTTGGGACACGGCCCATACTTCAATACGAAAATAGAAAGACATAGTCTATTACAATACTTCAAAGAAAACAATAAAAGAAATATGCCCTCGAGTCAATTGAGGACATACTTCAACTTCTTCTTGAACGATCTTCTAAGTTCAAGTCTTCACTTCACAAGCTCTTCACCTACCAAGAACTATAGATAGAAAATAAACATGGAATTAGTACAACCACATGTACTAAGTATGGCTATATGCATAAAATGATGAAAACGGACTTTATTGGAAATATGCATCTTTTCATTTGGAAATCATAGTTTAAACATAAGAACATCATTTAGCAATTAGGAAGCACATAAGATAACAATTAACCAAAAATACCATTTAAAGAACTCACTTTACAGTGACCTATATTCACTGTACAGTGAATTAATTCACTGTTATAGTGAAGCACTTCATCCCTCACTTTAAGTCTTCCTAGCATGTAATTCCCTCACTTAAAGTCATCCTAAGATTCACTTAAGTCTCACAAAGAGAGACCACCCATACACCATCTATAGATGTGCCTAAACGACCCTTAAGATTACCTACAATGAGTCACATACATACATAGAAAACAATCATAAACATCTATGTAAGATTCATCTACCAAAGGTGATTTCCAAGGTTCACTTGAGTGAGTGCGGAGCGACCGCCCATACAATCTCTATCACACACACAAGATATCCTATAGACTACCTCAAAGAGAATCATTCTCACTAAACACACCTACACTTAGATTAGAAGACATTCTCCTTCCAAAGACTATCAAAGACCTACTTAAGTAAATCCAGAAGATAATGTCCATAGTGTAGTGACCTCTTCAAGATTACCTAAATAGTCCTTAAGACTTTCTAAGTTTTAGATCATGTCAACAAGATTAACCAACTTGTCTAACTAGAGTCATCCTCAAGACTTCCAAAGATAAGGCATGAAGAGATGATCCTTACATGTCCTCCTCACACTTTAGCTAAGGAATGCTTAAGTCACTTTAGATTAGGTACTCAACATTTTACATAGTTACTAACATAGGTCATTAGTTCATTAAGACTCATACATCACATAAGACACTCACATAAAACATCACATAAGACACTCACATAATGGTCTTGGACAAGACCTAGGAACTCCATATAACACCTTCAAAGTCTATTGTGCAATGTCTAGATAGCGTTCCATACCACCACCTAAACCTCATAAACTTATCTAATGCTAATAGGTATTCCACATGATGAGAATAGGCAATAACCGACATAGACCATGGTAGCAAGACATGGAATCCGAAGTTCTATCCTACTCCGATGAGGTTGTTCTACTTGCCAATGGTAGAACTTGGACACATACCATGTAGGCACATGGTTAAGGAATATGAAGGGCGTAATAAGCATTCAGTCTCTTTTTTAACTGAATCCACTTCCCCCTTACTCATACTCACTCGGTGCTAGCCTTAGTTCTCATAGATTAATTCACATTAAGGTTCATATAAATAGGTCTCTTATCTAGTTCATGACCCCATTACATTCACCCTACCAAAGCAAGGTCCACTAGGGCATAACTCACTTTGGCGACAAGAAGCTCATAGCGACTTCCCTAATGTATGATATGATTCCGTTCCAGCCAATCAACCTCAAGTCCATCACTCATCACATGAAGGATACCATTACGGCTAACTACTTCACAATTTATAACCTCGCCACTAAGTTCAAGGTTCCACATAAATGACCCTCTTATCATTAAGGTCTCACCTATATTTATTTATTCAAGACTAAGAGTTATAACACCCTAAATAAGGACATCACATACCCATAACCATATATACATCAAGCAAGAGATACAAGTCAACCAAGACAAGACATCACATACTTCACTTTTAACACATAATAGAAGCCATTCTAGAAGCACCTCTAAAACAACCTAATATCTTGAAGTCATCCTATATATCATCATAACATCATTAATATACTCTACATAGACTCATAAAGTCAAGTAGGAATAACCAAGACTTAACCTAACACTACATTCATAATATCAAGTCAAAGTCTAACATGATCACTTAAGGCAACATAACTAGAAGAACACATACATGACTATATAACCTCACATGTAGATAGGTAATGCCATACTACACATCATCAACTACACAAATAGCCACATAACTTCAAGTAATTGCCAATAAGTCCATGCTCATAATATTGCATAAAGTAACGCCGACAAGGCCACATCAATTGCAAGTAAAACACATAACACTGCCACCATAAGTGGACCATACCAAACACAATAGAATCGAAGTATAACTAATATCAAATTAAGAAAAACGGGGAAGCATACCTTCATCCCCATATCCACACTTCAATTCAATGCCAAATCAACCAATTCAACATAACAAGGCCCTTACCCATGGCCATGAACAATAATTCAAAGCAATAATCATAAAACTCAATGAATATACATCAATTCATCTAGGTTTAACAATCTAAGATCAATTTTATATCAATTGAATACAATTCTTATATAAATATAAAGCCCATAAGAAACTACACAACAATTCATCAACATTAGCTTAATATCAAGTAACCCAATAAGTAGTCAAAACTAGGGTTCATCAATTCACATGGGTTCATAGGTAATTTATGTTGAAATCATCAATACAATATCAATTGGATCATAATTCAATGTTTAGAAATCATTTATGCAAGAACCCATGGTAGAATCCCTAAATTGGACAATTCACTTTAGAAAACTTTGTAAAACACTTTGAGGATTGGGATACTTGATGAAATAAGTTTCAAGGATCAAAAGCCATACCTCAAGGATGATAATTTTTCAGTTTGATGAAGAATTTCCACAGAAGAACCCCTCACCAAGCTGCCTCTTCAATGGAGTCTTCAATGGAGGTTTTGGGATATTTCTAAGAGTTTTGGGTTTTCAATTTGGAAGAATCAAGTCTTTAGGGTGTTAACTACTTATATAGTTAACTAAAATACCCATAAGACCCTTAACAAACCGCCTAAACTCTTATTTGGAAGTGGGGTGAATTGGTAAATTCACCCCTGACTTGGCAGAAAATCTGCTCGCAGGGAACAGCCCACGACGACCTGCCCATTACGAGGCGTCACGGCTGGAACGAGGCGTCATGGCCTTCTGTTGCAAGCAACAGTAGCTTGACAAGGGTCCCCTATACACCCTTGGACAATTCCCCCATGACGATACCCTTGTGACGGGGCGTCACAGCCATGACTGGCCGTTGACTGCTCCGTCGCCAAGGCTGCCTGGTACAGCCTGCACACAGGCTTTTGGGTCCTTATTCAAGGACCCTTCGATGGTCCTTGGGGATAATTTACTGGACGTTTCCAACCCAAATATGATCGTCTATGAGTTTAACACCTCTCACCTGATTGTCATCCAAAACGAACATGTAAAACTCAAAGAAACTCGCCTAGACGTACAAGGTCAACTTAAGGCATATCTTTCGAACTCTTTGGACGTTCTTGATCGTTTGACCTCCAAACTTCATGAAACTTTAACCACTGACTAACTCTATTAAGAACCTTAAAACACCATGAAACACACATAAACACATAGAACCACATAAAAGACATTTAGGTGACTTAGTCGTCAAACGTCTTAGTCGTCCCTTGACGTTTGACTTCCAACACCTCAAATAATTTAGCTACTGCCTCTATACCACATATTAAACTTATTTAGGACCTTAGAACACCAAGACCAACATTTTAGGCTCTAGTTAACCTATGTCATTTTCGAGGTCTTACAATCTCCCCCACTTGGACAACATTCGACCTCGAATGACACTTGCCACTCTCCGAACACTTCCAAGATTAGAGACTCAACTAGCAGCACATAACCAAGCCACGTAACACATTATCAAGAAGAAAACAATAATTTCACATAATCAAGAGATTCACAACACAACAAGAAATTAGAAGACAATTGTATAACTCATTATGCTACAAAACTCACATGCTTCAATCCAAATAGCAAAAACTCATTTTATATTCAACATCATACTCATATACATAAGTTCTAACCATATTACTACAATTTTAGACCATACAATCAAATAGCCATTTTTTTACAAAAATATTACAGTGAGCAATTCAACAAGCTACAATGATTTTAGCAACTTTTCCAAAAATGAATTTTTTAGGCAATTCCTTATATAGACATGCTAATATGCAAGATAACATCATTTAAACACATCATACAACATGCTCAAAGTTTCATAAATCACACAATGCAAGAAGTAAATGAAATTCAATTTCAACCAAACTCCTAAACATCATGCACTTGCAACAACTTCTAAGACTTCTATCACATCTACTAACCATACTCCCCCACTTAGAAGGAACTCATACTATCAAAAGAGTAACAAGAACTTACCAACATCACCATCACCATCACCCGACTTCTCAATTCTAGTACGGAGTGCATAGAAACACCTCTTAGTTGGAGCATCTTCCTTTGGAACACTAGGCTCAACTCTCTTACCCTCCTTCCTAGAAGAAATGTTTGCACAATCTCTCACTTTGTGACCTTCCTTTACACATCCAAAGCAACTAACGGTACCCAATAGACACTCACCATAGTGACTCTCTCCACAATTTGCACAAGTAGGCTTGCCATCCTTGGAACCACCTCCTTTCTCAAACTTCTTCTTAGGAACACTAGGTCTATCTTGAGTTTGAATCCTCTTTTTGAACCTAGGTTGCTCTTGATCACTAGCAACACCCCTTTTCAAACTTCTAGCCATCCTCTTAAGTTTAGACTCCTCAATAGATTTTGCATACACCATGAGTCTAGATAGGGTCATATTATCATGAAGCATAGTGGTAAGACATTCTTCCTTCACCAAGTTGGCTACTCCGGTACAAAAGCGACTCATTTCATCTCTTGGATTGGACACAAGAGAAGGATCATACCTAGACAATGTCGAGAATTTCAAAGAGTACTCGTCAACACTCATATTGCCTTGCTTGAGATTAATAAACTCCTCCACCTTGACTTCTCTCCTCTCTAGGGGAAAGTACTTGACAAGAAAAGCTCCCTTAAATTCTTCCCACTCAATAGGACCCGAATCCTCCGGCCTATTGTCCTTCCATTGAGTATACCAAATTTGAGAAACATCCCTCAGTTGGTATGAAGCCAATTCTGCCTTCTCTCTAGATGTAACCCCCATAGCACTCAACACCTTGTACACTTCATCAAGAAACTCTTGGGGATCCTCATTTACCTTAGAGCCAAGAAAGATAGGAGGATTCATCCTCACAAAGTCTCTCAACCAAGAAGTCATAGTGCTCTCCACAACCCTAGGCATCATACTTAAATTGATTTGAGTAGTTATGGCTTGAGCTAAAGCCATCAAAGCCTCTCTAATCTCTTGAGTAGTCAACTCTGGATGAACCACCGGAACCTCATTACCTCCACCCACATTAGGAATGATCACCTTGGGGAGGCACTTGAGCACCTTGAGCACCTTGCTCAACTTGAGGAATCTCTTCATTCACCCTCTCCTCTTCCAACCTTCTAGCGGCCATCCTTCTAGTATTCATCTCCTAGCAAACACAAGGAAACTCATAAGAAGGATAATCATAACATTTACTCTACCGCACAATATATGAGTAGAAAAGAAGGGAAACTCTATCGTCCTATAGCCTCTCGCCCATAGATGTGTCACGATTCACACCGATGGTCAAGACTCTACTAGACGTGACTTGATGAGACTTTTTTGATACCTAAAACTACTTTTACCAACCTATGCTCTGATACCAACTTTGTCACCATCCGAAACCATACCCTAGAAGATAGGGTGCAATCTCGGATTGCGACCGGCGTCGTCGAACTCTCAGAGTTCTAAGACAAGCCTCATTCATATCATTTACTGCATATACATAGTGAAAAATAGTGCGGAATTAAACATTTTCACAAAATATAATATAGTCCTTAAAAATCTCTTTCATATAAAAGTAATAGAAATGCTAAGTCTCAATCTCATCATCTTAAGACACATGAGTACTTTGGGACACGGCCCATACTTCAATACGAAAATAGAAAGACATAGTCTATTACAATACTTCAAAGAAAACACTAAAAGACATATGCCCTCGAGTCAATTGAGGACATACTTAAACTTCTTCTTGAACGATCTTCTAATTTCAAGTCTTCACTTCACAAGATCTTCACCTACCAAGAACTATAGAGAGAAAATAAAGCATGGAATTAGTAAAACCACATGTACTAAGTATGGCTATATGCATAAAATCATGAAAACGGACTTTATTGGAAATATGCATATTTTCATTTGGAAATCATAGTTTAAACATAAGAACATCATTTAGCAATTAGGAAGCACATAAGATAACAATTAACCAAAAATACCATTTAAAGAACTCACTTTACAGTGAGATATATTCACTGTACAGCGAATTAATTCACTGTTACAGTGAAGCACTTCATCCCTCACTTTAAGTCTTCCTAGCTTGTAATTCCCTCACTTTAAGTCATCCTAAGATTCACTTAAGTCACACAAAGAGAGACCGCCCATACACCCTCTCTAGATGTGCCTAAACGACCCTTAAGATTACCTACAATGAGTCACATACATACTTAGAAAACAATCATAAACATCTATGTAAGATTCATCTACCAAAGGTCATTTCCAAGGTTCACTTGAGTGAGTGTGGAGCGACCGCCCATACAATCTCTATCACACACACACAAGAGATCCTATAGACTACCTCAAATAGAATCATTCTCACTACATACCTACACTTAGATTAGAAGACATTCTCCTTCCAAAGACTATCAAAAGACCTAGTTAAGTAAATCGAGAAGATAATGTCCATAGTGCAGTGACCTCTTAAAGATTACCTAAATAGTCCTTAAGACTTCTAAGGTTTAGATCATGTCAACAAGATTAACCAATTTCCCTAACTAGAGTCATCCTCAAGACTTCCAAAGATAAGACATGAAGAGATCATCCTTACATGTCCTCCTCACACTTCAGCTAAGGAATACTTAAGTCACTTGAGATTAGGTACTCAACCATTTACATAGTTCATAACATAGGTCATTAGTTCATTAGTTCATTAAGACTCATACATCACATAAGACACTGACATAAAACATCACATAAGACACTCACATAATGGTCTTGGACGTGACCTAGGAACTCCACATAACACCTTCAAAGTCTATTGTGCAATGTCTATCCTACTCCGATGAGGTTGTTCTACTTGCCAATGGTAGAACTTGGACACATACCATGTAGGCACATGGTTAAGGAATATGAAAGACGTAATAAGCATTCAGTCTCTTCTTTAACTGAATCCACTTCCCCCTTAAACATACTCACTCGGTGCTAGCCTTAGTTCTCATAGATTAATTCACATTAAGGTTCATATAAATAGGACTCTTATATAGTTTATGTCCCCATTAAATTCACCCTACCAAAGCAAGGTCCACTAGGGCATAACTCACATTAGCGACAAGAAGCTCATAGCGACTTCCCTAAGGTATGATATGATGCCGTTCCAGTCATTCAACCTCATGTCCATCACTCATCACATGAAGGATACCATTACGGCTAACTACTTCATAATTTATAACCTCGCCACTAAGTTCAAGGTTCCACATAAATGACCCTCTTCTCATTAAGGTCTCACCTATATTTATTTATTCAAGACTAAGAGTTATAACACCCTAAATCAAGACATCACATACCCATAACAATTATATACATCAAGCAAGAGATACAAGTCAACCAAGACAAGACATCACATACTTCACTTTTAACACATAATACAAGCCATTCTAGAAGCACCTCTAAAACAACCTAACATCTTCAAGTCATCCTAAATATCATCATAACATCATTAATATACTCCACATAGTCTCATAAAGTCAAGTAGGAATAACCAAGACTTAACCTAACACTACATTCGTAATATCTAGTCAAAGTCTAACATGATCACTTAAGGCAACATAACTAGAAGAACACATACATGACTATATAACCTCACATGTAGATAGGTAATACAATACTTCACATCATCAACTACACAAATAGCCACATAACTTCAAGTAATTGCCAATAAGGTCATGCTCATAATATTGCATAAAGTAATGCCGACAAGGCCACATCAATTGCAAGTAAAACACATAACACCGCCACCATCAGTGTACCATACCAAACATAATAGAACCGAAGTATAATTAATATCAAATTAAAGAAAACGGGGAAGCATACCTTCATCCCCATATCCACACTTCAATTCAATGCCAAATCAACCAATTCAACATCACAAGGCCCTTACCCATGGCCATGAACAATAATTCAAAGCAATAACCATAAAAGTCAATGAATATACATCAATTAAATCAATGTTTAACAATCTAAGATTAATTATTTATCAATTGAATACAATTCTTATATCAGTAGAAAGCCCACAAGAAACTACACAACAATTCATCAACATTAGCTTAATATCAAGTAACCCAATAAGTAGTCAAAACTAGGGGTCATCAATTCACATGGGTTCATATGTAATTTATGTTGAAATCATCAATACAATATCAATTACATCATAATTAAATGCTTAGAAATCATTTATGCAAGAACCCATGGTAGAATTCCGAAATTGGACAATTCACTTTAGAAAACTTTGTAAAACACTTTAAGGATTGGGATCCTTGATGAAATAAGTTTCAAGGATCAAAAGCCATAACTCAAGGATGATAATTTTTCACTTTGATGAAGAATTTCCACAGAAGAACCCCTCACCAAGCTGCCTCTTCAATGGAGTCTTCAATGGAGGTTTTGGGATATTTCTAAGAGTTTGGGATTTTCAATTTGGATGAATCAAGTCTTTAGGGTGTTAACTACTTATATAGTTAACTAAAATACCCATAAGACCCTTAACAAACCGCCTAAACTCTTATTTGGAAGTGGGGTGAATTGGTATTCACCCCTGAATTGGCAAAAAATCTGCTCGCAGGGAACAGCCCACGACGACCTACCCATGATGGGGCGTCACGGCTGAAACGGGGCGTCATGGCCTTCCGTTGCAAGCAACACTAGCTTCACAAGGGTCCCCTCTACACCCTTGGACAAGGCCCCCACGACGAGACCCTTGTGACGGGGCGTCACAGCCATGACTGGCCGTTGACTGCTCCGTCGCCAAGGCTGCCTGGGACAGCCTGCACATAGACTTTTGGGTCCTTCCTCAAGGACCCTTCGATGGTCCTTGGGGATAGTTTACCAGACGTTTCCAACTCAAATATGATCGTCTATGAGTTTAACACCTCTCACATGAATTTCATCCAAAACGAACACGTAAAACTCAATGAAACTCGCCTAGACGTACAAGGTCAACTCAAGGCATATCTTTTGAATTCCTTGACGTTCTTGATCGTTTGACCTCCAAACTTCATGAAACTTTAACCACTGACTAACTCTATTAAGAACCTCAAAACACCATGAAACACACATAAACACATAGAACCACATAAAAGACATTTAGGTGACTTAGTCGTCAAACGTCTTAGTCGTCCCTTGACGTTTGACTTCCAACACCTCTAATACTTTAGCTACTACCTCTATACCACATATTAAACATATTTAGCACCTTAGAACACCAAGACCAACATGTTAGGCTCTAGTTAACCTATGTCATTTTCGAGGTCTTACAATCTCCCCCACTTGGACAACATTCGTCCTCGAATGACACTTGCCACTCTTCGAACACTTCCAAGATTAGAGACTCAACTAGCAGCACATAACCAAGCCACATAACACATTATCAAGAAGAAAACATCAATTTCACATAATCAAGAGATTCACAACACAACAAGAAATTAGAAGACAATTGTATAACTCATTATGCTACAAAACTCACATGCTTCAATCCAAATAGCAAAAACTCATTTTATATTCAACATCATAATCATATACATAAGTTCTAACCACATTACTACAATTTTAGACCAAAGAATCAAATAGCCATTTTTTACAAAAATATTACAGTGAGCAATTTAACATGCTACAATGATTTTAGTAACTTTTCCAAAAATGAAATTTTTAGGCAATTCTTTATATAGACATGCTAATATGCAAGATAACATCATTTAAACACATCATACAACATGCTCAAAGTTTCATAAATCACACAATGCAAGAAGTAAATGAAATTCAATTTCAACCAAACTCCTAAACATCATGCACATGCAACAACTTCTAAGACTTCTATCACATATACTAACCATACTCCCCCACTTAGAAGGAACTCATAATATCAAAAGAGAAACAAGAACTTACCAACATCATCATCACCATCACACGACTTCTCAATTCTAGTACGGAGTGCATAGAAACGCCTCTTAGTTGGAGCATCTTCCTTTGGAACACTAGGCTCAACTCTCTTACCCTCCTTCCTAGATGAAATGTTTGCACAATCTCTCACTCTGTGACCATCCTATACACAACCAAAGCAACTACCGCTACCCAATAGACACTCACCATAGTGACTCTTGCAACAATTTGCACAAGTAGGCTTGCCATTCTTGGAACCACCTCCTTTCTCAAACTTCTTCTTAGGAACACTAGGTCCATCTTGAGTTTGAATCCTCTTTTTGAACCTAGGTTGCTCTTGATCACTAGCAACACCCCTTTTCAAACTTCTAGCCATCCTCTTAAGTTTAGACTCCTCAATAGATTGTGCATACACCATGAGTCTAGATATTGTCATATCATCATGAAGCATAGTGGTAAGACATTCTTCCTTCACCAAGTTGGCTACTCCGGTACAAAAGCGACTTATTTCATCTCTTGGATTTGGCACAAGAGAAGGATCATACCTAGACAATGTCGAGAATTTCAAAGAGTACTCGTCAACACTCGTATTGCCTTGCTTGAGATTAATAAACTCCTCCACCTTGACTTCTCTCCTCTCTAGGGGAAAGTACTTGACAAGAAAAGCTCCCTTAAATTCTTCCCACTCAATAGGACCCGAATCCTCCGGCCTACTGTCCTTCCATTGAGTATACCAAATTTGAGAAACATCCCTCAATTGGTATGAAGCCAATTCCGCCTTCTCTCTAGATGTAACCCCCATAGCACTCAACACCTTGTACACTTCATCAAGAAACTCTTGGGGATCCTCATTTACCTTAGAGCCAAGAAAGATAGGAGGATTCATCCTCACAAAGTCTCTCAACCTAGAAGTCATAGTGCTCTCCACAACCCTAGGCATCATACTCAAATTGACTTTAGTTGTTATGGCTTGAGCTAAAGCTATCAAAGCCTCTAATCTCTTGAGTAGTCAACTCCGGATGAACCACCGGAACCTCATTACCTCCACCCATATTAGGAACATGATCACCTTGGGGAGGCACTTGAGCACCTTGCTCAACTTGAGGAATCTCCTCATTCACCCTCTCCTCTTCCAACCTTCTAGCGGCCATCCTTCTAGTGTTCATCTCCTAGCAAACACAAGGAAACTCATAAGAAGGATAATCATAACATTTACTCTACCGCACGATATAGGAGTAGAAAAGAAGGGAAACTCTATCGTCCTATAGCCTCTCACCCATAGATGTGTCACGATTCACACCAATGGTCAAGACTCTACTAGACGTAACTTGATGAGACTTTTTTGATACCTAAAACTACTTTCACCAACCTATGCTCTGATACCAACTTTGTCACCACCCGAAACCATACCCTAGAAGATAGGGTGCAATCTCGGATTGCGACCGGCATCGTCGACCTCTCAGAGTTCTAAGACAAGCCTCATTCATATCATTCACTGCATATACATAGTGAAAAGTAGTGCTGAATTAAAAAATTTCACAAAACATAATATAGTCTTTAAAAATCTCTTTCATATAAAAGTAATAGAAATGCTAAGTCTCAATCTCATCATCTTAAGACACATGAGTACTTTGGGACACGGCCCATACTTCAATACGAAAATAGAAAGACATAGTCTATTACAATACTTCAAAGAAAACACTAAAAGACATATGCCCTCGAGTCAATTGAGGACATACTTAAACTTCTTCTTGAACGATCTTCTAATTTCAAGTCTTCACTTCACAAGATCTTCACCTACCAAGAACTATAGAGAGAAAATAAAGCATGGAATTAGTAAAACCACATGTACTAAGTATGGCTATATGCATAAAATCATGAAAACGGACTTTATTGGAAATATGCATCTTTTCATTTGGAAATCATAGTTTAAACATAAGAACATCATTTAATAATTAGGAAGCACATAAGATAACAATTAACCAAAAATACCATTTAAAGAACTCACTTTACAGTGAGCTATATTCACTGTACAGTGAATTAATTCACTGTTACAGTGAAGCACTTCATCCCTCACTTTAAGTCTTCCTAGCATGTAATTCCCTCACTTAAAGTCATCCTAAGATTCACTTAAGTCACACAAAGAGAGACCGCCCATACACCCTCTCTAGATGTGCCTAAACGACCCTTAAGATTACCTACAATGAGTCACATACATACTTTGAAAACAATCATAAACATCTATGTAAGATTCATCTACCAAAGGTGATTTCCAAGGTTCACTTGAGTGAGTGTGGAGCGACCGCCCATACAATCTCTATCACACACACACAAGAGATCCTATAGACTACCTCAAATAGAATCATTCTCACTAAACACACCTACACTTAGATTAGAAGACATTCTCCTTCCAAAGAATATCAAAAGACCTACTTTAGTAAATCGAGAAGATAATGTCCATAGTGCAGTGACCTCTTCAAGATTACCTAAATAGTCCTTAAGACTTCCTAAGGTTTAGATCATGTCAACAAGATTAACCAACTTCCCTAACTAGAGTCATCCTCAAGACTTCCAAAGATAAGACATGAAGAGATCATCCTTACATGTCCTCCTCACACTTTAGCTAAGGAATGCTTCAGTCACTTTAGATTAGGTACTCAACCATTTACATAGTTCATAACATACGTCATTAGTTCATTAGTTCATTGAGACTCATACATCACATAAGACACTCACATAAAACATCACATAAGACACTCACATAATGGTCTTGGACAAGACCTAGGAACTCCATATAACACCTTCAAAGTCTATTGTGCAATGTCTAGATAGCGTCCCATACCACCACCTAAACCTCATAAACTTATCTAATGCTAATAGGTATTCCACATGATGAGAATAGGCAATAAAAGACATAGACCATTGTAGCAAGACATGAAATCCAAAGTTCTATCCTACTCCAATGAGGTTGTTCTACTTGCCAATGGTAGAACTTGGACACATACCATGTAGGCACATGGTTAAGGAATATGAAGGGCGTAATAAGCATTCAGTCTCTTCTTTAACTGAATCCACTTCCCCCTTACTCATACTCACTCAGTGCTAGCCTTAGTTCTCATCAATTAATTCACATTAAGGTTCATATAAATAGGTCTCTTATCTAGTTTATGGCCCCATTACATTCACCCTACCAAAGCAAGGTCCACTAGGGCATAACTCACTTTGGCGACAAGAATCTCATAGCGACTTTCCTAAGGTATGATATGATGCCGTTCCAGCCAATCAACCTCAAGTCCATCACTCATCACATGAAGGATACAATTACGGCTAACTACTTCACAATTTATATCCTCGCCACTAAGTTCAAGGTTCCACATAAATGACCCTCTTCTCATTAAGGTCTCACCTATATTTATTTATTCAAGACTAAGAGTTATAACACCCTAAATCAAGACATCACATATCCATAACCATATATACATCAAGCAAGAGATACAAGTCAACCAAGACAAGACATCACATACTTCACTTTTAACACATAATACAAGCCATTCTAGAAGCACCTCTAAAACAACCTAACATCTTGAAGTCATCCTATATATCATCATAACATCATTAATATACTCTACATAGACTCATAAAGTCAAGTAGGAATAACCAAGACTTAACCTAACACTACATTCATAATATCAAGTCAAAGTCTAACATGATCACTTAAGGCAACATAACTAGAAGAACACATACATGACTATATAACCTCACATGTAGATAGGTAATGCCATACTTCACATCATCCAATAATGCCATGCTCATAATATTACATAAAGTAACGCCGACAAGACCACATCAATTGCAAGTAAAACATATAACACCGCCACCATAAGTGGACCATACCAAACATAATAGAATCGAAGTATAATTAATATCAAATTAAGGAAAATGGGGAAGCATACCTTCATCCCCATATCCACACTTCAATTCAATGCCAAATCAACAAATTCAACATCACAAGGCCCTTACCCATGGCCATGAACAATAATTCAAAGCAATAACCATAAAACTCAATGAATATACATCAATTCAATCTAGGTTTAACAATCTAAGATCAATTATATATCAATTGAATACAATTCTTATATCAATAGAAAGCCCATAAGAAACTACACAACAATTCATCAACATTAGCTTAATATCAAGTAACCCAATAAGTAGTCAAAACTAGGGTTCATCAATTCACATGGGTTCATAGGTAATTTATGTTAAAATCATCAATACAATATCAATAAGATCATAATTCAATGTTTAGAAATCATTTATGCAAGAACCCATGGTAGAATCCCGAAATTGGACAATTCACTTTAGAAAACTTTGTAAAACACTTTGAGGATTGGGTTCCTTGATGAAATAAGTTTCAAGGATCAAAAGCCATACCTCAAGGATGATAATTTTTCACTTTGATGAAGAATTTCCACAGAAGAACCCCTCACCAAGCTGCCTCTTCAATGGAGTCTTCAATGGAGGTTTTGGGATATTTCTAAGAGTTTTGGGTTTTCAATTTGGAAGAATCAAGTCTTTAGGGTGTTAACTACTTATATAGTTAACTAAAATACCCATAAGACCCTTAAAAAACTGCCTAAACTCTTATTTGGAAGTGGGGTGAATTTATTAATTCACCCCTGACTTGGCAGAAAGTCTGCTCGCAGGGAACAGCCCACGATGACTTTCCATGACGGGGCATCAAGGCTGAAACGGGACGTCATGGCCTTCCGTTGCAAGCAACAGTAGCTTGACAAGGGTCCCCTCTACACCTTTGGACAAGGCCCCCACGACGAGACCCTTGTGATGGGGCGTCACAGCAATGACTGGCCGTTGACTGCTCCGTCGCCAAGGCTGCCTGGGATAGCCTGCACACAGACTTTTGGGTCCTTCCTCAAGGATCCTTCGATGGTCCTTGGGGATAATTTATGATACGTTTCCAACCTCTCACATGAATTTCATCCAAAAGGAACACGTAAAACTCAATGAAACTCGCCTAGACGTACAAGGTCAACTAAAGGCATATCTTTCGAACTCTTTGGACGTTCTTGATCGTTTGACCTCCAACTTCATGAAACTTTAACCTCTGACTAACTCTATTAAGAACCTTAAAACACCATGAAACACACATAAACATATAGAACCACATAAAAGACATTTAGGTGACTTAGTCGTCAAACGTCTTAGTCGTCCGTTGACGTTTGACTTCCAACACCTCTAATAATTTAGCTACTGCCTCTATACCACATATTAAACATATTTAGGACCTTAGAATACCAAGACCAACATGTTATGCTCTAGTTAACCTATGTCATTTTCGAGGTCTTACAATCTCCCCCACTTGGACAACATTCGTCCTCGAATGGCACTTGCCACTCTCTGAACACTTCCAAGATTAGAGACTCAACTAGCAGCACATAAACAAGCCACATAACACATTATCAAGAAGAAAAACATCAATTTCACATAATCAAGAGATTCACAACACAACAAGAAATTAGAAGACAATTGTATAACTCATTATGCTACAAAACTCACATGCTTCAATCCAAATAGCAAAAACTCATTTTATATTCAACATCATACTCATATACATAAGTTCTAACCACACCACTACAATTTTAGACCAAAGAATCAAATAGCCATTTTTTTACAAAAATATTACATTGAGCAATTTAACAAGCTACAATGATTTTAGCAACTTTTCCAAAAATGAAATTTTTAGGCAATTCTTTATATAGACATGCTAATATGCAAGATAACATCATTTAAACACATCATACAACATGCTCAAAGTTTCATAAATCATACAATGCAAGAAGTAAATTAAATTCAATTTCAACCAAACTCCTAAACATCATGAACATGCAACAACTTCTAAGACTTCTATCACATCTACTAACCATACTCCCCCACTTAGAAGGAACTCATACTACAAAAGAGAAACAAGAACTTACCAACATCATGATCACCATCACCCGACTTCTCAATTCTAGTACGGAGTGCATAGAAATGCCTCTTAGTTGGAGCATCTTCCTTTGGAACACTAGGCTGAACTCTCTTACCCTCCTTCCTAGAAGAAATGTTTGCAGAATCTCTCACTTTGTGACCATCCTTTACACATCCAAAGCAACTACCGGTACCCAATAGGCACTCACCATAGTGACTCTTGCCACAATTTGCACAAGTAGGCTTGCCATCCTTGGAACCACCTCCTTTCTCAAACTTCTTCTTAGGAACACGAGGTCAATCTTGAGTTTGAATCCTCTTTTTGAACCTAGGTTGCTCTTGATCACTAGCAACACCCCTTTTCAAACTTCTAGTCATCCTCTTAAGTTTAGACTCCTCAATAGATTGTGCATACACCATGAGTCTAGATAGGGTCATATCATCATGAAGCATAGTGGTAAGACATTCTTCTTTCACCAAGTTGGCTACTCCGGTACAAAAGCGACTCATTTCATGTCTTGGATTGGACACAAGAGAAGGAGCATACCTAGACAATATCGAGAATCTCAAAGAGTACTCCTCAACACTCATATTGCCTTGCTTGAGATTAACAAACTCCTCCACCTTGACTTCTCTCCTCTCTAGGGGAAAGTACTTGACAAGAAAAGCTCCCTTAAATTCTTCCCACTCAATAGGACCCGAATCCTCTGGCCTATTGTCCTTCCATTGAGTATACCAAATTTGAGAAACATCCCTCAATTGGTATGAAGCCAATTCCGCCTTCTCTCTAGATGTAACCGTCATAGCACTCAACACCTTGTACACTTCATAAAGAAACTCTTGGGGATCCTCATTTACCTTAGAACCAAGAAAGATAGGAGGATTCATCCTCACAAAATCTCTCAACCTAGAAGTCATAGTGCTCTCCACAACCCTAGGCATCATACAAAAATTGATTTGAGTAGTTATGGCTTGAGATAAAGCCATCAAAGAATCTCTAATCTCTTGAGTAGTCAACTCCGGATGAACCACCGGAACCTCATTACCTCCACCTACATTAGAAACATGATCACCTTGGGGAGGCACTTGAGCACCTTGAGCACCTTGAGCACCTTGCTCAACTTGAAGAATCTCCTCATTCACCCTCTCCTCTTCCAACCTTCTAGCGGCCATCCTTCTAGTATTCATCTCCTAGCAAACACAAGGAAACTCATAAGAAGGATAATCATAACAGTTACTCTACCGCACGATATATGAGTAGAAAAGAAGGGAAACTCTATCGTCCTATAGCCTCTCGCCCATAGATGTGTCACGATTCACACCGATGGTCAAGACTCTACTAGACGTGACTTGATGAGACTTTTTTGATACCTAAAACTACTTTCACCAACCTATGCTCTGATACCAACTTTGTCACCACCCGAAACCATACCCTAGAAGATAGGGTGCAATCTCGGATTGCGACCGTCGTCGTCAAACTCTCAGAGTTCTAAGACAAGCCTCATTCATATCATTCACTGCATATACATAGTGAAAAGTAGTGCGGAATTAAAAAATTTCACAAAACATAATATAGTCTTTAAAAATCTCTTTCATATAAAAGTAATAGAAATGCTAAGTCTCAATCTCATCATCTTAAGACAAATGAGTACTTTGGGACACGGCCCATACTTCAATACGAAAATAGAAAGACATAGTCTATTACAATACTTCAAAGAAAACACTAAAAGACATATGCCCTCGAGTCAATTGAGGACATACTTAAACTTCTTCTTGAACGATCTTCTAAGTTCAAGTCTTCACTTCACAATATCTTCACCTACCAAGAACTATAGAGAGAAAATAAAGCATGGAATTAGTAAAACCACATGTACTAAGTATGGCTATATGCATAAAATCATGAAAACGGACTTTATTGGAAATATGCATATTTTCATTTGGAAATCATAGTTTAAACATAAGAACATCATTTAGCAATTAGGAAGCACATAAGATAACAATTAACCAAAAATACCATTTAAAGAACTCACTTTACAGTGAGCTATATTAACTATACAGTGAAGCACTTCATCCCTCACTTTAAGTCTTCCTAGCTTGTAATTCCCTCACTTAAAGTCATCCTAAGATTCACTTAAGTCACACAAAGAGAGACCGCCCATACACCCTCTCTAGATGTGCCTAAACGACCCTTAAGATTACCTACAATGAGTCACATACATACTTAGAAAACAATCATAAACATCTATGTAAGATTCATCTACCAAAGGTCATTTCCAAGGTTCACTTGAGTGAGTGTGGAGCGACCGCCCATACAATCTCTATCACACACACAAGAGATCCTATAGACTACCTCAAATAGAATCATTCTCACTACATACCTACACTTAGATTAGAAGACATTCTCCTTCCAAAGACTATCAAAAGACCTACTTAAGTAATTCGAGAAGATAATGTCCATAGTGCAGTGACCTCTTAAAGATTACCTAAATAGTCCTTAAGACTTCTAAGGTTTAGATCATGTCAACAAGATTAACCAATTTCCCTAACTAGAGTCATCCTTAAGACTTCCAAAGATAAGACATGAAGAGATCATACTTACATGTCCTCCTCACACTTTAGCTAAGGAATACTTAAGTCACTTGAGATTAGGTACTCAACCATTTACATAGTTCATAACATAGGTCATTAGTTCATTAGTTCATTAAGACTCATACATCACATAAGACACTGACATAAAACATCACATAAGACACTCACATAATGGTCTTGGACAAGACCTAGGAACTCCACATAACACCTTCAAAGTCTATTGTGCAATGTCTATCCTACTCCGATGAGGTTGTTCTACTTGCCAATGGTAGAACTTGGACACATACCATGTAGGCACATGGTTAAGGAATATGAAAGGCGTAATAAGCATTCAGTCTCTTCTTTAACTGAATCCACTTCCCCCTTACTCATACTCACTCGGTGCTAGCCTTAGTTCTCATAGATTAATTCACATTAAGGTTCATATAAATAGGTCTCTTATATAGTTTATGTCCCCATTAAATTCACCCTACCAAAGCAAGGTCCACTAGGGCATAACTCACATTGGCGACAAGAAGCTCATAGCGACTTCCCTAAGGTATGATATGATGCCGTTCCAGTCATTCAACCTCAAGTCCATCACTCATCACATGAAGGATACCATTACGGCTAACTACTTCACAATTTATAACCTCGCCACTAAGTTCAAGGTTCCACATAAATGACCCTCTTCTCATTAAGGTCTCACCTATATTTATTTATTCAAGACTAAGAGTTATAACACCCTAAATCAAGACATCACATACCCATAACAATTATATACATCAAGCAAGAGATACAAGTCAACCAAGACAAGACATCACATACTTCACTTTTAACACATAATACAAGCCATTCTAGAAGCACCTCTAAAACAACCTAACATCTTCAAGTCATCCTAAATATCATCATAACATCATTAATATACTCCACATGGACTCATAAAGTCAAGTAGGAATAACCAAGACTTAAGCTAACACTACATTCGTAATATCTAGTCAAAGTCTAACATGATCACTTAAGGCAACATAACTAGAAGAACACATACATGACTATATAACCTCACATGTAGATAGGTAATACAATACTTCACATCATCAACTACACAAATAGCCACATAACTTCAAGTAATTGCCAATAAGGCCATGCTCATAATATTGCATAAAGTAATGCCGACAAGGCCACATCAATTGCAAGTAAAACACATAACACCGCCACCATAAGTGTACCATACCAAACATAATAGAACCAAAGTATAATTAATATCAAATTAAAGAAAACGGGGAAGCATACCTTCATCCCCATATCCACACTTCAATTCAATGCCAAATCAACCAATTCAACATCACAAGGCCCTTACCCATGGCCATGAACAATAATTCAAAGCAATAACCATTAAAGTTATTGAATATACATCAATTAAATCAAGGTTTAACAATCTAAGATTAATTATTTATCAATTGAATACAATTCTTATATCAGTAGAAAGCCCACAAGAAACTACACAACAATTCATCAACATTAGTTTAATATCAAGTAACCCAATAAGTAGTCAAAACTAGGGTTCATCAATTCACATGGGTTCATATGTAATTTATGTTGAAATCATCAATACAATATCAATTAGATCATAATTAAATGCTTAGAAATCATTTATGCAAGAACCCATGGTAGAATTCCGAAATTGGACAATTCACTTTAGAAAACTTTGTAAAACACTTTAAGGATTGGGATCCTTGATGAAATAAGTTTCAAGGATCAAAAGCCATAACTCAAGGATGATAATTTTTCACTTTGATGAAGAATTTCCACAGAAGAACCCCTCACCAAGCTGCCTCTTCAATGGAGTCTTCAATGGAGGTTTTGGGATATTTCTAAGAGTTTGGGATTTTCAATTTGGATGAATCAAGTCTTTAGGGTGTTAACTACTTATATAGTTAACTAAAATACCCATAAGACCCTTAACAAACCGCCTAAACTCTTATTTGGAAGTGGGGTGAATTTACCAATTCACCCCTGAATTGGCAAAAAATCTGCTCGCAGGGAACAGCCCACGACGACCTACCCATGACGGGGCGTCACGGCTGAAACGGGGCATCATGGCCTTCCGTTGCAAGCAACACTAGCTTCACAAGGGTCCCCTCTACACCCTTGGACAAGGCCCCCACGACGAGACCCTTGTGACAAGGCGTCACAGCCATGACTGGCCGTTGACTGCTCCGTCGCCAAGGCTGCCTGGGACAGCCTGCACATAGACTTTTGGGTCCTTCCCCAAGGACCCTTCGATGGTCCTTGGGGATAGTTTACCAGACATTTCCAACTCAAATATGATCGTCTATGAGTTTAACACCTCTCACATGAATTTCATCCAAAACGAACACGTAAAACTCAACGAAACTCTCCTAGACGTACAAGGTCAACTCAAGGCATATCTTTCGAATTCCTTGGACGTTCTTGATCGTTTGACCTCCAAACTTCATGAAACTTTAACCACTGACTAACTCTATTAAGAACCTCAAAACACCATGAAACACACATAAACACATAGAACCACATAAAAGACATTTAGGTGACTTAGTCGTCAAACGTCTTAGTCGTCCCTTGACGTTTGACTTCCAACACCTCTAATACTTTAGCTACTACCTCTATACCACATATTAAACATATTTAGCACCTTAGAACACCAAGACCAACATGTTAGGCTCTAGTTAACCTATGTCATTTTCGAGGTCTTACAATCTCCCCCACTTGGACAACATTCGTCCTCGAATGACACTTGCCACTCTTCGAACACTTCCAAGATTAGAGACTCAACTAGCAGCACATAACCAAGCCACATAACACATTATCAAGAAGAAAACATCAATTTCACATAATCAAGAGATTCACAACACAACAAGAAATTAGAAGACAATTGTATAACTCATTATGCTACAAAACTCACATGCTTCAATCCAAATAGCAAAAACTCATTTTATATTCAACATCATAATCATATACATAAGTTCTAACCACATTACTACAATTTTAGACCAAAGAATCAAATAGCCATTTTTTTACAAAAATATTACAGTGAGCAATTTAACATGCTACAATGATTTTAGTAACTTTTCAAAAAATGAAATTTTTAGGCAATTCTTTATATAGACATGCTAATATGAAAGATAACATCATTTAAACACATCATACAACATGCTCAAAGTTTCATAAATCACACAATGCAAGAAGTAAATGAAATTCAATTTCAACCAAACTCCTAAACATCATGCACATGCAACAACTTCTAAGACTTCTATCACATATACTAACCATACTCCCCCACTTAGAAGGAACTCATACTATCAAAAGAGAAACAAGAACTTACCAACATCATCATCACCATCACCCGACTTCTCAATTCTAGTACGGAGTGCATAGAAACGCCTCTTAGTTGGAGCATCTTCCTTTGGAACACTAGGCTCAACTCTCTTACCCTCCTTCCTAGATGAAATGTTTGCACAATCTCTCACTCTGTGACCATCCTATACACAACCAAAGCAACTACCGCTACCCAATAGACACTCACCATAGTGACTCTTGCAACAATTTGCACAAGTAGGCTTGCCATCCTTGGAACCACCTCCTCTCTTAAACTTCTTCTTAGGAACACTAGGTCCATCTTGAGTTTGAATCCTCTTTTTGAACCTAGGTTGCTCTTGATCACTAGCAACACCCCTTTTCAAACTTCTAGCCATCCTCTTAAGTTTAGACTCCTCAATAGATTGTGCATACACCATGAGTCTAGATATTGTCATATCATCATGAAGCATAGTGGTAAGACATTCTTCCTTCACCAAGTTGGCTACTCCGGTACAAAAGCGACTCATTTCATCTCTTGGATTGGACAAAAGAGAAGGATCATACCTAGACAATGTCGAGAATTTTAAAGAGTACTCGTCAACACTCGTATTGCCTTGCTTGAGATTAATAAACTCCTCCACCTTGACTTCTCTCCTCTCTAGGGGAAAGTACTTGACAAGAAAAGCTCCCTTAAATTCTTCCCACTCAATAGGACCTGAATCCTCCGTCCTACTGTCCTTCCATTGAGTATACCAAATTTGAGAAACATCCCTCAATTGGTATGAAGCCAATTCCGCCTTCTCTCTAGATGTAACCCCCATAGCACTCAACACCTTGTACACTTCATCAAGAAACTCTTGGGGATCCTCATTTACCTTAGAGCCAAGAAATATAGGAGGATTCATCCTCACAAAGTCTCTCAACCTAGAAGTTATAGTGCTCTCCACAACCCTAGGCATCATACTCAAATTGACTTTAGTTGTTATGGCTTGAGCTAAAGCTATCAAAGCCTCTAATCTCTTGAGTAGTCAACTCCGGATGAACCACCGGAACCTCATTACCTCCACCCATATTAGGAACATGATCACCTTGGGGAGGCACTTGAGCACCTTGCTCAACTTGAGGAATCTCCTCATTCACCCTCTCCTCTTCCAACCTTCTAGCGGCCATCCTTCTAGTGTTCATCTCCTAGCAAACACAAGGAAACTCATAAGAAGGATAATCATAACATTTACTCTACCGCACGATATAGGAGTAGAAAAGAAGGGAAACTCTATCGTCCTATAGCCTCTCGCCCATAGATGTGTCACGATTCATACCAATGGTCAAGACTCTACTAGACGTAACTTGATGAGACTTTTTTGATACCTAAAACTACTTTCACCAACCTATGCTCTGATACCAACTTTGTCACCACCCGAAACCATACCCTAGAAGATAGGGTGCAATCTCGGATTGCGACCGGCGTCGTCGACATCTCAGAGTTCTAAGACAAGCCACATTCATATCATTCACTGCATATACATAGTGAAAAGTAGTGCGGAATTAAAAAATTTCACAAAACATAATATAGTCTTTAAAAATCTCTTTCATATAAAAGTAATAGAAATGCTAAGTCTCAATCTCATCATCTTAAGACACATGAGTACTTTGGGACACGGCCCATACTTCAATACGAAAATAGAAAGACATAGTCTATTACAATACTTCAAAGAAAACACTAAAAGACATATACCCTCGAGTCAATTGAGGACATACTTCAATTTCTTCTTGAACGATCTTCTAAGTTCAAGTCTTCACTTCACAAGCTCTTCACCAAACAAGAACTATAGAGAGAAAACAAAGCATGGAATTAGTACAACCACATGTACTAAGTATGGCTATATGCATAAAATCATGAAAACGGACTTTATTGGAAATATGCATCTTTTCATTTGGAAATCATAGTTTAAACATAAGAACATCATTTAATAATTAGGAAGCACATAAGATAACAATTAACCAAAAATACCATTTAAAGAACTCACTTTACAGTGAGCTATATTCACTGTACAGTGAATTAATTCACTGTTACAGTGAAGCACTTCATCCCTCACTTTAAGTCTTCCTAGCATGTAATTCCCTCACTTAAAGTCATCCTAAGATTCACTTAAGTCACACAAAGAGAGACCGCCCATACACCCTCTCTAGATGTGCCTAAACGACCCTTAAGATTACCTCCAATGAGTAACATACATACTTTGAAAACAATCATAAACATCTATGTAAGATTCATCTACCAAAGGTGATTTCCAAGGTTCACTTGAGTGAGTGTGGAGCGACCGCCCATACAATCTCTATCACACACACACAAGAGATCCTATAGACTACCTCAAATAGAATCATTCTCACTAAACACACCTACACTTAGATTAGAAGACATTCTCCTTCCAAAGAATATCAAAAGACCTACTTTAGTAAATCGAGAAGATAATGTCCATAGTGCAGTGACCTCTTCAAGATTACCTAAATATTCCTTAAGACTTCCTAAGGTTTAGATCATGTCAACAAGTTTAACCAACTTCCCTAACTAGAGTCATCCTCAAGACTTCCAAAGATAAGACATGAAGAGATCATCCTTACATGTCCTCCTCACACTTTAGCTAAGGAATGCTTCAGTCACTTTAGATTAGGTACTCAACCATTTACATAGTTCATAACATACGTCATTAGTTCATTAGTTCATTGAGACTCATACATCACATAAGACACTCACATAAAACATCACATAAGACACTCACATAATGGTCTTGGACAAGACCTAGGAACTCCATATAACACCTTCAAAGTCTATTGTGCAATGTCTAGATAGCGTCCCATACCACCACCTAAACCTCATAAACTTATCTAATGCTAATAGGTATTCCACATGATGAGAATAGGCAATAAAAGACATAGACCATTGTAGCAAGTCATGAAATCCAAAGTTCTATCCTACTCCAATGAGGTTGTTCTACTTGCCAATGGTAGAACTTGGACACATACCATGTAGGCACATGGTTAAGGAATATGAAGGGCGTAATAAGCATTCAGTCTCTTCTTTAACTGAATCCACTTCCCCCTTACTCATACTCACTCAGTGCTAGCCTTAGTTCTCATAGATTAATTCACATTAAGGTTCATATAAATAGGTCTGTTATCTAGTTTATGGCCCCATTACATTCACCCTACCAAAGCAAGGTCCACTAGGGCATAACTCACTTTGGCGACAAGAATCTCATAGCGACTTTCCTAAGGTATGATATGATGCCGTTCAAGCCAATCAACCTCAAGTCTATCACTCATCACATGAAGGATACAATTACGGCTAACTACTTCACAATTTATATCCTCGCCACTAAGTTCAAGGTTCCACATAAATGACCCTCTTCTCATTAAGGTCTCACCTATATTTATTTATTCAAGACTAAGACTTATAACACCCTAAATCAAGACATCACATACCCATAACCATATATACATCAAGCAAGAGATACAAGTCAACCAAGACAAGACATCACATACTTCACTTTTAACACATAATACAAGCCATTCTAGAAGCACCTCTAAAACAACCTAACATCTTGAAGTCATCCTATATATCATCATAACATCATTAATATACTCTACATAGACTCATAAAGTCAAGTAGGAATAACCAAGACTTAACCTAACACTACATTCATAATATCAAGTCAAAGTCTAACATGATTACTTAAGGTAACATAACTAGAAGAACACGGACATGACTATATAACCTCACATGTAGATAGGTAATGCCATACTTCACATCATCCAATAAGGCCATGCTCATAATATTGCATAAAGTAACGCCGACAAGACCACATCAATTGCAAGTAAAACACATAATACCGCCACCATAAGTGGACCATACCAAACATAATAGAATCGAAGTATAATTAATATCAAATTAAGGAAAACGGGGAAGCATACCTTCATCCCCATATCCACACTTCAATTCAATGCCAAATCAACAAATTCAACATCACAAAGCCCTTACCCATGGCCATGAACAATAATTCAAAGCAATAACCATAAAACTCAATGAATATACATCAATTCAATCTAGGTTTAACAATCTAAGATCAATTATATATCAATTGAATATAATTCTTATATCAATAGAAAGCCCATAAGGAAATACACAACAATTCATCAACATTAGCTTAATATCAAGTAACCCAATAAGTAGTCAAAACTAGGGTTCATCAATTCACATGGGTTCATAGGTAATTTATGTTAAAATCATCAATACAATATCAATAAAATCATAATTCAATGTTTAGAAATCATTTATGCAAGAACCCATGGTAGAATCCCGAAATTGGACAATTCACTTTAGAAAACTTTGTAAAACACTTTGAGGATTGGGCTCCTTGATGAAATAAGTTTCAAGGATCAAAAGCCATACCTCAAGGATGATAATTTTTCACTTTGATGAAGAATTTCCACAGAAGAACCCCTCACCAAGCTGCCTCTTCAATGGAGTCTTCAATGGAGGTTTTGGGATATTTCTAAGAGTTTTGGGTTTTCAATTTGGAAGAATCAAGTCTTTAGGGTGTTAACTACTTATATAGTTAACTAAAATACCCATAAGACCCTTAAAAAACTGCCTAAACTCTTATTTGGAAGTGGGGTGAATTTATTAATTCACCCCTGACTTGGCAGAAAGTCTGCTCGCAGGGAACAGCCCACGATGACTTGCCATGACGGGGCGTCAAGGCTGAAACGGGACGTCATGGCCTTCCGTTGCAAGCAACAGTAGCTTGACAAGGGTCCCCTCTACACCTTTGGACAAGGCCCCCATGACGAGACCCTTGTGATGGGGCGTCACAGCAATGACTGGCCGTTGACTGCTCCGTCGCCAAGGCTGCCTGGGATAGCCTGCACACAGACATTTGGGTCCTTCCTCAAGGACCCTTCGATGGTCCTTGTGGATAATTTATGATACGTTTCCAATCCAAATATGATCGTCTATGAGTTTAACACCTCTCACATGAATTTCATCCAAAAGGAACACGTAAAACTCAATGAAACTCGCCTAGACGTACAAGGTCAACTAAAGGCATATCTTTTGAACTCTTTGGACGTTCTTGATCGTTTGACCTCCAACTTCATGAAACTTTAACCTCTGACTCACTCTATTAAGAACCTTAAAACACCATGAAACACACATAAACATATAGAACCACATAAAAGACATTTAGGTGACTTAGTCGTCAAACGTCTTAGTCGTTCGTTGACGTTTGACTTCCAACACCTCTAATAATTTAGCTACTGCCTCTATACCACATATTAAACATATTTAGGACCTTAGAATACCAAGACCAACATGTTATGCTCTAGTTAACCTATGTCATTTTCGAGGTCTTACAATCTCCCCCACTTGGACAACATTCGGCCTCGAATGGCACTTGCCACTCTCCGAACACTTCCAAGATTAGAGACTCAACTAGCAGCACATAAACAAGCCACATAACACATTATCAAGAAGAAAAACATCAATTTCACATAATCAAGAGATTCACAACACAACAAGAAATTAGAAGACAATTGTATAACTCATTATGCTACAAAACTCACATGCTTCAATCCAAATAGCAAAAACTCATTTTATATTCAACATCATACTCATATACATAAGTTCTAACCACACCACTACAAATTTAGACCAAAGAATCAAATAGCCATTTTTTTACAAAAATATTACATTGAGCAATTTAACAAGCTACAATGATTTTAGCAACTTTTCCAAAAATGAAATTTTTAGGCAATTCTTTATATAGACATGCTAATATGCAAGATAACATCATTTAAACACATCATACAACATGCTCAAAGTTTCATAAATCACACAATGCAAGAAGTAAATTAAATTCAATTTCAACCAAACTCCTAAACATCATGAACATGCAACAACTTCTAAGACTTCTATCACATCTACTAACCATACTCCCCCACTTAGAAGGAACTCATACTACAAAAGAGAAACAAGAACTTACCAACATCATGATCACCATCACCCGACTTCTCAATTCTAGTACGGAGTGCATAGAAACGCCTCTTAGTTGGAGCATCTTCCTTTGGAACACTAGGCTCAACTCTCTTACCCTACTTCCTAGAAGAAATGTTTGCAGAATCTCTCACTTTGTGACCATCCTTTACACATCCAAAGCAACTACCGGTACCCAATAGGCACTCACCATAGTGACTCTTGCCACAATTTGCACAAGTAGGCTTGCCATCCTTGGAACCACCTCCTTTCTCAAACTTCTTCTTAGGAACACTAGGTCAATCTTGAGTTTGAATCCTCTTTTTGAACCTAGGTTGCTCTTGATCACTAGCAACACCCCTTTTCAAACTTCTAGCCATCCTCTTAAGTTTAGACTCCTCAATAGATTGTGCATACACCATGAGTCTAGATAGGGTCATATCATCATGAAGCATAGTGGTAAGACATTCTTCTTTCACCAAGTTGGCTACTCCGGTACAAAAGCGACTCATTTCATCTCTTGGATTGGACACAAGAGAAGGAGCATACCTAGACAATATCGAGAATCTCAAAGAGTACTCCTCAACACTCATATTGCCTTGCTTGAGATGAACAAACTCCTCCACCTTGACTTCTCTCCTCTCTAGGGGAAAGTACTTGACAAGAAAAGCTCCCTTAAATTCTTCCCACTCAATAGGACCCGAATCCTCTGGCCTATTGTCCTTCCATTGAGTATACCAAATTTGAGAAACATCCCTCAATTGGTATGAAGCAAATTCCGCCTTCTCTCTAGATGTAACCGTCATACCACTCAACACCTTGTACACTTCATAAAGAAACTCTTGGGGATCCTCATTTACCTTAGAGCCAAGAAAGATAGGAGGATTCATCCTCACAAAATCTTTCAACCTAGAAGTCATAGTGCTCTCCACAACCCTAGGCATCATACTCAAATAGATTTAAGTAGTTATGGCTTGAGCTAAAGCCATCAAAGCCTCTCTAATCTCTTGAGTAGTCAACTCCGGATGAACCACCGGAACCTCATTACCTCCACCTACATTAGGAACATGATCACCTTGGGGAGGCACTTAAGCACCTTGAGCACCTTGCTCAACTTGAAGAATCTCCTCATTCACCCTCTCCTCTTCCAACCTTCTAGCGGCCATCCTTCTAGTATTCATCTCCTAGCAAACACAAGGAAACTCATAAGAAGGATAATCATAACAGTTACTCTACCGCACGATATAGTAGTAGAAAAGAAGGGAAACTCTATCGTCCTATAGCCTGTTTCCCATAGATGTGTCACGATTCACACCGATGGTCAAGACTCTACTAGACGTGACTTGATGAGACTTTTTTGATACCTAAAACTACTTTCACCAACCTATGCTCTGATACCAACTTTGTCACCACCCGAAACCATACCCTAGAAGATAGGGTGCAATCTCGGATTGCGACCGTCGTCGTCAAACTCTCAGAGTTCTAAGACAAGCCTCATTCATATCATTCACTGCATATACATAGTGAAAAATAGTGCGGAATTAAAAAATTTCACAAAACATAATATAGTGTTTAAAAATCTCTTTCATATAAAAGTAATAGAAATGCTAAGTCTCAATCTCATCATCTTAAGACACATGAGTACTTTGGGACACGGCCCATACTTCAATACAAAAATAGAAAGACATAGTCTATTACAATACTTCAAAGAAAACACTAAAAGACATATGCCCTCGAGTCAATTGAGGACATACTTCAATTTCTTCTTGAACGATCTTCTAAGTTCAAGTCTTCACTTCACAAGCTCTTCACCAAACAAGAACTATAGAGAGAAAACAAAGCATGGAATTACTACAACCACATGTACTAAGTATGGCTATATGCATAAAATCATGAAAACGGACTTTATTGAAAATATGCATCTTTTCATTTGGAAATCATAGTTTAAACATAAAAACATCATTTAGCAATTAGGAAGCATATAAGATAACAATTAACCAAAAATACCATTTAAAGAACTCACTTTACAGTGAGCTATATTCACTGTACAGTGAATTAATTCACTGTTATAGTAAAGCACTTCATCCCTCACTTTAAGTCTTCCTAGCATGTAATTTTCTCACTTAAAGTCATCCTAAGATTCACTTAAGTCACACAAAGAGAGACCGCCCATACACCCTCTCTAGATGTGCCTAAACAACCCTTAAGATTACCTACAATGAGTCACATACATACTTAGAAAACAATCATAAACATCTATGTAAGATTCATCTACCAAAGGTGATTTCCAAGGTTCACTTGAGTGAGTGTGGAGCACCGCCCATACAATCTCTATCACACACACACAAGAGATCCTATAGACTACCTCAAATAGAATCATTCTCACTAAACACACCTACACTTAGATTAGAAGACATTCTCCTTCCAAAGACTATCAAAAGACCTACTTAAGTAAATCGAGAAGATAATGTCCATAGTGCAGTGACCTCTTCAAGATTACCTAAATAGTCCTTAAGACTTCCAAGGTTTAGATCATGTCAACAAGATTAACCAACTTCCCTAACTAGAGTCATCCTCAAGACTTCCAAAGATAAGCCATGAAGAGATCATCCTTACATGTCCTCCTCACACTTTAGCTAAGGAATGCTTAAGTCACTTTAGATTAGGTACTCAACCATTTACATAGTTCATAACATAGGTCATTAGTTCATTAGTTCATTAAGACTCATACATCACATAAGACACTGACATAAAACATCACATAAGACACTCACATAATGGTCTTGGACAAGACTCAGGAACTCCACAAAACACCTTCAAAGTCTATTGTGCAATGTATAGATAGCGTCCCATACCACCACCTAAACCTCATAAACTTATCTAATGCTAATAGGTATTCCACATGATGAGAATAGGCAATAACCGACATATACCATGGTAGCAAGACATGAAATCCAAAGTTCTATCCTACTCCGATGAGGTTGTTCTACTTGACAATGGTAGAACTTGGACACATACCATGTAGGCACATGGTTAAGGAATATGAAGGGCGTAATAAGCATTCAGTCTCTTCTTTAACTGAATCCACTTCCCCCTTACTCATACTCACTCGATGCTAGCCTTAGTTCTCATAGATTAATTCACATTAAGGTTCATATAAATAGGTCTCTTATTTAGTTTATGGCCCCATTACATTCACCCTACCAAAGCAAGGTCCACTAGGGCATAACTCACTTTGGCGACAAGAATCTCATTACGACTTCCCTAAGGTATGATATGATGCCGTTCCAGCCAATCAACCTCAAGTCCATCACTCATCACATGAAGGATACCATTACGGCTAACTACTTCACGATTTATAACCTCGCCACTAAGTTCAAGGTTCCACATAGATGACCCTCTTATCATTAAGGTCTCACCTATATTTATTTATTCAAGACTAAGAGTTATAACACCCTAAATCAAGACATCACATACCCATAACCATATATACATCAAGCAAGAGATACAAGTCAACAAAGACAAGACATCACATACTTCACTTTTAACACATAATACAAGCCATTCTAGAAGAACCTCTAAAACAACCTAACATCTTCAAGTCATCCTATATATAATCATAACATCATTAATATACTCCACATAGACTCATAAAGTCAAGTAGGAATAACCAAGACTTAACCTAACACTACATTCATAATATCAAGTCAAAGTCTAACATGATCACTTAAGGCAACATAACTAGAAGAACACATACATGACTATATAACCTCACATGTAGATAGGTAATGCCATACTTTACATCATCAACTACACAAATAGCCACATAACATCAAGTAATTGCCAATAAGGCCATGCTTATAATATTGCATAAAGTAACGCCGACAAGGCCACATCAATTGCAGGTAAAACACATAACACCGCCACCATAAGTGGACCATACCAAACACAATAGAATCGAAGTAAAATTAATATCAAATTAAGGAAAACGGGGAAGCATACCTTCATCCCCATATCCACACTTCAATTCAATGCCAAATCAATCAATTCAACATCACAAGGCCCTTACCCATGGCCATGAACAATAATTCAAAGCAATAACCATAAAACTCAATGAATATACATAAATTCAATCTAGATTTAACAATCTAAGATCAATTATATATCAATTGAATACAATTCTTATATCAATAGAAAGCCCATAAGAAACTACACAACAATTCATCAACATTAGCTTAATATCAAGTAACCCAATAAGTAGTCAAAACTAGGGTTCATCAATTCACATGGGTTCACAGGTAATTTATGTTGAAATCATCAATACAATATCAATTAGATCATAATTCAATGTTTAGAAATCATTTATGCAAGAACCCATGGTAGAATCCCGAAATTGGACAATTCACTTTAGAAAACTTTGTAAAACACTGAGGATTGGGCTCCTTGATGAAATAAGTTTCAAGGATCAAAATCCATACCTCAAGGATGATAATTTTTCACTTTGATGAAGAATTTCCACAAAAGAACCCCTCACCAAGCTGCCTCTTCAATGGAGTCTTCAATGGAGGTTTTGGGATATTTCTAAGAGTTTTGGGTTTTCAATTTGGAAGAATCAAGTCTTTAGGGTGTTAACTACTTATATAGTTAACCAAAATACCCATAAGACCCTTAAAAAACCGCCTAAAATCTTATTTGGAAGTGGGATGAATTTACCAATTCACCCCTGACTTGGCAGAAAATCTGCTCGCAAGGAACAACCCACGACGACCTGCCCATGACGGGGCGTCACGGCTGAAACGGGGCGTCATGGCCTTCCGTTGCAAGTAACAGTAGCTTTCCAAGGGTCCCCACTACACCCTTGGACAAGTCCCCCACGACGAGACCCTTTTGACGGGGCGTCACAGCCATGACTGGCCGTTGACTGCTCCGTCGCCAAGGCTGCCTGGTACAGCCTGCACACACACTTTTGGGTCCTTCCTTAAGGACCCTTCGATGGTCCTTGGGGATAATTTACCAGACATTTCCAACCCAAATATGATCGTATATGAGTTTAACACCTCTCACATGAATTTCATCCAAAACAAACACGTAAAACTCATCGAAACTCGCCTAGACGTACATGGTCGACTCAAGGCATATCTTTCGAACACCTTGGACGTTCTTGATCGTTTGACCTCCAAACTTCACGAAACTTTAACCACTGACTATACATGCTATATTAACTCTGTTAAGAACCTTAAAACACCATAAAACACACATAAACACATAGAACCACATAAAAGACATTTAGGTGACTTAGTCGTGAAACGTCTTAGTCGTCCCTTGACGTTTGACTTCCAACACCTCTAATACTTTAGCTACTGCCTCTACGCCACATATTAAACATATTTATGACCTTAGAACACCAATACCAACATGTTAGGCTCTAGTTAACCTATGTCATTTTTGAGGTCTTACATTATACTCCTGAAGAGCTAGCTCTTGGAGGGCAGAAGAAGGATCAAGCTAAAAGGTCAATAAGCGAAGGCGAGGCAGAGGAATTCTGGATAAAGATGCATCCAAATGAATATTAAATTGTTAAACATTTGGATAAAACTCCAGCCCATATATCCATGTGGGCCCTGCCGATGAGCTCCCAGCTTCACGGGCAAGCCTTGATGAAGTCTCTCAATAATACGTATGTGCCTGTGGGCACAAGCAGCAATAATGTGGCCGCTATGATCCACCAAGTTATCCGAGGGCATCAAATTTGCTTTTGTGATGACGAGTTGCCTTTTAAAAGGAAATCACACAACAAGGCATTGAACATCACTGTCTTATGCCGCGAAAAGGTCATAAATCGCGTCTTGGTGGATGATGGATCCGCTCTGAAAATTTGCCTGTTATCGACAATGAGGCAAATACGATTTGACTTGGGGAAGCTGGAGCAAAACCAATTCAATGTGAGATCCTTTGATGGGGTTCAGAGAGACACGTTAGGAGCAGTAAATCTGGTCATCCAAATGGGTCCGGCAGAGTTCTGTGCACAATTTCTGGTCTTGGACATTCACACTAGTTATAAACTTTTTCTAGGAAGGCCTTTCATTCACATGGCTGGAGTTGCGCTTCTACACTTCATGAGATGAAGAAACTTGTTTGGAAGAACGAAGAGCTGATTATTCATGGCGAAAGGAGTCACTCCGGCAAACAGGCGCCGATTATTGATGAGGTATCGCGAGGTACAGATTTCTACACAGTGGAGCTGGTAAATCCCACCAGTGAGGACTTGGCCCCACAGCCTCCTATGCTTGTCATGTACAAAATGATCGCCACTGTGATGTTGTAGAATGGATTCGAGCCAGGGTTCGGATTGGGAAGAAATTCCCAAGGAATTATTGTGCCTATTCAAGTTCCCGTCAAAGGAGCAAGTATGGTTTGGGATACATCCCTACAGATGATTATATGAAGACGAAGAAAAAAGATCAAGCATTGGCTAAGCCTATCGCTCATCTGTGGAAGGAATCCGCGGCCTTTTCAAAGAGATTGATGTTGTCATTGAGGACGAGGTCGAGCTTACAGAATTCCGCGATGCTGAACATGGAGAGATGCTACATAATTGGACCTCCACGCTGATTTTGATTCCCTGAACTCCTTGGTAGAAGGACACTGTTTATGCATATTTATATCAGTGGCGGTCCGGAAGAGGCCCGAGACCCACCATTTTGCATTTTCCTAAATTGCTTGAATTTTTAAAATCCCCCCGTGATGTTTGAAAAAGGCAACATGGCCCTTTGCCATGACAAAAGTTTGCATTATTTCCAATTTGAATGAATATCACTTTTAGTAAAAATTTGTTTATTTACTTATTTGCTACATTTTAATTTTCCTAACTTTGTTTATTTATGGTTTCAGTGGTATAAGTTTTAAACCTTCTAATGTCATGTCATTTCACGAGCTGAACGAACAAAATGAAGAAGGTGATGACAAGGTTGATGATTACGAAGAAGAAAATGAGGCGCTGAGGAGTTCCTGCAAATTGAAGATCAGCATAAGCCGAATTTAGAGGAAACTGAAACTTTGAATTTGGGAGATCAAGAGTGTGTCCAAGAGATCAAAATCAGTGTTCATTTGAATTAAGTTCAAAGAAAGTATTTAATACATTTACTCACCAAATACATTGATGTGTTCGTTTGGAAAGTCAGCGACATGCTAGGGCTGAGTACCAATGTTGTGTCTCATAAATTACCGATTAATCCAGGGTCCAGTCCTGTGAAACAGAAGGCTCATAAGATCAAGCTTGAATTGAGTTTAAAGATCAAAGAAGAGATCACCAAATAGATCGAGTATCGGTTGGTGGAAGTGATGCAATACCCGACTTGGTTGGCCAATGATGTTCCGGTCGCCAAAAAGGATAGTAATATAAGAATTTGTGTCGACTACAAAGATCTCAACAAAGCCAGCCCTAAGGATAATTTCCCATTGCAAAATATTCATATATTGATCGATAACTGTGCTAAGCATGAAATGCATTCATTTGTGGATGGTTACGCAGGTTATCATTAGATCCGTATGGACGAGGAAGATGCAAAAAAGAAACTTTCATTACACCTTGGTGTGTATATCATTATAAGGTGATGCCATTTGGCATCAAGAATGCTGGTGCTACCTATATGAGGGCTATGAGGACCATATTTCACGATATGATTCATAAGGAGATCGAGGTGTACGTAGACGACGTCATAATCAAGTCCCGCAAGAGTTCGGATCACTTGACGCACTTGAAGAAGTTCTTTGATGGTTTACATCGTTACAACTTGAAGTTAAATCCCGCTAAGTGCGCTTTTGGAGTTCCAGCCGGCAAGTTGTTGGGATTTCTAGTCAGCAGAAGGGTATTGAGCTCGATCCTTCCAAGATTAAAGCAATTCAAGAGTTACCTCTGCCGAAGACGAGAAAAGAGGTGATGAGTTTCTTAGGGAGGTTGAACTACATCAGTCGATTCATCGCTCAATCAACCGTGGTGTGCGAGCCTATCTTTAAGCTGTTGAAGAAAGATGCTTTGCCAAAGTGGACTAAAGAATGTTAGACTGCTTTTGATGCTATCAGGAACTATTTGTCCAATCCACCGGTATTGGTTCCTCCACAAGAAGGGAGTCCATTATTGCTGTATTTGTCCGTCTCAGATAGTGCATTCGGATGCGTGCTTGGTCAACACGACGAGACATGAAAGAAGGAAAGACCTATCTATTACATTAGCAAGAAGTTCACTCCATACGAGTCTCGTTACACTTGGTTGGAGAGAACATGTTGTGCTTTGACTTGGCTTGCCCAGAAATTGAGGCATTATTTGTTTTCATATACTATATACCTTATTTCTTGAATGGATCCGCTGAAGCACATTTTCCAGAAGGCGATGCCTACCAAAAAGTTGGCCAAATGGGAAATGTTGTTGAGTAAATTTGATATTGTGTATGTGACTCAGAAATCTTGCAGAGAATCCTGTTGATGAAGAATATGAACCACTCAAGACTTATTTTCACGATGAAGAAGTATCGTTTGGGGTTAATATATTTCTGAAACATATCCTGGTTGGAGCTGATTCTTCGATAGAGTAGTAAATCACCAATGAAAAGGTATCAGAGTGGTCTTAGTGTCAGAATCTTGTCAACACTATCCCATGGCAGCTAAACTCTGATTTAATTGCACGAACAACATGGCTGAATATGAAGCTTGTGTTCGTGGTTTGTAAATGGCCATCGACATGAATGTCCATGAATTATTGGTTATTGGAGATTCAGATATGTTGATTGATCAGGTTCAAGGAGAGTGGGTCGTGAAGAACTAGAAGATTATACCTTACGTGCAGTATGTACAGAAGTAGTGCAAAAGATTTCGTAAGATCAATTTCAGACATACTCCCAGAATACAAAATGAGTTGGACGATGCTCTTGCCACCATCACTTCGATGATTAAACATCAAGATACTGATTATATTAATCCCCTGGATATAGAACTGAAAGAACATCCAGTTCATTGTTCACATGTTGAAGTAGAACCAGACGGTTTGCCATGGTATTTTGATATAAAGAAGTATTTGGAGTCTGGGATTTATCCGGAAGATGCTACATCCAACCAAAAGAACTTGATACGTCGTATGGATCTCAATTTCTTTCACAGTGGAGAAACTCTTTATAGGAGGACTTCAGCTTTGGGTCTCCTCAGATGTGTCGATGCTATTGAAGCTGCGAAGCTTATCGAACAAATGCATGCTGGAGTTTGTGGCACACATATGAATGGGCTCACTTTGGCGAGAAAAATCCTTCGAGCCGGTTATTTCTGGATGACTATGGAGAATGGTTGTTGCAAGTTTGTGCAGAAATGTCATAAATGTCAAGTGCACGATGATCTGATTTGAGTGCCGCTTCATGAAATAAATGCTATGAGTTCACCTTGGCTATTTGTGGCTTGGGGCATGGATGTCATCGGTCCGATGAAGCTAGCCACTTCTAATGGACACAGATTCATTTTGGTTGCTATTGATTACTTCACAAAGTGGGTGGAAGCATCTTCTTATAAGTCGGTAACCAAGAAAGTTGTAGTTGATTTTTTTCGCAACAATCTGATATGCAGGTTTGGAGTACCAAAAGCCATCATTACTGATAATGGTGCAAATCTCAACAGTCACTTGATGACAGACATATGTGAGAAATTTAAGATTACTCATCGAAACTCGACCGCTTATAGTCCTCAAATGAATGGAGCTGTAGAGGCCGCCAACAAGAACATCAAGAAGATCTTGAGGAAAATGATTGACAATCACCAAGGTTGGCATGAAATGTTGCCATATGCTTTATTGGGTTACCGAACAACTGTCAGAACGTCGATTGGAGCCACTCCGTATTTGCTGGTATATGGAACAGAAGAATTCATACCTGCTGAAGTCGAGATACCGTCCTTGAGAATCATCCAAGAAGATGAGTTGAGTAATGCTGAATGGGCCAGCAAGCGGATTGATCAGTTAACCTTGATTGATGAAAAGAGAATGGTCGCTATCTGTCATGGTCAGTTGTATCGACAGAGAATGATTCGTGCTTTCCAAAAGAGAGTAAGAGCCAGAATTTTGGAAATTGGTCAGTTGGTCCTTAAGCGCATTTTTCCTCATCAAGATGAGTACAAAGGAAAATTTGCACCAAATTGGCAACGACCCTACATAGTTTGCAAAGTATTATCTCGAGGTGCTTTGTTCCTGTTGGAGATGGATGGCACCGCATGGCCGAAGCCGATCAACTCAGATGCTGTCAAGAGATATTACGTGTGAAGTTTCAGTTTGTATTTCTTTCATTTACTTATAATTGTTCTATTTTCTTGTGTTTGCTTTGTTTAAAATTTTATCCCTCTTGTTTGAACTACGTTCGACCTGAATTCTCAAGAATGAGATGCGTAGGCGACCTGTGTCGGCCTCGATCGGTTTCTTTGTAATTTCTTATTGTTGTTAACCTTGATGGGGAACTACGTTTGAACTGATTCCTCCCTTTACGGGATATGTAGTCTCCACAAGGGTTCGGTCATATCTCATGTAAGATTTCTATTTTTTTTCTTTACAATAGAAACTGGGACAAAATTTTTGAGTGGGTCTCAATAATTCTCGAGAAGAAACTTTTTCCTCAGCAAGTCAAGACTGAAGATACTTCAAAATTTGCAACTGGGACAATTTTTGAAAGGATCTCAAAAATTCCATAATTTACACCAACAGTTAAAGATAAACTGAAATTTGTAGCTACGACAAAGTTTTTGAGGATGGCCTCAAAATTTCAGCATGGGTTCATCGACAGTCTAGAGAGACTCCGAATACTCCCCAGCGAATAATCAGATAGACCTCCAAGCATCAAACTCAAAGAAGTTCGCTAAGCCGGACGTGAAATGATACTTGGCAGTAACCCTTTTCAAAATGCCACTTTTCGAAAATTTATTTTCTCTTAACATTTTCCATGTGTATTTCGTTTGTTTTGGCATGAAATATTTTATCTTATCTATCAAGAATCAGGAGATTAGAAAAATCAACCGATGATAGCATGACGGGGAGAAAACAACTAAAGAATCGACACAAATCAGTTTATTTTAAAACTAATGAATTTTCTGTGAATGCACGTTTATAATCTTGCTCTGAAATCATTAGATTTCTCCGATCGATGAATATGGAGAAGTCAAGGGGCCAAAGGCATTCCCCAATTTACAAATTTTCTGTGGATGCAGGAATTATTTTATATTACTCAACAACATGAATTCTATAAGGAGCGTCCAGCTAGATTCAAAGATGAATCAAATGAAAACCCTGGAAATGATAGCTTACGTTTTTCATCAAGGACGCCATCTACATCACATTATCAGACACGATAGTGTTGCTACCAGTAGGGTCAGTGTATTTCTATTGTCGGTTGAGATGATACACTACCGGAAGGTTCATCTTATCATATTGACAATTGATATGATATCATTATCTAGAAGGCACCCAGAAGATAACTATGTTGATCGATTGAAGCACTTTTTTCATTTGGTACAAAGGTTGGCATCGCGAATCAATATTCATGCATCGCGGGAAGATATTCATACCCCGCAAGAAATCACGCATCGTGGAAGGATATTCATGCCCTGCAAAAAAAAATGCATCGCGGAAATTCATGCATCGCGGGTCAATAATCATGCATCGCAGAAAGTCATGCATCGCGAGTCAATATTCATGCATCGCGGAAGATCATATATCGTGAGTTAATATTCATGCATCGCGGGAAGATACTCATGCTTCTAGAAAATCATGTATCGCGGAAATTCATGCATCGCGATCAATATTCATGCATCGCGGAAGATCATACATCGTGAGTTAATATTCACATCGCGGGAAGATATTCATGCCCTTCAAGAAATCACGCATCGTGGGAAGATATTCATGCCCCGCAGAAAATCATGCATCGCGGAAAGTTATGTATCGCGAATCAATATTCATGCATCGCGAAAGATCATGCATCGTAGAATATCATGCATCGCGAGTCAATATTCATGCATTGCAGAAGATCATGCATCGCGAGTTAATATTCATGCATCACGGGAAAATATTTAAGCCTCACAAGAAATCACTCATCGCGGGAAGATATTCATGCCCCAGAGAAAATCATGCATCGCGGAAAGTCATGCATCGTGAGTCAATATTCATGCATCACAAAAGATCATGCATCGCGATTTAATATTCACGTATCGCGGGAATATTCATGCCCCGCAAGAAATCACTCGTCGCAAGAAGATATTCATGCCCCGCAAGAAATCACTCGTCGCAAGAAGATATTCATGCCCCGCAGAAAATCATGCATCGCGGAAAGTCAGGCATCGCGGGTCAATATTCATGCATCACGGAAGATCATGCATCGCGAGTTAATATTCACGCATCGCGGGAAAATATTCATGCTAGTGGAAATCATGCACTACCGGAGAAGAAAATCGTGCATCTCAAGAGAAATGTTTACCCATCGACATCAACTCCATCTCTATTTGACAAGATTAAACATCAAGAAAGCATCGAAGACGACATCAAGAGAAATTTCAGCACACTACATCAGTTTGTATTTATTTCGACATCAAATGAAGAGTACATTGAAGATTGCATTGCAAACATAAGACATAAGCTTTATTTGCTTTCCGTCACACCGATCGAGTGGACGTTAAATGTTGAAGGATAGCAACTAAGTGTCGACACGGTAAAAGATACTATCTCCCATTTGAATTATATTTTTTTGCTGATGAGTTTTATTTCAGTCTTTGTCGAGAGCATCCGAAAGGATGAAATCTCCAAAAACAAACCACAAGTGCGGACGACATCAAAAAGGATGTAGGACAACGTGGAACTTTTTCTTAGCAGCGAACTAGGACATATTCCAAAGAGGAGTGTCAAACTCTTGGAACGCGAGCAGAGGAGCAACTTCCACCACAATCAAACCACACCCTATCGTAGGCATGTGGGTTTTTCTTTGTCTTTTGTCAGTTTCAATTTTGCATCCAGAATTTTGGTTGTTTGCCGGAGGCAAGTTTCCAATCTGAGTGACAATGCGCCAAGAGCTTTGGAAATTATGTCCGTGTAAATTCTTAATTATGGGTGTGAAGCACGCCACATTCATGGCTAAGAGGTTACAAGCCTCTTTTTCTTATCAACCGATTGAGTCGAACTACAAACAGTCTGATTCCTAAGGTTTAAGGATATGTAGGCGGGCTCAATGTTGAAAACTCGACTGTATTCCAACATTCCCACTTAATCCTATTCCCGAGCATGTCACGACCGGAATCTAGACCATAGACAAGACCGGCGTTGTTGACCTCTTAGAGGTCGCAGACAAGCCTACATACGTCATCGTTACTTCATCTAGGTTTATTTTAGCGGAAAATTTGAACTTTTGTTTACTTAAACTTTATATTGGAAAACATTGATCTCGCATAATACTATCTGCGTATACTCATAAGCGTTCACAACAACCATCTAAATCAAGATAATCAAATGAAAGATACAGTCTTAAATATAGAGTTGCCAAAATGGCACCAATAAAACGTCTGAAAGTAAATACGAAAGAAACGCTAGTGGAACATACTCCACTAGCTCATGCCTACGTCTACGCTAGAATAAGCTAGTAAGCATCCTCTAAAGCATGAGGGCCTACCATATTCGGATGAAAGCTCCACGTCAGGAGAACTTTTGCGTCGACTCAAAATCTCTAACGTCCAGCTGCACCTGCACCTAAAAGTAGATATATGTATGGAATTAGTACACACTTGTACTAAGTATGGGTATATGCAAGCACACACCACGAACATGCATTATTTATAATAGCTCTCTCCTAACGATATGAGTTATAGAAAGTCAAGTCAGTGGACTTGCCAAAATCGGATTAGGAAAGTCATGCCATGAGAGTAACATGCATTATCATACGTATCATATTGCACACAACACCTAACATATTGCATTTATCACATAACATATTGCATATAGCACATATCATATTTCATTTCATTCGTTCATATTCCATGAGACCTTGGAATCATAGATATAACATTAGGACTTCCCAAAATGAGGGCTCAACATATGGGACCTCAACTAGGGAGCCTTCTTTAGCAAACACAGAGTCTGCTTCATTCATTCATACATACTTTATTTCATTTCATTCATAGGCTAGGATGTAGTTTAAGACTATCATTGGGTTCACTGTGCAATGACCAACAATGACCTAGTGTCATTACGTAAGTCTAGTTCACCTCTTGATTATCCTACCCAAACATCTTTGGTATCGTCCGTTTCATTGTGGGCATTACATGAGGCTGACCTCATTCTTTCTTTGGGAACTTTAACTTTACCCGACATAGATCATGTGAGCTACATGAAATCTTGTGTCTACCCCACATAAAAAAGATGTGGAATCACCGGCCAAAGTGAAACCAAAACATGCTAGCGTATATAGGGAATTGAACCCTTCTAGATCCCTATGTTGGATGCATAGGTTCAAAGACTAGGAGATATAAGAATACCCATACCCGTCTGGATGGACAGTCTCATCTCATGAGAATTACACGAACCTCTGCCTTCCCAAAAGAAGGAATCGCCACTCATAGCTAGCCTATCGGTGCTCAGTATAAAGTTCCATTACATTCATCTCATACATCATAGAAGCTGGATTCTAGCATGAGGGCATCATTGCTCATTAGATGATTTCTCATCTCATCATTAGTATTAAGTATGCATTAACTTTAGTACTTTCATTAGAGTGTTCATAGAGACAGGTCTCTTCTTTAACTTTACACTCTCATAGGTGAGTACGTTTTTGTAACATTTACTTAGGCTCATTTGAGATTGCTCTCATATTTTACATTAGCCTCTTATCATGTTGTCACCACATTCATTAGTCTTAGCACATTTGCCCTTCATAATTACTCACCCTTTTTCACGTGAATGTTCTTTTCATCATATGCCAATGCACTTGGCCTTTTAGTGTGTTTCACACTGTTACTTAACCCTTCTGGGGTCTCATCATTCATCACATAACATCTTTGGTTCACTTACTTTATAAACGTATGCTGGACTTATGAGTCCACTCACAAGCCATGAGGCTTCATTCATAGTTCGTTTAAGTGATTCATATTGCCCAAGATTATGTGGTACAAGACTTATGCATCTTGTAAGTATGCCAAGGTCTCAATTTTGATTCCTATAGGCAGCATTCATTAATTATTTAATTACGTAAGACTTATGTGTCAATACAGTATTGGGCAAGGGAACCCGATTTCGAATCCCTTGAGCAACACTTAATCTTATATTAAACTTGGTAATTGTATTTTTTCAGATTTGGGGGACCCTAGGTCGATCCCCATCACCCCCATATATTTTTCATTATTTTCCCTCCTCTCTTTTCCGTTTAAGGCCAAGAGGTTGTGGGATCGATCCCCCACAACTTCATTTTATTTCTCTTAGTTTTTCTCTTAACTTTCTCACCTATCAAAGAGGTTGTGGGTTCAATCCCCACTCACCTCATCTTATTTTTCTTGATTTTTGTCTCAAACATTTCGGCCTGGGGAACCCAAGATCGAATCCCCATGCCCACATTCTTTTCTTTTTCTTTGTTTACTTGATTCCTTCACTTAGATTAAGAGGGTGTGGGATCGAACCCCCACAACCTCACCTTATTTTTAATTGCACTTTATCCTTACCTTCTCATTCGGCCAAGAGGTTGTAGGTTCGAATCCCACATACCTCATTTTTATTATTTCTTTATTTCATTTTTCTCCTCTCTCCTTCATCCATCCAAGAGGCTGTGGGTTCTAACCCCACACGCCTCACTTCATTTTCTTTAATTTTTCTCCTAACTTTTCACTTGAGCTTTACCCCATTTTGAATCCCCCTTACCTCATTTTATTATTTAATTTTTTATAACTTGTATATGGTGAGGTCTTGGGTTCAATCCCCACTGACATCATGCATTATAAAAATATTTTTAAAAGTAACATTTTTAATAGTAAGCTGCCGAGAACAAATTTCCAGAATGCTGGAAATTTGTTCACCCTTTTTGCAGCCCTTCTTCTCAACTTTTAAATGTTAGATTTAGGACAATTTTCATGTAGCATCTAGTGCATCTTTACGTGAGTTTTCATGGTTACTTTCGTACATTTGATCACATTTTTGCAGTTCATTTTCTCACCCACTTTCACGTTAAACATTAAGACATTTCGAGTAGTTTTTAGGGAGATCTTTAGGTGCATTTTCAAGGTTACTTTCAATCAAAAATTTTCATTCAATTCAACAACTTTGAACTCATATGAACATCACGCTTTTAACATATTCATACACGTAAAATACAACTATTTAACATGTCAAATTCCATGCTTCAAGCCTAGACTAAAATCACAGTACACACGTGCACCCACAAGTTAACATATCACACATTTTCGGAAACACTTCTTTCATTTCTACATAATTCCGAATACACATTCAAACACGTAATCACAACCAGCCCTAAAATCATCTACCAGAAGTCATACCAACGCATACTTGATCTTTCAAAGGATCTAATGACAGGGGCATGCAACGGGGACAACCTTAGTTTCTGATTGTGAATAGTCTGAAAATTAGGGGTCTCTTGGGAAAGGGAGCAAGAGGGAAGAAAACCCATACCTGAAGTCGTTCAAAGTGTTCTTACGTGCTGCCAAAATTCCCCCACTAAGACAACGTCTCACCACAGAAATCACAAGCACAATCCGTGGAGAATTTGGTTTTTGCTTTTCGTTTTGAAGCTTGTTTTGCTTTTTGAGTTTTAGCGTTCAAGTTCTTGATGAACTTTAATTTTTGTTCTGTTCTTTTTCTTTTGTTGAAGACTGATCGTGCAAGTGAGGGTGAGAGTAGATACAGAGACGTGAGAATGAGTGGATTAGGATTAGGAGAGTTAGGTGGAGACTTAGTCAAACTAGAACTCCTCATTATTTATTAATTTTATTATTAAAAATCTGATTTTCCTTTACTAATCAGAAAATTAAATATTAATTTATTCACTAATTCACTAAATACCAATTAATTCATTTAATTAGTTGCTTCCACCCAGGTTCAAACCCGGTAAAGCTTAAATTTGCATAAGGGTCAAATTCGGTCAACCCCTACCCGAATGGCCCCTTAATAATATTAATTAATTAATTAATTAATACTTAGGGTAATTACAATACTACCCTTAGCCTGGAAAAGACCATTTTACCCCTAGACCCTCCAAACCTAAGATTACCCCTTTTAAGTCCGATAAAACTCATTCGGGTGAATCTCTTCAATTCGGGTGCCCTACATAGTTGGTTCTCACCTTGCCTAGCTCAAGTAGCTCACCAAGTTGGTTGGCTTGTCTAGTGCATAGGTTTTGAGGTCTGGTTCTACGCGTAACAAGCCGTGTGAACCCGATCTAATCCATGCATTCTAGGTACGTTTAAGCATTACTTAGCATAGTTATTTTTGGGTTGTTACAGAGCATTTCGGTCCCTTCATAATCCGGTATCGAGATGATTTTGATTTCTTTCAAAATTGTGCGGTAAATCAAGTGTACCGAACTACAAGTGGCCTGAATTCTCATATAGCCTGAGATATGTAGGAAACCCATTTTCGGGGGTTCGGCCATAATTCCTAAAATCCGTACCAAATCCCTTTCCTAAAGATGATTAGGTGGTCGGTCAAAATTAGTTTGGTCTATTTTATTTTCCTCGAATTTCTTGCACCAATCCAAGTAAAAAATGGGACAGTTGTTGACACCTAATTTTGACCTTCGACGATATGAATTAATTAACGAGCTTCTTAATTCTGCACGATTTAAAAATGATTAGATTTTATATAGTTTAAAATATTTTAAGTTACTTTTAATTAATCTCATCACCTTTTTATAATTTTTAGATAATGTATGTGTTTTACGTATTTATGTATACAACTAGTATATTTTATGATTATTCAAAAATCGCCTCAAAAGGATTTTATTTTTGGTTTTAATACTTCGCTAAATTAGCGTACACTTTCGGACTAATTGTGTCATAATTAAATCGATTATTTTATTTCGCTATAAGTAAGAATCTTGTCAATTAATTTCTTATTAATTCAGTTTTACCTTATCCAAAATCCTTTCAACACTTTGCAAAAATTAATTTTGGGCCTTTTCTCCCAAAATTTTCCAGCAGCCCACTTCTCTTTAGTTCACAACACAGGCACAACACCACTTAAACATTAAACCTATCCCATGTTCCAATTCAACAATACAAAGGACCACCCAAAATTTCCCAAAGTTTTCAGCAATTCCGAGCCCATTGTTTTCGCCCCAACCCAATACCTAGTCAACCCGACCCACCTTTTCATTTTTGCCCCATTCCAGCGTTAACAACAGCTGGCACAGCGCACCAAATGGCATCTTCGAAAAACGAAACAACCATCCGAGAGAATGAGTGAAGGACACCCTTCATCCCGTACGCACCCCACGCTAGAGCACGCATCATAGAGTTCACGAGCGACGTCGATTTCAGCGGCAACAACGTCAAATTATAGGGCGCTATACGGTAAGCAAAGGCTGCCACACGTTTCCTGCTTTCTTATGCTGCTGGGTACGAGTTTGTACGAAGGAAAAGTCTAGGTGGCAAAATCCCGTTGTTTGTTCGTTCTTGCTAAGAAATCGGACGGTCCTCGTTGTTTTCCCGTTGTATATTGTACAATTTTGAACTGTTTCCCCCAAATTTGCTAGCTGTGAATTTTCCCCCCTTTTTTTCCTTTTCTGGAAAAACGTTTTTGAAGTTGGAGGGGATGATTGTCTCCCTTTTGGATGAAATTTTGGGATTGGAATTCAAACCCCCTAGTTCTAATACGATTTTGCCCTCGTCCTTTCCCCCTCTCTTTTCTTGAACCCTAATCTCCTCCTATATATATTCTCTTCATCTCTCTGTTAAGGGGGATGAATTTGTAGCAATATTTGTTGAAATCTTTCTATTAAAAAACTGACAAAGAGGGATTGGAAAGGATTTTGGTCAGAAATTTTCCTTAGAGTTTGGAATATTTACAGAGGAGAAGAATTCTAAACAGAAAAAAAAATCACCTCATACTACAGGAAATTTTAAAAACGCCTTTTTTTCTAATCCTATGTTGTGGAGAGCCCTTTCCGAGTTTGGTCTTGCATTCTTGGTTGGCCGTTCGAGATTGAGATCGTGTTTAAGGTTGTGGAATCGCTGATCTCTAGGTCGCGTTGTTCTCCGTTAGCTGCACCTAAGAAGGTATTGTCCGTCTCTTTACAATATTCTTGCGATTCCTTTTCATTCTTCCTCTATTTTCAGTCACAGTTAGGTAGTTGGCTGTTAGCGAACGCTATGTTCTATGTCTTTGACTTGAGTGAATAATTCGAGATGTTAATAGCCTGTTTTTTTTTTAGTTTGGAGTCGACTTGTTGGCTCTATAACTAATTTGTTTTGAATCTAGACTCTTTGCCTTTATCCAAGGTCTAGACAGGCTATCCTGATGTCTCTAGTCCCGGTTCCGATTCATTGGTCTTGTATTTGACTTCAAGCCTGTACTCCCTGCGTATTGAACCCACGTGTGCGTGGTAAATGTTCATAGTTTGGTATTTCATATTTATGTTCTTGTTTACATTTTGTTAAGCATTCTCAGAATGTTAAAACAATATTGTATCATTTCGTTTTCATTTCCAGAAGACCACCTCAATTAGTTTTCTTCTATAATGCATATAGGTCCCTGTTAAAGTCGCAAAATTTTCTCATGTTGACAAGTTTTTATCCCTGCCTACCTTACACATTTTCAACTATTACATGTTTTTATGCCTAGCTAAAGGATGTTTGTCCTTGCCCATTGTTTCAAGGTCGTAAAACCTATGTACTATGGCTGGCTTCGAATGTGTTATGTCTTTGTTTTATACTACCTCACTAACTTGTTTCGATTGATTAGCTTAACTAGTTCTGTTAGATCTGTGTTTGATTTTCTTAGAGTTCATTTAGGTTGTCCCTCTCATATATTTTTGAATATTGAATTTAGTGTTTTATACTTCCTGGAGTATCTTTGTGTTCTCATTTTCTAATGTGACTTGCTTAGTCGATTTTATTCCCTCATGTTATCTAAACCACCCTTTAGTTGTTGTCTTATTCTTCCCGGTCAGTTCCCACCCCCGAAGTGTTTATCTTCTGAGTAATCGTATTTAGCCTATTTTGGGACAGTACCCTCTATTCAGTTAAGAGCTTTCTCATCTTGAGGCCTTAAAAATAATAATAATAATAATAAAGAGATGGTCACTTAGCGTTATATATCTGTTTATTTCTTTGGGATTCAAATTATCATTGCTGTTAAGTAATCAATTCCTTCAAGATTAAAATATATGCTACACAAAGTCAGTTTAATATGAAGACTTTATCTGGCAACCATGGTTCTTTTATATATCTATATTTATTTTAAGATTAAGTCAAGTGTTGTTAGTTCGGCATCTCGTTTATCTCGGAAAAGCATTTAGCCTAGATTGATTTGTCTTAAAAGAAGAAAAGGGGAAGTTTGATTGACAAGTTTCTAAATGGCAAGCGTAAAATATATATATATAGAACATATTTTTAGATTATTGTCAAGTGTGTGGTTGTCATCAGTAAGTTGGTCCTCTTATTGATTAGTCTTGCCTTATTTATGAGTTCCATTATCATTAGCATGTATATTAATCCTTTTCTTCTTTTATCGTTGCATATGATTTTGAGTGAGTTCATGGAACTCTAGCGCCTCTTCTTTCCATTCCCAAGGTCCACGAAGGCCCAATAACGACTTCATCCAATCAACCCATAAAATTGACGTACAGGTCCCGAGTTTGGAAGAATTCGAGTGGGGCGAGTCGGGAGTTGAAGAAATTTGAGCAGAAGGCCCATATTTTAATTGGCATTATATGTTGTATTTTCTTATTTTGGGCCTAAGCCCTTGTCTTTACTGTTATTAAGCTATTAGAACTAGACTATTAGAATTTTGGACAGGTACAAATGGGCCTAAGCCCCAAAACGGAAGATGGGTCCAAATACCGGTCCAGGCGGACAGATATCCCGGATTTGGACCAAATTCTCTCTCTCTCTCTCTCTCTCTCTCTCTCTCTCTTATTTTTTTTATTTATCTGGTTTATTTGTCGGTAGTTTTTGAAGTTAAAGAATCAAAATCCCCGCAAATGCCGTAATGTTTTATTGACTTAAATTTTCAAAAGGATTCTAAAAGAATGAATAAATTTGCAAACCAATTCTTACTTAGATAGTAAAATTAATTACTTTGTTTCAAACAACTCCAAACGAAATTTTCTCTCAAATAAAGTTAAGTTCTAGCCAAATTAAATTAGTTGCCGGTTAACCGTATTACCAGATATTTTAGGTGCCTTAAAAACCTTCCTAAAATATAAATAAGAATCCCCGAACCCTTTCAAAGTTTTCAATTGATTTTTCTGTTTAACTATTTTGAAAACAAAGATTTTCTTAATTTTTCTTTAAAAATTAAGTGGCGACTCTAAAAAGTCAAAAAACTTATAAAAATATTATTTTACAAAAACGTTAAAACAAGTGTAAACTCACCAAATGAGAAGCCTACATGTGCCAAGTGTGGAAAGGGTCATTTTGGTGAATGCTTGGTTGGAACGGGGAATTTTTTTGGTTGTAGTAAAAATTGGCACAAGGTTAGGGATTATCCCAATGTGAGGGGTCAAGACAAGGGTAGTGCTCAAACCCAAGCAAGTGATTCAAATGAGGCTCCAAAGAAGAACCGCTTATATGCTCTCCGCTCTAGGGGTGAGCAAGAGACTTCTCCCGATGTGGTGACGGGTATGTTGAACGTCTTCTCTATTAATGTATATGCCTTATTTGATCCCTTTGCTACTTTATCATTCGTTACCCCTCTATTAGACAAAAAGTTTGACATTTTGACTGATATTTTGCATGAACCTTTTATTGTGTCTACTCTGGTGGGTGAGTCGGTTGTTGCAAAAAGGGTGTATAGAAATTGTCCAATAATGTTTCCCAATAGAGTTTCTTATGTTGAAATAGTAGAACTTGATATTCTTGATTTTGATATTATATTGGGTGTGGATTGGTTGCATGCTTGCTTTGCCTCTACTGATTGTAGGACAAGGGTGGCGAAGTTTTACTTTCGAAATGAACCCGTTGAAGAGTGGAAGGGGAGGGGATTCTATTCCTAGAGGTCGTATCATCTCTTTTCTAAAATCATGTAAAATGATCGCTAAAGGTTGTCTATACCATATTGTAAGAGTCCAAGATCTAGACTCCGAAATTCAGCCCATTGAATCGGTCCCCGCAGGGAGTGAATTTCTGGAGGTCTTTCCTAATGATCTTCCCGGTATTCCTCCCGAACGGGAAATTGATTTTGGTATCGATTTGCTACCAGATACAAATCCCATTTCAATTCCTCCTTATCGGATTGCTCCGGCCGAATTGAAAGAGTTGAAGGCTCAACTCAAGGATTTACTAGACAAAGTATTTATTAGACCTAGTATTTCTCCATGGGGTGCTCCTGTTTTGTTTGTGAAGTAGAAGGATGTGTCCTTAAGAATGTGTATCGATTATTGCCAACTCAGTAAGGTTACTATTAAGAATAAGTATCCTCTCCCTTAGATTGACGACTTGTTTGATCAACTCCAAGGGGCAAGCTACTTTCTAAGATTGATTTGAGGTCGGGGAATCACCAACTTAGTGTGAGCGGTGAGGACATACGAAAGACGGCGTTTCAGACTAGATATGGTCATTATGAGTTCCTAAAAATGTCCTTTGGCTCACTAATGCTTCGGCGGCATTTATGGACCTAATGAATAGGGTGTTTTGAAATTACCTAGATTCATTTGTCATTTTCTTCATTGACGACATCTTAGTATATTCAAAAAATGAGAGTGATGACATGGGTCATTTGAGGGTGGTATTGCAAACCCTTAAAGAATATCAATTGTTTGCCAAGTATAGCAAATGTGAGTTTTGGTTGAGGTCGGTGGCGTTTCTTGGTCATATCATCTCCAGTGAGGGAGTTGAGGTTGATCCAAGGAAAATGGAGGCGATGAGAAGTTGGCCTAGACCATTGACTCCAACCGACATTAGGAGCTTCTTTTGTCTAGTAGGTTACTATCGGAGGTTTGTGGATGGTTTTGCGTCCATTGCATCTCCCTTGACTACTTTGACCGAAAATAGTAAGAAGTTTGAGTGGTCGGAGGCATGTGAAATGATCTTACAAACCTTGAAAGATAGGCTTACCTCCTCTCCGTTGTTGACCTTATCGGAGGGTACAAAAGGTTTTGTTGTGTATTGTGATGCATCCCGAGTGGGTTTAGGGTGTGTGCTTATGCAACATCTAGGCAACTTAAGGTGCATGAGAGAAACTATCCAACTCATGACCTTGAATTAGCGGCCGCGGTGTTTGCCTTGGAAATGTGGAGGCATTACTTGTATGGTGTCCATGTCGATGTCTTCACCGACCATAAGAGTCTCCAATATGTGTTTACCCAAAAGGAGTTGAATCTCCAACAAAAAATGTGGTTAGAATTGTTGAAATATTATGACATGAGTGTCCTTTATGACCCCGAAAAGCCCAATGTGTTTGCGGATGCTCTAAGTCGTACGTCTATGGGTAGTGTGTCTCACATACATGAAGCCCAGAAAGACCTAGTGAAAGATGTTCATAGGTTGGCTAGGTTGGGTATGAGGTTGGAAAATTTTCCAAATGGTGGTTTCATGGTTCATAATAACTCCGAGTCATCATTGATAGTTGAGGTGAAGTACAAACAACACCTTGATAAATCATTGATGGAGTTCAAGGAATCGGTCCTTGGCAAGCTTAATGAAGCATTATGCCTAGGGGGGATGGTATTTTAAGGTGCCAAGGAAGATTGTGTGTTCCCAAGGTAGATGGGTTGAGGGACCGGATCCTTGAGAACGCCCATGTGTCCCGCTACTCCATTCATTCGGGTGCGACAAAGATGTACCATGACCTTAGCGAAACATATTAGTGTGAAGGTTTGAAGAAGGACATAGCGGAGTTTGTCGCTAAATGTCCAAATTGCCAACAAGTAAAGGCCGAACATCAAAAGCCGGGTGGCTTACTACAAGAAATCAAAGTTCCTACTTGAAAGTGGGAAGACATCCATATGTATTTTGTAGTGGGTTTACCTCGGACTCAAAAGCAATATTACTCTATATGGGTGGTTGTGGATAGGTTGACCAAGTCCGCTCACTTTATTCCCTTCGAGTCTACTTATTCAGCGGAAAATTATGCTAGGATCTTCATAGATGAGATTATGTGTTGCCATGGTATTCCGTTATCCATCATATCAGATGGGGGTGCACAATTCACATCTAGGTTTTGGAGGTCATTCCAAGAAGGGTTGGATACTAAGGTGAAATTGAGTACCGCTTTTCATCCCCAAAAGGATGGTCAAGCGGAACGTACTATTCAAACCTTTGAGGATATGATTAGGTCTTGTATTATTGACTTCAAGGGAAATTGGGATAACTAATTGCCTTTGGTTGAGTTTGATTATAATAATAGTTTTCATTCATCCATTTCCATGGCTCCCTATGAAGCCTTGTATGGTAGGAGGTGTAGGTCTCCTATTGGATGGTTTGAAGTGGTTGAGCCTTCGCTTCTTGGTCCCGATTTGATTTATAAGACTTTGGAGAAAGTTCATATCAGAAGGAATGGGTTGCAAACGGCCTATAGTAGGCAAAAGTCTTATGCCGATCATAGGAGAAGGGATTTGGAGTTTGAAGAAGGCGATAAAGTGTATTTAAAAATTTCACCTATGAAAGGGGTGGTTAGGTTTGGCAAGAAAGGTAATCTAAGTCCTCGTTATGTGGGTCCCTATGAAATCTTGCAAAGGGTTGGTAAGGTTGCTTATGAATTGAAACTTCCTAGTGAATTAGCTTCGGTTCATCCGGTTTTCCATGTTTCCATGCTGAAGAAGAGTATGTGTGATCCCGAGTCCGTTCTTCCTATTGAGGGTCTTGGTGTCAAGGATAATCTATCTTATGAGGAAGTCCCGGTTCAAATTCTTGATAGGGAAGTAAAGAAATTGAGGAATAAAGAGGTGGTTTGCGTAAAGGTGTTATGGAAGAAACACCTAGTTGAGGGTGCAACATGGGAGGCCGAGGCCGACATGAAGTCCCGTTACCCTCATATATTTGATAACTAAGGTTAGTTACTTTTATTAATAATGAAAAATAATGATAGAAATTGAAGTTACTTGATTTTTGGTAAAGTCTTGCAAAATGTGCATTTTTGAAAACGTTACAGTGAGGCTATAGTGAATAGTGCATTAGAACATGAAATTTTGCCTTTTTGGTTGTTTGAGTTATGTTGTGCATTTTTCTATGGTGAGTCATGATGAAAAGTTTTGTAGCATGTTGATAAAGTTGAACTTTGTTCTAATTGACTCATGTAGAGTATGTTGAGCTCATATGTGTTGTGAGAAGGAAATTCCTCATAATAAAATGTTTGAGTCTTATGTGTGGTAATTGAAGTTTTGAATTGCCTTTTTGAAATGTTATTATTTATATTGTTTTGTATTTTTGATTGGTTGGGATGCCAGTCTTGAGTCTATTCCTTCCTTCAAAAGAAATTTTAGTGTCATTCGGGGACGAATGTTCCTAAGGGGGGATAATGTAACACTTTAAAAATCCAATACGTGCCTTAAAACCTAACATAAGTGTCATGAGGTCTAGACACTGTTTTGAAGTCCATCTTAATGAATATAGGTCATTTAGGATGTTTAGAAACCAAAACGTCCAAGAACATCCATGATGTCCGGAAATTTAGTTCAAAGAGGTAATAGCGTGTCTAAGCCTATTTGACTTACTTTTAGGAGTCGAAAATGCATGAAATATGGTAAGAGGGTGTATAACATGTGATAAAGACGATTCATGATCGAAACATCCAGGTACAACTCCCCAAGGACCAACCAAGGTCCCTTGAGGAGGACCCTAGCACGTTGGATGCAACACTGCCTTGGAAGTGTGCACCAACGAAACCCAACCAACGGCTCGTGTGCGGATCGTCTGGGCGTCGATGCCAACCATCATCCCACACTTAGGAAAATTGATGAAGACGTCTCCTGCACAAGTCTCTGACCAAAACGACGAGTGTGCAGGACGGAGGGGGGACTAGTCGTCGACTCACAGACGGATCGTCGATTGGGTCTCGTCTGTGAGGGTCAAGTTTGCTGCATGTTTTTAAGTTAGGTCATTTAATTAGTTAATAGGTTAGGTGGTTAATTAGGGGCTTAAGGGAGTCTAATTAAGTTACCATATAAAGACCCCAACCCCAATTAGTCTAAACACAACTCTCAAAACAAATCCTATTCCTTCTCTCTTGTTTCTCTCTCTATTGGAAGACACCATTGAAGACAAGCTAGGGGGAGGGATTTGGGGGCTAAAAAGGGACGATTTCTCCATCAAATCTTCATCAAACATTGAGGTATGGGATCTATTTGTAAGACCTCGAAAATGAGATAAGGTGTCTAAATCCTAAAATGTTCATCTTAATGTTATAAGGTCCTAAAATGCCTTATTATGTCATATAGAGTCAGTGTGAAAAGTTTGAAGTGATTTGGAAGTCGAACATCAAGGGACGTCCAAGAGGTTCGACGAATAGTCGCTTATGTGCCTCATGTGCGTATGCATGCCTAAATTGTGTGAAAGGAGTCTAATAAGTCTTGAAATGGTTTTAAATGATGTTTAATGTTGTTTTATGAAGTTTCGTGAAGTTTGGATGTCAAACGCCCAAGAACGTCCAAGGCGTTCGAAAGATAGCCCCTAAGACGTTCATCGTATGTCATGTTGGGGTCAAGGCTGTTTGGACGTCTTGTAGGTGTTTGTTTTGGATGAACCTTACATGGAAGGTCTATAACATTTTAAGGTTTGTAATCACGTATGAAACTTCCAGGTATGACTTCTAAAGGGCCCCACAAGAGGCCCCAAAAGAAGGACCCCAAAGCTGCCTAGACACTGCCTGGGCAGTGTCCCTTGACGGACCCAACTACGGATCATTGGTCCCCCAACGTCCCATCGAGCAGGTCTCGTCGAAGGGTACTTGCCTTGGGCAGGTCTTGAGCAAAGAATTTGGCTAAGTCATGGACGACGGAGGGCATGACGCCCCATCATGTCCATGATGACCCATCACTGACCTCGTCGCGGGTGGCCTGTAGGTCGGCAGCCTGCGTGCTGTCACTTAAAGGGGTGAAAGGGAAATTCACCCCACGTCTTAACCTGACTATAATAGGTTTATTTAGTTAATTTTAGGTGTATATAAGTGTTCAAAAACGTGATCAACCCATTCGCAAAATCCTCTCACATGTTTTAAGCCTTTCCTGCCAAAAATGTTCTCTGTAAAACCACCATTGTTGGTGAAGATCAAGAGCTGCTTGGAGATGGATTTTCTATGGATGAATCATGAAGTTTTAGAGGTTTTCTTGTAGATAAAGGTATGGTGATCTTCATCTCTAGTTATCTTTTCATCTAGAGAGCCATTCTCAATGTTTTTCAAAGAAATCTTATGATCAAGTTTCCAATCTTCCAATCTAGCCATGGGTTGCTTCTCAAAATGTTTTTAATGATTGAATCATGACCAATTGAAGTTAATACAATGTTTTTAATCTGTTTTCACTCCAATTTCATGATGAACCCATGTTCCTTCCAAAATTGGTTTAGCTTTTGCATGGGCTTTGTGATTATGGCTTGTTCTTGATTAATTGGTGATTATCTTACATTGAATTGCTTGTGGTTATTGTTATTTATATTAATTTATGGTGAATTTATGATGATCAGTCCATGATGATGAATATATGAAGATTTTAATATGAATAGCCTATGTTTCTACATGTTGTCTTGACGTCGATTGTGAGATCGGTTGTGTAGAATCTTGATTATGTATGAACTGCTGTAGCTACTGTTTTAGGGTGATGTAATGGATGAATTTTGTAGGTATAAATCCTAAGTGTTCAAATTAAGAAGGGCTTACATGAACGGATATAGATTCCTTTAGGCTATGAAGTCAAGAGGCTAAGTGGGTGATGAGTCTTGAATTGTGATTAGATGAAGTATGATTTAGTCTTGATTTCTTATAAAATTAGCTACTGCCTAATGAGTATATTATTGATGAACTATGAATGTTGATCAAACCCTTAGATAGTTCATAATATTGGTAAAGTCTTCCATACTCTAGCAAAATGATAAGCCTAAATGCCTACGTTGTAGCCTTAATCTTGAGAGTATGTAATCATGATTTCAATATGGTTAATTGTAGGTTTATCTACTGCCTTAGACTTATATATATGTATGAACTATGATCTAAAATCAATGTTAGGGAAGTTAGCTAATGATCTATGTTATCCTACTTTCCTAGTATGTTGATATGTTGTATTATGTTATGGTATAATCTTGTAGCGACTTGTACATGGTTTCTTATGTGTTTAAAGTACATTTAGCTACTGCCATATATGTGTTTTATTGATGAATAAGGTGTATTGATCAATGATGATCAAAGGGTGAGAAATTGGTAAGAATGCTTATTTCCTTTACTCTTCTATTTCTCTATTCCTTTATAGTAATGTTGATGAAGCCTTGTATGGCATTGTGTGGTATGGTCCACTTATGGTGGCGGTGCTTACTTTATTGTCATTATATATGTGTTGACCATGGCCTTGAAGGCAAATTTATGAACTTATGTACATGTGCTTAAGATGATACTATGAGAAGATTATGCTTACTTTCCTATTCTAGTTGTGGATTAGGTTGTGTGGCTATTTCATGAGCATGTGTATAACCATGTTAGGGTAAAGTATAGGTGCTGCCATTGATGTGTTAAGATGGTTAACAACCCCTTACCTATGTACCCCTTATATGAAAGTGTGAATAGCTAAAGTTAGGAGTCTTGATTACATTGTATATATTGTCTTGTCTCCTATGCTATTATGTGTTGTGTGCTATGTGCTTGGAAGTGTAATGTGGTCTAAGAGGGTGGTTGACTTAAGCAGTCATTTATAGCCATTATGTGATCATGCTGGTCGATGTACACACACTCTCACTTACATGCATATTACAAGTAGTATAAGTCATTGTGTCTAAATAAAAGGTAGTTCTCATATTCACTAGTGTCTACTACTATGCATATTAAGGTGATGTTTATGAATGTATGATTTGTATTCCCTTACTAGGATGACTTGATAGGTGTACTAGTATGGGCAAGGTTATGGGACCTCGTCTATGCATTGCACACGTGTATCTTGATAGGATAGTTCCTAGGTTTGGTTCTTATGCATATGAAGGATGATTATATGATCATGCTATGAATATGATATGATGATGTATGAATGTGTATAGTGTCTTAGTAGGTTTATATGAAAGTATTGCTCATATAGTTATGCCTATAGACTTATGCATTGATATATGAACACGTATGACTTTATGTGTTATGTGAAAGGTTTGTTCACATCTAAGTATACACTCACACACATGGATGATCTAGTTAGTGAGAGGGGCCTTGCTAGGGGTGCCCAAGAATACTCCAAAACTAGATAGGTGCTTGAATATGCTATAAGCATATGAATGATGAATATCCTAAGCTTATGTTTTTATAAACAAACGTAATAAAGGCTTTTCAATAAAGGGAACTTAGCCTAGCACCGAGAGAATTTGTATATGAGGGAGTGACACTTTCCAACATAGGAAAGGTAGGCTTCACTACGGTCCTCATATGAGGGGTGACACTTTCTTACATAAGAAAGGTAGGGTTCATTACGGTCCTCACGGGGTGGATAGCCTCATGACCCAACATAGGGCGTAGAGTTGATATTTCCATGAATTCCCCAAGTTCCATAAACTATGTTGCCACCATAGGATACTAGCTAGAGGATTATACCTCGGTAGCTACGTTTATGTTAGGTTCTACTTTGGCCGGTAGACCACCTTCCATCGGTGTAAGGTTTTATGACACCGGATTCCATGATTAGCACCCATGGTCTTAGTGTCGGTTAAGGTTATGGTTTCCCGAAAGGTAAAAAGGACAATGGAAGTAATTAAATAGGATCCTAACTAGGAGGACCTAAAGTAAGTTACTTAGAATAAGTAGAAGTAATGAACCCATCTAGATATTGCACAAGTGACTCCTTAGGAAGTCATAGGAAGGTACCCTAATGCATATGATTAAGTATGTGTCCTGTATGTATGATATTATAGTATTGGTCTATTGATCATGAAGATGTGCATGATATGATTCTTTATACATGATGTTAATCTTGTTGACTATATGGTGATGGTATTATTTGACATAAGTGAAGTTGTCTCCTCTATACATGTTGATATATGATTTGAATGTAAAGGCTTGTGATCTCATGATAGGTCTACTAAGCATGTGTGAGGTTATGAGGCCTTACATGTGCATTGCATTAGCGGATCTAGATTGGGGACATGAGTTAGGTTTTACAAGGTTCAATGTGAAGTGAAATAAGTGTATGTGCTTAATGATTAGGAGTTCATTGTAATGTCCTTTTAGTCTTGGTTTGACTATGTTTATGTTGTACTATACTTCTATGGTGACTTGTATTGTCTTGTGTAGATGCTATGTATGGCTTTCTCTTGTGTTCCTAAGGTGATACATTGCACCAAATATCCCTAAAGGATTACTTGGGAGGCTAATGATTTAAAAGGAATAGTTCACTGTAAAAGTGATGGAGTTCACTGTAAAGTGACACCAAATTGTACTTAAATTCTATATGTGCTTTTCTATGATGTTTGGCCTTGGATTGTGTTGCTATGAAGTATGTGGATGATATAAATGCTATTTATAAAGGTTTTATGATGATTTACTTAAAATGGCATGAAGTATGATTTCAAAGGAAATGACCCTTTTAAATGCATGTTTTTGCACGGTTGCCATACTTAGTACATTCTTGTGCTAATCCCATTCTTCTTTACTTCTTACACAAAGTGTAGGTTATGGAATGCTTAAAGGAGGTCTATGATTAAGGAGCTTGATAGGTGATTTTATTAAGCTCTTGGAAAGGAATCCTTAAGTTCAAGGATGTCCTAATGTGTACTTATTGTAAAGTCTATTTAGTAATGTATAGCTTTGTATTATGTCTTAAGGGCCTTGTCCTTAATGTACACTATAGTTATTGAGTCTAAGATGGCAAAGAGACTTAGAGTCTAAATATCTATTATGACTTATGTTTTATATATATATATGATGTGATGTTTCTATCATATGATGTGCTATGAAAACTTTTAAATTTTCCGCTAAATATACTATGCAAATGCAATGAATGATATGAGAGGCTTGTCTTAGACCTATGAGAGGTCGACGACGCCGGTTATAATCCAAGATTGTACCCTATCTTCTAGGGTATGCTTTTGGGTTGTGACAAACTGGGTATCAGAGCATGAGGTTTATGTAGCGGTTTTAGGTTCTAAGAAGTCTCATATTGCCACATCTGGTAGAATCTTGTATCATTTTGTGGTGAGTCGCGACACATCAAATGGTACGAGAGGCTAATGGACGATAGAGTTTCCCTTCTTCATCAATCTCATGTCGTGCCATAGAACTTAATTCTATAAGATCTCTCTCTTATGTTTTCTTGTCCAGTGGTCTTTTAGATATGGTTGCTTGGATGAGATTTCTCTATGCTTGAGGGAGAAAAGGTGAGTTTAAAATGCTTAACTTTGTTTATGGTTTGAATGAGTATGTGTGAAGGTGACACTTGTCCTTACTTGATTATGTATATACTAACTAAGGCGACTTGAAGGGTTAACTAGACTTAGGTAGGGGTATGGGACTCTACCTATGTCTTGCACTAGCTTGCCTTGATGGAGACCTTAGGAGGTTAATACTATGTATGTGTATGATGATAAATGTGAATGTCCTTATGAGATGATCTCTATGCTTGTAAACATGTAAATAATCTAGTGTGCTAAAGATATGGAGTTATCCATGCATGAAGGTTATAGATGAGTGGAGTATGGTGCTAATAGTAGTTCTTGTTGGGTTACTTGGTTTAGTGAAGTTATGGAGCTTTACTTGATCATTGCACATTTTAATTCTATGGGGATTACTATTGGTTATCTTACCTTGTTATGTATGAAATATCTCTTATTTGATGATGTGATGCCAATTATGGCAATGTATGAAATCTATGTGAAATAGCATGTTATGTCGAATGATGTATGTCATGATATAGTTGAAGCATGCTAGGACTTATGGTGGTTAAAGTGAATTCTCTTAGATTGTTGTATTCCTATATGGTATTGTATGATGGTAGCCAAATATTAGGATTTGAACTTAGAATGTTTAATAACTACTTATGGAGGTATGCTATCCTATGAGTGTATGTGATTAAAAGTGTGCATTGTTTTCCTTTGTATATAAGTGGTACTTGGTGAGTTGCTAGTATAAATTGGAGTCTTTTGTAGAGACTTGAGTTGTAAATATAGTATGCATGCTTATTAAGAATGAGTTGGTAAATCTTTGTATCTTATGATTCCATACTTGTTCCACTAAATGTCTAAATGTTGCACTTTTGGGTATTTGGAAGCATGCTCGCTGTAAAGACTAGGCAACTTATTGTATCATGTTTGGAGAACTTACTAAATTGTCATTTGATTGGATGTTGTTAAAATATGTGTAGAATTTATGAATACAAACATGATAAGGAATGTGGAAAAGAATTTTTTCTATTTAGATTGAAGGATGAGAATCTTATGACATGACGAGTCATAGAGTTATTTCTAAACTTCTTGTTGTGTTATGAACTTTCTTGTTGTTTTTCCACTAATGATGTATGACCTTAGTGGTTATTGCATTGTAGGAAGACCTTATGTGAATTGAATAGTATGATCAAAAATTGAAGGTTGAGGATGATTTGCCTAAGATGATAAGCTTTAGAATGTCTTAGTGTTGCTAAATTAATGAAAATTCCCTCTAAAGTAGTAATCACTTTAAGTGATGAATGTGAAGGTTGTGTATTTGAGATCCTCTATATGTTAGGTTAAGTTGCTCTTAATCGGATTTACCCTAAGTGGGGGATGGTGTTTGAGTAGTGAGATTATAGAAATTGTCTACGTTGTTCTTCTATTCTTACTTGAATTAGAAAATGTGAATTCTTAGTATGCTTGTTCATGAAAATAGTCTTTCATAAAGTGTGAATTGCATGATCTTTATATGATTCGTATGAATTGATTGACATCATCTTGAAGACATGGTGAATTTTCCAAGGAACATGAAAATAAATTTTGATAAAGTCCATGTTTTCTCTTGTTGACTTGCATTTTAATGTGCTAATTGTGGAGTTGACTTCATGAGGTAAGACAAGGAACTTGGTAATAGTCATTTGTAGGTTAAATTGTTTAGCCTTGTAATGGGAGTTGAGTCTCTTTTACAATGAAATATATTGACTCTCTTGAAAATTTAGTGATTTGATGATTTGTAATGCAAAATTGTTGGCTCATTCTTGAAAGGTGAAAGCATGTTAAGCTAAGACTCCATGTGTATGCCTATGATTTGTGTTATTTTTCCAAAATGAGGCTTACTATAAGGGTGAGTATTATGTTAAGAAAAGAAATTTGAGGAATGACTTCCTATTTTGTTGTGATGTATTTGTTGTGACTTGCCATTTAGATTTCACTAAGAATGAAATTGTATGCATGTCTTGGCTTGAAAGTTGAGATTTCTCATATTCTTTTTTAGAAAATTGACCTTGTGCTTTGCTAAGGTGTAAACTCATGATGCATGTAAATGTGTTGGGGAGTAAGACTTTCCTCCATGTACACCACTAAGTATGGTATGGTTGAGTATGACCTTCATGGTACTAGGTCTAACTAATGAAGATCTTTGTGATTTAACTAACTCAAGTTTTTGTGCATTCAAGTATAAGTGCTTAATTAACTTTGAGTATGAGTTATGATCTGCCAATGAGTAGTTTTTTCATGATTTTCTTGTAATGAATTAAGGAGTAATGATCATGTTATGATTAGGAGGAGGATGTTCTCCTATGAACATTAAGAAGAACCTTTGTGTTTGATGCATTAGAAAATGAGTGAGTAATGGTTTTTTGTTTTTTTTGCTTGCTTGTGTGCATTGAGTGCTAAAATGATTTGATGATAATTTAAATGTGATCAACTGCTCTTATGTGCATTGAAGTCTTTGTTGTGACTAAAGAGTCCTAAGTGTCATTCGAGTACGAATGTTCCCAAGTGGGGGATTTGTAAGACCTCGAAAATGAAATAAGGTGTCTAAAGCCTAACATGTTCGTCTTAATGTTATAATGACCTAAAATGACTTATTATGTCATATAGAGTCAGTGTGCAAATTTTGAAGTGATTTGGAAGTCAAACGTCAAGGGACGTCCAAGATGTTTGATGAATAGTCGCTTATGTGTCTCATGTGCGTATGCATGCCTAAATTGTGTGAAATGAGTCTAATAAGTCTTGAAATGGTTTTAAATGATGTTTAATGTTGTTGTATGAAGTTTCAGGAAGTTTGGATGTCAAACGCCCAAGAACGTCCAAGGCGTTCGAAAGATAGCCCCTAAGACGTTCATCGTATGTCATGTTGGGGTCAAGGCTGTTTGGACGTCTTGTAGGTGTTTGTTTTGGATGAACCTTACATGGAAGGTCTATAACATTTTAAGGTTTGTAATCACGTAGGAAACTTCCAGGTATGACTTCTAAAGGGCCCCATAAGAGGCCCCAAAAGAAGGACCCCAAAGCTGCCTAGACACTGCCTGGGCAGTGTCCCTTGACGGACCCAACGACGGATCATTGGTCCCCCAACGGCCCGTCGAGCAGGTCTCGTCAAAGGGGACTTGCCTTGGGTAGGTCTTTATCCAAGAATTTGTCTAAGTCATGTACGACGGAGGGCATGATGCCCCGTCATGTCAATGACGCCCCGTCGCTGACCTCGTCGCGGGTGGCCTATAGGTTGGCAGCCTGCGTGCTGTCACTTAAAGGGGTGAATGGGAAATACACCCCACGTCCTAACCTGACTATAATAGTTTTCTTTAGTTAATTTTAGGTGTATATAAGTCTTCAAAAACGTTATCAACCCATTCCCAAAATCCTCTAACATGTTTTAAGCCTTTCCCTCCAAAAATGTTCTCTCTAAAACCACCATTGTTGGTGAAGCTCAAGAGCTGCTTGGAGATGGATTTTCTATGGATGAATCATGAAGTTTTAGAGGTTTTCTTGTAGATAAAGGTATGGTGATCTTCATCTCTAGTTATCTTTTCATCGAGAGAGCCATTCTCAATGTTTTTCAAAGAAATCTTATGATCAAGTTTCCAATCTTCCAATCTAGCCATGGGTTCCTTCTCAAAATGTTTTTAATGATTGAATCATGACCAATTGAAGTTAATACAATGTTTTTAATGTGTTTTCACTCCAATTGCATGATGAACCCATGTTCCTTCCAAAATTGGTTTAGCTTTTGCATGGGCTTTGTGATTATGGATTGTTCTTGATTAATTGGTGATTCTCATACGTTGAATTGCTTGTGGTTATTGTTATTTATATTAATTTATGGTGAATTTATGATGATCAGTCCATGATGATAAATATATGAAGATTTTAATATAAATAGCCTATGTTTCTACATGTTGTCTTGAAGTCGATTGTGAGATCGGTTGTGTAGAATCTTGATTATGTATGAACTGCTGTAGCTACTATTTTAGGGTGATGTAATGGATGAATTTTGTAGGTATAAATCCTAAGTGTTCAAATTAAGAAGGGCTTGCATGAATGGATATAGATTCCTTTAGGCTATGAAGTCAAGAGGCTAAGTGGGTGATGAATCTTGAATTGTGATTAGATGAAGTATGATTTAGTCTTGATTTCTTATCTAATTAGCTACTGCCTAATGAGTATATTATTGATGAAATATGAATGATGATCAAACCCTTAGATAGTTCATAATATTGGTAAAGTCTTCCATACTCTAGCAAATTGATAAGCCTAAATACCTATGTTGTAGCCATAATCTTGAGAGTATGTAATCATGATTTCAATATGGTAAATTGTAGGTTTAGCTACTGCCTTAGAGTTATATATATGTATGAACTATGATCTAAAATCAATGTAAGGGAAGTTAGCTAATGATCTATGTTATCCTACTTTCATAGTATGTTGATATGTTGTATTATGTTATGGTATAATCTTGTAGCGACTTGTACATGGTTTCTTATGTGTTTAAAGTACATTTATATACTGCCATATATGTGTTTTATTGATGAATAAGGTGTATTGATCAATGATAATCAAAGGGTGAGAAATTGGTAAGAATGCTTATTTCCTTTACTCTTCTATTTCTCTATTCCTTTATAGTAATGTTTATGAAGCCTTGTATGGCATTGTGTGGTATGGTCCACTTATGGTGGCGGTGTTTACTGTATTGTCATTATATATGTGTTGACCATGGCCTTGAAGGCAAATTGATTAACTTATGTACATGTGCTTAAGATGATACTATGAGAAGATTATGCTTACTTTCATATTCTATTTGTGGATTAGGTTGTGTGGGTATTTCATGAGCAGGTGTATAACCATGTTAGGGTAAAGTATAGGTGCTGCCATTGATGTGTTAAGATAGTTAATAACCCCTTACCTATGTACCCCTTATGTGAAAGTGTGAATAGCTAAAGTTAGGAGTCTTGATTACATTGTATATATTGTCTTGTCTCCTATGCTATTATGTGTTGTGTGCTATGTGCTTGGAAGTGTAATGTGGTCTAAGAGGGTGGTTGACTTAAGAATTCATTTATAGCCATTATGTTATCATGTTGGTCAATGTACACACACTCTCACTTACATGCATATTACAAGTAGTATAAGTCATTGTGTCTAAATAAAAGGTAGTTCTCATAGTCACTAGTGTCTACTACTATGCATATTAAGGTGATGTTTATGAATGTATGATTTTTATTCCCTTACTAGGATTACTTGATAGGTGTACTAGTATGGGCAAGGGTATGGGACTTTGTTTATGCATTGCACATGTGTATCTTGATAGGATAGTTCCTAGGTTTGGTTCTTATGCATATGAAGGATGATTATATGATCATGCTATGAATATGATATGATGATGTATGAATGTGTATAGTGTCTTAGTAGGTTTATATGAAAGTATTGCTCATATAGTTATGCCTATAGACTTATGCATTGATATATGAACACGTGTGACTTTATGTGTTATGTGAAAGGTTTGCTCACATCTAATTATACACTCAAACACATGGATGATCTAGTTAGTGAGAGGGGCCTTGCTAGGGGTGCCCAAGAATACTCCAAACTAGATAGGTGTTTGAATATGCTATAAGCATATGAATGATGAATATCCTAAGCTTATGTTTTTATAAACAAACGTAATAAAGGTTTTTCAATAAAGGGAACTTAGCCTAGCACCAAGTGAATTTATATATGAGGGAGTCACACTTTCCAACATAGGAAAGGTAGGGTTCACTACGGTCCTCATGTGAGGGGTGACATTTTCTTACATAAAAAAGGTAGGATTCATTACGGTCCTCACAGGGTGGATAGCTTCATGACCCAATATACGGTGTAGAGTTGATATTTCCATGAATTCCCCAAGTTCCATAAACTATGTTTCCACCATAGGATACTAGCTAGAGGATTATACCTCGGTAGCTACGTTTATGTTAGGTTCTACTTTGGCCGGTAGACCACCTTTCATCGTTGTAAGGTTTTATGACACCGGATTCCATGATTAGCACCCATGGTCTTAGTGTCGGTTACGGTTATGGTTTCCCTAAAGGTAAAAAGGACAATGGAAGTAATTGAATAGGATCCTAACTAGGAGTGTCACGACTGGAATCTAGACCCCAGATGAGACCGGCGTCGTTGACCTCTCAGAGGTCGCAAACAAGCCTACTTACGTCATAGTTACTTTACATAGGTTAATTTTAGCGGAAAATTTGAAAATTTTTTGTTCTTTAAACATGCTTGCCAAACATTTTTAAAATTTTATAATCGTTCATCATCAACCATCTAACATTAAAGAGATAAACAACTGAAAGAAATAGTTCATAAGTCTTAATTGTATAATTGACAAAATGGCCCAAATACAAAGTCTGAATAAAGAGCAGGAAAGAAACGCTAGTGGATCATGCTCCACTAGCTCAACTCTAAAACTACGCTAGAATATAAAACAGTAGTATCCTCTAAAGCATGAGGACCTACAAAACTCCGGATGAATGCTGACGTCCGGATAGCTGCAACAATGATCCTGCAACTCTATCGACCACCTGTGCTTGCACCTAAAATAGTATAGATGTATAGGGTTAGTACACACTTGTACTAAGTAGGGGTATATGCAAGCACACACAAAGGACATGCATGAGAAAGAATAGCTCTTTCCTAACAACACGATTTTTGGAAGTCAAGTCAGTAGACTTGCCAAATTGAGATTAGGAAAGTTAGTGAACTTTCCAAATTGAGTTAGAAAGGTCATGCCATGAGAGTAACATGCATCATTTTAAATATCGTATTGCACACAACACATATCATCTTCATATAGCACATATCATAGCACATAACATATAACACATAGCTTCGTTCGTATCATTCATTCATATGCCATGAGACCTTGGAATCATGGACTTAACATTAAGACTTCCCAAAATGAGGGCTAAACATATGGGACCTCAACTAGGGAGTCTTCATTAGCAAACACAGAGTCTGCTTCATTCATTCATACGTACTTCATTGCATTTCATTCATAGGCCAGTGTGAACACCAGCTATACCTAGGGTGTAGTTTAAGACTTTCATCGGGTTTGCTGTGCAATGATCAGGAATAACCTAATGTCATTACCTGAGTCTAGCTCACCTCTTGATTATCCTATCCTAACACCTTCGGTATCATTCATTTCTTTATGTGCTTCATTTGAGGCTGGCCTCATTCATTCATTGGGAACTTTAACTTTAACCGATATAGATCATGTGAGCATCATGAAATCCAGTGTCTCCCCCACACCGAAAAGAGGTGGAATCACCGACCAAAGTGACCCAATAAACATGCTAGCGTACATGGGAATTTAACCCCGCCAGATCCCTATATTGGCAGTATAGGATCAAAGACTAGGAGATGCATAGAGACCCATACACGGAAATCCGGATAGTCTCATCTCATGAGAGTTACGTGAACCTTCGCCCTTCCCAAAAGAAGGCATCACCGCTCATAGCTAGCCTATCGGTACTCAGTATAAAGTTCCATTACGTTCAACCCATACGTCATGGAAGTTGGCTTCTAGTATGAGGACAATATAGCTCATTAGATGATTTCTTATCTCATTATTAGTATTAAGTGTGTTAATCTCAATATTTTCATTAGAGTGTTCATAGAGACTGGTCTCTTCATTAACTTTACACTCTCATAGGTGAGCACGTTTTGGTAACAATTACTTATGCTCATTTGAGATTGTCCTCATCTTTTACATTAGCCTCATATCATGTTGTTACCACATTCATTAACATTAGCACAATTGCTCTTCATAGTTACTCACCCCGTTTTACGTGAAAGTTCATTTCATCATATGCCAATGTACTTGGCCACTGGTGTATTTCACACTCTTACTTAACCCTTCTAAGTTTTCTTCATTTCTTTACATACATCTTAGGTTCACTTATTTTTAAGCGTATGCTAGACTTATGGGTCTATACATACAAGTCATGAGGCTTCATTCATAGTTCGTTAAGTGATTCATGTTTACCCAAGATTATGTGGTACAAGACTTATGCATCTTGTAGATATGCCAAGATATTGATTTTGATCCTTAGAGGCAGCATTCATTAAATATTTACTTACGTATGACTTATATGTCAATACGAAATTGGGCAAGGGAACACGACTTCGAATCCCTTGGACAATACTTAGTTAATTTTCTTTCACCTAATTTTGGATTTACATTTCGGCTTGGGGAACCCTATTTCGAACCCCCTCACTAACATTATTTTTCCTTTCTTTTACCCTCCCCTAACTTCACCTTAGGCGTTTTAAGCATTAGGGGATCCGGGATCGAACACCATAGCAACATTCATTTATTTCTCTTTTTCCTAAGTTTTTTTTTAATGTTGGCCTAGAGGAGATGGGTTCGAATCCCACTCCTCTCATTATTATTATCATAATGTTTTTTTCTCCTTGTCTCCTCCTTAAGCCAAGAGGTGGTGGGTTTGAATCCCACTCCTCTCATTATTTTTATTATCTTAAAATTTCTCTTTGCTCTCTTGTTTGACAAAGAGGTTGTGGGTTTGAATCCCACAACTCTCATTTATTTATTTTTTATATATTTTTTTCAGCTTTCATGAAGTGAGGTGTTGGGTTCAATCCCCACTGACCTCACATGTTTTAAATTTATTTTTAAAATTCTCACACCTCATGTGTTCTGGCCGAAACTCCACTCACCAAGTGCTTGAAATTTGATTAAAATTTCTAGCCTTGATTTAACAACATTCACACATTCATTTTGTGGTATTTTCACAATTTGTTTAACGCGTTTTCAAGTGTAGATTCATTGTTGTTTTAGCTTAGATTTTTTTTCACTTAAGATCAGTCACCTTACACTTCATTTAAACATCACAAATTACACATCTTATGCACCTTAATCCCAATCATCAAACAAGTCATTTTAAGACTTCAAAACGGAGAACAACAACAAACATTTTACACATTTCACCACATCATTTTCGGTTGACATCATTGAACATGCTTGCTATTTCCAAACATAAAATCACAAGGAACATCATATTTCACACTTAGCTACCAGCAACCATACCAACAACATGATTTCTAAACTAATTTAGATTGAAATCGGAAGGAGACTAGGGACAAGGAGTCGAACATTCAAGGGGACAGACCTAGTTTCATATGTCGACTTTTGTAGAAAGAAATTCCTCTTGGAGAAAGGATTCCAAGAGAGAAAACCCATACCTTGTTGTAGCTTTACAAACCTTCTAAGTGCTGCCCAAATCCTCCCCTAAACCTTCAACACAAACCCGTCGAGAAGATGATGCAATGTTTTCGTTTCTTTAGTTAGCTTGCTTGCTTGTATATTTTTTTTTTTTTGTAAGTTCTTTGAGTGTAGAGAAATTTTGATTGCTTTCTAATGTTTTTATATTCTGTTTTTGCATCCAAGAAAACAATTTGGATGAGAGAGAGAGAGATTTAGGCGTGAGGGAGAGAGATAGTGTGAGATAGTGCATCTTAAAACTAGGATAGTTGGCAAGACTTAGTCAATTTTAAAAAAACATTAATTAATAAGTAAATAAATAATAAATAATAATAAAAATTTTCCTTTTTACATCAGCCATTAATTATAAATTTATTAAATTAATTCACCGATAATAAAAAACAATCATATTAAATCCTTGCAACCACCTAGGTTCGAACCCGGGTGGAGCAATACTTCATTTCAAAAGACCAATTTAATCTCTCTCTCCCCAAATTGCCCCTCCACTTTATTGAATAATTAATTAATTATGTATTTACGGTAATTACGATATTACCCCTAGCCTGGTAAAAGACCATTTTACCCTTAGACCGTCAAAAATTAAAAATTCTTCTTTTTAAGTCCGGTAAAGACTCCTTCGATTAAATCTTCATTTTAGAGAGCCTTACTTTGTTGGTTCCAACCTTTCCAAGCTCAACTAACTCCCCAAGTTAGTTAGCGTGGTCGTAGTAAGGGTTCTGAGGTCTGGTTCTACGCGTATCAGTCCGTGTGAACTTTGGTTTAATCGCAAGCATTCTTAACACCCTAAGTCTTGATCCTATTCATTTTTAGGGTTGTTACATTATCCCCCCCTTAGGAACATTTGTCCTCGAATGACACTACCACTTCACATCGTAATGCCAGTCAGGTCATAATAAAATCACTATACATAGTCAATCAATAGCAACAAAACACGGAGGGATAAGGAACCATAGGTGTAAGAGTAGGAAGTCTAACCTCAAGAGCTGAAAAGGTGAGGGTAGCGGGCTCTCTTGTCGGCCTTAGCCTCCCACGTAGCACCCTCAACAAGATGATTTCTCCACAATACCTTCACTGTGGCAATTTCCTTGTTCCTCAGCCGCTTGACCTGTCTGTCTAAGATCTCAACAGGTACCTCCTCATAAGACAAGTCTTCACCAACCCCCAAACCTTCAACAGGTAAGATTGATGCTGGATCAGCTAGGCACTTCTTCAACATAGAGACATGAAAGACTGGATGAACAGAAGCTAGCTCTGCAGGCAATGCTAACTCATAGGCCAACTCACCCACACGTTGTAGGATCTCATATGGCCCAACATACCTCGGACTCAGCTTTCCTTTCCTACCAAATCTCATTACCCCTTTCATAGACAATATTTTCAAGTAAACCTGGTCACCAACATCAAACTCTAAGGGCCATTTTCTGTTATCAGTATATGACTTCTGCCGACTGTAAGCAGTAGTCAACTTGTCCCTAATCACTCTGACCTTCTCTAAGGCCTCATGAATAATCTCCAGATCCAAAATGGATGACTCTCCAATCTCAAACCAGCCAACTGGAGATCTACACCTCCTACCATACAGTGCCTCGAACGGTGCCATCCCAATGCTGGAGTGATAGCTATTATTATACGAAAACTCTATCAAAGGCGGATGGTCATCCCAGTTACCTCTGAAGTCGATCACACACGCTCTCAACATATCCTCCAATGTCTGTATGGTGCGCTCTGCCTGCCCATCTGTCTAAGGGTGAAAGGTAGTGCTAAGCTTCACCTGCGTGCCCAAGCTCTTCTGGAAAGATCTCCAGAAATGATAAGTAAACTGAGCTCCTCTGTCTTAAATAATAGACAAGGGAATCCCATGCCATCTCACAATCTCATCAATGTAGAGTCTGGCATAATCCTCGGCTCTGTAAGTAGACTTCACAGGGACAAAGTGGGCAGACTTAGTCAATCTGTCCACAATAACCCATATAGAGTCATGTTGCCTCCTAGTCCTCGGAAGCCCAACCACGAAGTCCATATTAATGGCCTCCCATTTCCAAGTCGGAACCTCAATAATCTGAGTCAGACCACCAGGCTTAAGATGTTCTGCCTTGACTTGCTGACAGTTAGGACACTTGGCTACGTATTCTGCAATGTCCTTATTTATACCATCCCACCAATAAATCTGCTTAAGATGATGATACATCTTGGTAGAACCTGGATGTATGGAATATCTGGAACCATGGGCCTCTTCAATAATCCTGGTCCTCAAATCATCCACATCTGGCAGACACAGCCTGTCCTGATACCTAAGTATGCCATCACCTCCCAAAGCGAAAGACTCATTCATTTTCATCAGCACTGAGTCCTTCAGCTCCATCAACACAGGATCTAGATGCTGACCCTGCTTGACTTCAACTACCAAGGATGATTCAGAACTAGGATGAACTGAAACATCCCCACTAGTGGAGTCAACCAAACGCACACCCAGTCTGGTCAGTCTGTGTACATCTTTCACTAGCTCCTTCTTCTCATCCTCAATGTGGACTGTACTTCCCATGCTCATCCTGCTCAAAGCATCAGCTACAACATTAGCCTTACCTGGATGGTAGTGCACATTCATGTCATAATCCTTCAACAGCTCCAACCATCTCCGCTGACGTAGATTCAACTCCCTCTGTGTGAACACGTACTGGAGACTCTTATGGTCTGTGAACACATCCACATGCACTCCATACAGATAATGCCTCCACAGCTTCAGTGTAAACACCACAGCTGCCAACTCCAGTTCATGAGTGGGATAATTCTTCTCATGAACCTTGAGTTGTCTGGATGCATAGGCGATCACCTTACAAACCTGCATAAGAACACAACCCAAACCAACCCTAGATGCATCACAATAAATAGTGTAATTCTCACCACACTTAGGCAAAGTAAGCACCGGGGCTGAAGTGAGTCTGTCCTTATGCTCCTGGAAACTCTTCTCACAAATCTCCGTCCATTCAAACTTGGCTTTTTTCTTAGTCCAAGCTGTCAATGGGGCAGCAATGGAAGAAAAGCCCTCCACAAACCTGCGGTAGTAACCATCCAATCCCAAAAAGCTACGGATGTTAGTGGGGGTAAGAGGCTTTGGCCAATTCTTCACAGCCTCAGTCTTTCTGGGATCCACCTCCACGCCCTGATCGGACACAACATGACCCAGGAAGGTCATTCATCTCAGCCAGAATTCACATTTGCTGAATTTGGCATATAACTGATATTGTCTAAGTACCTGCAAGGTTAGTCTCAAATGTTGTTCATGCTCTTCCTTAGTCTTAGAGTAGATGAGAATGTCATCAATGAATACTATGACGAAAGAGTCAAGGTATTCACGGAAAACCCTATTCATGAGATCCATAAATGTAGCAGGTGCATTTGTAAGACCAAATGACATGATTAGAAACTCATAGTGACCATAGCGGGTACGAAAGGCTGTCTTTGGGATATCTCCAACCCTAACCCTAAGCTGGTAATACCCTGAACGAAGATCAATCTTAGAGAAGAAACTAGACCCTTGGAGCTGATCGAACAAATCATCTATTCTGGGGAGTGGATACTTATTCTTTATAGTGACTTTGTTGAGCTGCTGATAATCGATACACATTCTAAGGGTCCCATCTTTCTTCTTTACAAACAACACTGGAGCGCCCCAAGGGGATATGCTCGGCTGAATGAAACCCTTCTCAGTGAGATCTTTTAACTGCAGCTTCAACTCTTTGAGTTCAGCTGGAGCCATTCTGTAAGGACAAATTGAGATTGGTTTAGTATCTGGTTCTAAATCGATACCAAAGTCAATCTCTCAAAGGGGAGGGACTCCAGGCAAATCATGAGGAAACACATCTAAGAACTCATTCACTACAGGTACTGAGTCTATGGAAGAAATGTCATGATCTAAATCATTAACACTCACAAGATGACACAATAACCCCTTGGACATCATTTTATTGGCCTTAAGGTTAGAAATCAAGGGTAGGACGACTCGAATTGTACCCCTCCCAGACTAACTCTTCTTCATTAGGAAAGCAAAATCTCACCACTCTAATACGACAGTCCAAGCAAGCATAACAACTGTGAAGCCAATCCATGCCAAGAATAACATCAAAATCATGCATGGGTAACTCAACCAAATTGGCACACGAAGTTTTACCACTCACAACTATTGGGCAATCCTTGTATACTCTATCAGTTCTTACATTCTCTCCTAAAGGTGTACTAACCACTATAGGATCATGCAGAACTTCAGGCAATATCTCAAAAGTAAGAGCAAGCAGAGGAGTTACAAAGGAAAATGTAGACCCTGGATCAAGTAAAGCATAAACAGAAGTTGAGAACACTTGCAGCATACCTGTGACCACATCAGAGGACATCTCCTGCTCCTCCCTGCCCTTCAGGGCATAGAACCTGTTCCTCTTAGGAGGCTCGTCTGCTGCTGCACCCTGTGGATTAGGCTTAGGCTGAGCATTACCTCCAGCCTAACCTCTATTCTGTGGACAGTATCTGAACATGTGTCCACTGTTACCACAACCGAAGCAGGCATTAGTGCCCTGTATGCACTCTCCACTATGAGCTCGGCCACAATTAGCACAATTCTTCTTAGGACGCTGCATCTCACCTCCATTGCCCTTCTTGGGCTCAAGTCTGCCTCCTCTAGGTGTAGCACTCCTCTGAGGATTAGAATTCCCAGAACTCTGTTGCCCCTTTTTGAACCTTGGCTACTCACGGACGCCAAAGTTGTTCCTGTGTTCTCCATGACTGGGTCCTGCATGATCTTGAGGCCTAGGCATCCTAGCATCACGAACACCTCTCTCTTTCTGCAGCTGTCCTCTACCTGCTGGACATGCACCATCAACTTGGAAAGATCCATATTATCATGGAGCATCACAGATCGACACTCCTCCTCCAGGTCCCCATTGATTCCTGTGAGGAACCTGCTCATCTCATCCCTGCTTTTAGAAATAAGGGAAGTAGCATACCGGGATGATTTCAACAAAGTTCATTATTCTCCTCATTTTTGCTATTAAATACTAGGGAAAATAACATACTTTGACAGCTTAACAAACTTCAGGGAATACTCCCTGACTGTCATAGAGCCTTGTTTAAGGTTGATGAATTCCTCAACCTTGGCCTCCCTCATCTCCCTGGGGAAGAATCTCTCCAGAAATGCTGTCTTGAACAGCTCCCATGTGACTGGCACTCCACCTAAGACACGACTATCTTGCCACATCTTGCACCAAGTCAGTGCAACATCCTTGAGATGATAGGCAGACAGCTCAGCCTTCTCAATATCAGTGGCCCTCATAGCCACCAGGATGTTATGCACCTCATCCACAAACTCCTGGGGATCCTCTGCAGTCCTAGACCCTGTGAAAATAGGAGGATTCATCCTCGTGAAATCCCTCAGCCTGTCAGCCATGCTATGAACCGGTGGGTTCTCCCTCTGAACATCCTGCCGGTTGACCTGGGTAGTCATAGCCTGGGCCTGAATAGTAATGGTATGTGCCATCTAGGCTAGAGATGCCCTCACCTCAGTATCAGTCAACCCAGCTGGATTAACTGGCACAACCACTCCTTCAGCTGGAGCCTGGGGTGGAACTCGGTTGCCCTCAGCAGCTGCTCTTCCTCTCCTCTAACCAATAGCCCTCCTAGGGTTCATTCTCTGAAAACAACAAAAATTGATGTTAGATACGCTCATAACACCAAGAAATCAGACATTCAGAAAAGCACGATAAGATCAGAAGAAGGGAAATTTTCCTACGCATCATGCAGTCTCTAATTCAGGATAGTGGTGCACTTCACTACCATGACTTAGAAACTACTCAATGTGGTTGATGTGAACTTATTATTTTCGTAATTTAACCTAGGGCTTTGATACCAACTTTGTCACGACTTGAATCTAGACCCCAGACGAGACCGGCGTCGTTGACCTCTCAGAGGTCGCAAACAATCCTACTTACGTCATACTTACTTTACATAGGTTAATTTTAGCGGAAAATTTGAAAACTTTTTGTTCTTTAAACATGCTTGCCAAACATTCTTAAAATTTTATAATCGTTCATCATCAACCATCTAACATTAAAGAGATAAACAACTGAAAGAAATATAGACAATACAGTTTTCTAGTTGGTTAAAATAGTTATCCATAAAATGTTGATATCTACCTGGTGCATTTTTATATCCAAATGGTAAAACGATACAGGAGCAGAAACAAATATATGTAAATATAATTGTTTACCAGAAGAAAAATGGGAAAAATTAAAAACACCTATGGTAGTAACAGGATTTAACAATGAAAGTAGCATGATTACATACAAAGCAAAAAATATAAAAATACAAATATGGGATAAAATCTTAATAATAGAAGAAATGTATAATTTTGAATGTACAACAAAAGATATGTTATTAGGGATACCATTTTTAGATAAACTATACCCACATATTATAACTAAAACACATTGGTGGTTTACTACACCATGTGGATATAAAATAGGAGCAAAAAGAGTAAATAATAAACAAAGAAAACCAAAAGAATGGATAAAAGGAAGTGAAAAAATAAATCAAGAAATGGAAAATATAAATAGAAAAGAAATAAACCAACTAGAAATTATCATATTCACAATAGATAAGATTAAAATGATAAATGAACAATTAGAACTCTTATATAGTGAAAATCCATTAGAAGGATGGGAAAAGCATAAGACAAAAGTAAAAATTGAATTAATAGATGAAAATAGTATAATAACACAAAAACCATTAAAATATAATTTTGATGATTTAAATGAATTTAAAATGCATATAGATGAATTATTAAAAAATAATTATATACAAGAAAGTAATAGTAAACATACAAGTCCAGCATTTATAGTAAATAAACATAGTGAACAAAAAAGAGGTAAAAGTAGAATGGTTATAGATTATCGTAATCTAAATGCTAAAACTAAAACTTATAATTATCCAATACCAAATAAGATATTAAAAATAAGACAGATACAAGGATATAACTATTTTAGCAAATTTGATTGTAAATCAGGATTTTATCATCTAAAACTAGAAGAAGAATCAAAACAATTAACAGCATTTACAGTACCGCAAGGGTTCTATGAATGGAACGTTTTACCATTTGGATATAAAAATGCACCAGGTAGATATCAACATTTTATGGATAACTATTTTAACCAACTAGAAAACTGTATTGTCTATATAGATGATATATTATTATTTTCTAGAACACAAGATGAACATATTAGGTTATTAGAAAAATTTATACATATAATTAAACAATCAGGTATAAGTTTGAGTAGAAAGAAAGCAGAAATTATGAAATCACAAATAGAATTTCTAGGAATACAAATAGATAAAAATGGTATAAAAATGCAAACACATATAGTACAGAAAATAATCAACCTAGATGAAGATATAGATACAAAAAAGAAATTACAATGCTTTTTAGGATTAGTAAACCAAGTACGAGAATACATACCAAAATTAGCAGGATATTTAAACCCACTACATAGAAAACTTAAAAAAGATGTTGAATATTATTTTGATAATAAAGATAAAGAACATATAAGAAATATTAAGAATTTATGTAAAAAATTACCAAAACTCTATTTTCCTGATGAAAATAAAATATTTATTTATATAGTTGAAACAGATTCAAGTAATCATAGTTATGGAGGAGTTTTAAAATATAAATATGAAAATGAAAAAATAGAACATCATTGTAGATATTATTCAGGATCTTATACAGAAGCACAAATAAAATGGGAAATAAATAGAAAAGAATTATTAGCATTATATAAATGTTTATTAGCATTTGAACCATATATTGTTTACAATAAATTTATTGTAAGAACTGATAATACACAAGTAAAATGGTGGATAACTAGAAAGATAGATGATTCAGTTACGACAAAAGAAATAAGGAGATTAGTATTAAATATATTGAATTTTACATTTACAATTGAGATAATTAAGACTGATAAAAATATTATTGCAGATTATCTCTCAAGAAAAAGATACAATGAAAGAAATATTAGCCATGATGACAAATCTTTGTCAAAAGATGGAAAAAATAGAAGCAGAAGTGCAAGTACTTAAAGAAACAGTTAATAGTCAGCAGCATGACTCTAAAAATGCGGAGCTACGTCGTGAGGCAGACGGTAAAAGGCCAGAGCTAAGAGGTGACGCTGAGAAACACCTAAAAACTCAAAATATTAACAATGTATCAGTTGCAGGTACAAGCACAGGAGCTATGGAAAAGACTACTCAAAGAAATACAAACCTAAATAGCCTATTTACAAAACCATTTATTCCAAAAATCCAAATAATAAATACCCCAACACCACAAACCTCTACATATGCAGTTAGTATACAAAGTGATAAGAAAAGATACAACTACATTACCCAATCATACATTGAAAACATATATAAAATCCAAACATTTTTAAATTTAAACCCCAGATCCACACAGACCAAAAATACCAATGAAAATTATATAACCCAAAAATTACAAGGCTATAACAGACTTATTGCACAACCTAAAACTAGTGCAAATTTGGTTAAAACATGTTACAGCTATGGACTATTAAGTACTGTATATACCTTTGATGGAGAAGAAATTATTGGAATACCAGAGTTACATAAAGCATTTACTACATACAAAAGAGTTACAAAAGGAAATTTATTTTTTATAAAATTCTATACAGCACCAGCAGAAATACTATACGAAGAGATAAAATCTCCAATTCAAGTTATTAAGATAGGACTAACCAAAGATATGATTATACCGGAGGAGATTGGAAAACAAGAAGAGATACAAAAGATAGAAATACCAAGCTTTTATGCTAATAAAAGAATAATTGGCATATCAACTATTATACAAGAATTAGCAAATAATTATCTAAACGGAAATGCCATATGGAGTTATTATGCCAGAGATCAGATAATGATATACTCAAATTCCAGAGAATTACGAAAAGCAGATATGGATGAAGTTCAGAGATTGATTTTGTCTTTATTGAAACCTGAAGAACAACCTAGTACAAGAGCTTTGAAGAAACAATTTATTTCAGATGAGTTATTAACTAGATATTGCAAATTATTTGGACATAAATACCCTGATCATCAATGTTCAAAATGTAATGGAGAAGAAAATATAATTCCAGATGTTAGTTTGGAATAGAGAAGAGGGAAGAAAGAGACAAAGAAGAAGATAAGATGGCAGACAAAAAGCAAAAGAAGAGATAAGCATCTTGACAAATGTAAAAGAAAGAGATATTTATTAAAGTATGTTGGCCATTATAAATAGTAAAGGCCAATAAGTCTTAAAGTTAATAGTTAGTATTTTGTTGTTTTGTGTAATAGAGTCAAAAGTATGTCGGCCATTATAAATAGTAAAGACCAATAAGTCTTAAAGTGAATAGTTAATATTTTGTTGTGTTGTGTCGGCCAAATATAATTAGGCCATGTGTAAAGAATGATCTGGCTACCAGGCCAAAATAGTGTAAAGAGTTTTGTATAAATAAGGGATTTCCCTCATAAATAAATCATCACCTACCTTCCTTCAATACTCCTCTAAAATTCTCCTCATTCCGCTTCCACCTCCCTACTTGGTATCAGAGAAGGAAAGAAACGCTAGTGGAACATGCTCCACTAGCTCAACCCTAAAACTACGCTAGAATATAAGACAGTAGTATCCTCGAAAGCATGAGGACCTACCAAACTCCGGATGAATGCTGACGTCCGGATAGCTGCAACAATGATCCTGCAACTCTATCGACCACCTGTGCCTGCACCTAAAATAGTATAGATGTATAGGGTTAGTACACACTTGTACTAAGTATGGGTATATGCAAGCACACACCAAGGACATGCATGAGAAAGAATAGCTCTTTCCTAATGACATGATTTTTGGAAGTCAAGTCAGTAGACTTGCCAAATTGAGATCAGGAAAGTTAGTGAACTTTCCAAATTGAGTTAGAAAGGTCATGCCATGAGAGTAACATGCATCATATTAAATATCGTATTGCACACAACACATATCATCTTCATATAGCACATATCATAGTACATAACATATAACACATAGCTTCGTTTGTATCATTCATTCATATGCTATGAGACCTTGGAATCATGAACTTAACATTAAGACTTTCCAAAATGAGGGCTCAACATATGGGACCTCAACTAGGGAGTCTGCATTAGCAAACACAGAGTCTGCTTCATTCATTCATACGTACTTCATTGCATTTCATTCATAGGCCAGTGTGAACACCAGCTATACCTAGGGTGTAGTTTAAGACTTTCATCGGGTTTGCTGTGCAATGATCAGGAATAACCTAATGTCATTACCTGAGTCTAGCTCACCTCTTGATTATCCTATCCTAACACCTTCGGTATCATTCATTTCTTTATGTGCTTCATTTGAGGCTGGCCTCATTCATTCATTGGGAACTTTAACTTTAACCGACATAGATCATGTGAGCATCATGAAATCCTGTGTCTCCCCCACACCGAAAAAAGGTGGAATCACCGGCCAAAGTTACCCAATAAACATGCTAGCGTACCTGGGAATTTAACCCCGCCAGATCCCTATATTGGCACTATAGGTTCAAAGACTAGGAGATGTATGGAGACCCATACTCGGAAATCCGTACAGTCTCATCTCATGAGAGTTACGTGAACCTTAGCCCTTCCCAAAAGAAGGCATCACCGCTTATAGCTAGCCTATCGGTGCTTAGTATAAAGTTCCATTACGTTCAACTCATACGTCATGGAAGTTGGCTTCTAGTATGAGGACAATATAGCTCATTAGATGATTTCTCATCTCATTATTAGTATTAAGTGTGTTAATCTCAATACTTTCATTAGAGTGTTCATAGAGACTGGTCTCTTCATTAGCTTTACACTCTCATAGGTGAGCACGTTTTGGTAACAATTACTTAGGCTCATTTGAGATTGTCCTAATCTTTTACATTAGCCTCATATCATGTTGTCACCACATTCATTAGCATTAGCACAATTGCTCTTCATAATTACTCACCCCATTTTACGTGAAAGTTCATTTCATCATATGCCAATGTACTTGGCCATTGGTGTATTTCACACTCTTACTTAACCCTTCTAAGGTTTCTTCATTTCTTTACATACATCTTAGGTTCACTTATTTTTAAGTGTATGCTAGACTTATGGGTCTATACATACAAGTCATGAGGCTTCATTCATAGTTCGTTAAGTGATTCATGTTTACCCAAGATTATGTGGTACAAGACTTATGCATCTTGTACATATGCCAAGATATTGATTTTGATCCTTAGAGGCAGCATTCATTAAGTATTTACTTACGTATGACTTATATGTCAATACGAAATTGGCCAAGGGAACCCGACTTCGAATTCCTTGGACAATACTTAGTTAATTTTCTTTCACCTAATTTTGGATTTACATTTCGGCTTGGGAACCCGATTTTGAACCCCCTCACTAACATTATTTTTCCTTTCTTTTTCCCTCCCCTAACTTCACCTTAGGCATTTTAAGCATTAGGGGATTCAGGATCGAACCGCCATAGCAACATTCATTTATTTCTCTTTTTCCTAAGTTTTTTTTTAATGTTGGCCTAGAGGAGATGGGTTCGAATCCCACTCCTCTCATTATTATTATTATTATTATTTTCTCTCCTTGTCTCCTCCTTCAGCCAAGAGGTGGTGGGTTCGAATCCCACACCTCTTATTTATTTATTTTTTATATTTTTTTTTCAGCTTTCATGAAGTGAGGTCTTGGGTTTAATCCCCACTGACCTCACATGTTTTAAATTTATTTTTAAACTTCTCACACCTCATGTGTTCTGGCCGAATCTCCACTCACCAAGTGCTGGAAATTTGATCAAATTTTCTAGCCTTGATTTAACAATATTCACACATTCATTTTGTGGTATTTTCACAATTTGTTTAACGCGTTTTCAAGTGTAGATTCATTGTTGGTTTAGGTTAGATTTTTTTTCACTTAAGATCAGTCACCTTACACTTCATTTAAACATCACAAATTACACATCTTATGCACCTTAATTCCAATCATCAAACAAGCCATTTTAAGACTTCAAAACGGAGAACAACAACAAACATTTTACACATTGCACCACATCATTTTCGTTTGACATCATTGAACATGCTTGCTATTTCCAAACATAAAATCACAAAGAACATCATATTTCACACTTAGCTACCAGGAACCATACCAACAACACGATTTCTAAACTAATTTAGATTGAAATCGGAAGGAGACTAGGGACAAGGAGTTCAACATTCAAGGGGACAGCCCTAGTTTCATATGTCGACTTTTGTAGAAAGAAATTCCTCTTGGAGAAAGGATTCCAAGAGAGAAAACCCATACCTTGTTGTAGATTTCCACACCTTCTAAGTGCTGCCCAAATCCTCCCCTAAACCTTCAACACAAACCCGTCGAGAAGATGATGCACAGTTTTCATTTCTTTAGTTAGCTTGCTTGCTTGTATATTTTTTTTTTGTAAGTTCTTTGAGTGTAGAGAACTTTTGATTGCTTTCTAATGTTTTTATCTTCTGTTTTTGCATCCAAGAAAACAATTTGGATGAGAGAGAGAGATATTTAGGCGTGAGGGAGAGGGATAGTGTGAGATAGTGCATCTTAAAACTAGGATAGTTGGCAAGACTTAGTCAATTTTAAAAAAACATTAATTAATAAGTAAATAAATAATAAATAATAATAAAATATGATTTTACTTTTTACATCATCCATTAATTATAAATTTATTAAATTAATTCACCAATAATTAAAAAAAATCATATTAAATCCTTGCTCCCACCTAGGTTCGAACCCGGGTGGAGCAAGACTTCATTTCAAAAGACCAATTTCGGCTCTCTCTCCCCAAATTGCCCCTCCACTTTATTAAATAATTAATTAATTATATATTTAGGATAATTACGATACTACCCCTAGCCTGGTAAAAGACCATTTTACCCTTAAACCCTCAAAAATTAAAATTTCTTCTTTTTAAGTCCGGTAAAGACTACTTCGATTAAATCTTCATTTTCGAGAGCCTTACTTGGTTGGATCCAACCTTTCCAAGCTCAACTAACTCCCCAAGTTAGTTGGCTTGGTCATAGTAAGGGTTTTGAGGTCTGGTTCTACGCTTATCAGTCTATGTGAACTTTGGTTTAATCGCAAGCATTCTTAACACCCTAAGTCTTGATCCTATTCATTTTTAGGGTTGTTACAAGGAGGACCTAAGTTAAGTTACTTAGAATAGGTGGAAGTAACGAACCCATCTAGACATTGCACAAGTGACTCCTTAAGAAGTATTAGGAAGGTACCCTAATGCATATGATTATGTATGTGTCCTTTATGTATGATATTATAGTATTTGTCTATTGATCATGAAGATGTGCATGATATGATTCTTTATACATGATGTTAATCTTGTTGACTATATGGTGATGGTATTAGTTGACATTAGTGAAGTTGTGTCCTCTATACATGTTGATATATGATTTGAATGTAAAGGCTTGTGATCTCATGATAGGTCTACTAAGCATGTGTGAGGTTATGGGGCCTTACATGTGCATTGCACTAGCGGATCTAGATTGGGGACATGAGTTAGGTTTTACAAGGTTCAATGTGAAGTGAAATAAGTATATTTGCTTAATGATTAGGAGTTCATTGTAATGTCCTTTTAGTCTTGGTTTGACTATGTTTATGTTGTACTATACTTCTATGATGACTTGTATTGTCTTGTGTAGATGCTATGTATGGCTTTCTCTTGTGTTCCTAAGGTGATACATTGCAACAAGTATCCCTAAAGGATTACTTGGGAGGCTAATGATTTAAAAGGAATAGTTCACTGTAAAAGTGATGGAGTTCACTGTAAAGTGACCCCAAATTGTACTTAAATTCTATATGTGCTTTTTTATGATGTTTGGCCTTGGATTGTGTTGCTATGAAGTATGTGGATGATATAAATGCTATTGATAAATGTTTTATGATGATTTACTTAAAATGGCATGAAGTATGATTTCAAAGGAAATGTCCCTTTTAAATGCATGTTTTTGGATGGTTGCCATACTTAGTACATTCTTGTGCTAATCCCATTCTTCTCTACTTTTTACACAAAGTGTAGGTTATGGAATGCTTAAAGGAGGTCTATGATTAAGGAGATTGATAGGTGATTTTTCCAATCTCAAGGAAAGGAATCCTTAAGTTCAAGGATGTCCTAATGTGTACGTATTGTAAATTCTATTTAGTAATGTATAGCTTTGTATTATGTCTTAAGGGCCTTGTCCTTAATGTACTCTAAAGTTATTGAGTCTAAGATGGCAAAGAGACTTAGAGTCTAAATATGTATTATGACTTATGTTTTATATATATATGATGTGATGTTTCTAGCATATGATGTGCTATGAAAAGTTTTAAATTTTCCGCTAAATTTAGTATGCAAATGCAATGAATGATATGAGAGGCTTGTCTTAGACCTACGAGAGGTCGACGACACCGGTTACAATCCAAGATTGTACCCTATCTTCTAGGGTATGCTTTTGGGTTGTGACACTATTCACCTTTAAAACGTTTTTCCTCAAAGGGTTCCTTCAAAGTATTTCTAAAAGTTGAGTTTTTATGTGGGTTCTTCTCAATCTCGAAAATCATGTTATGAATTGATTTGTTTATGGTTTCTTTTGGATAATATGAATAGATTAACATTGATTCTAACTTAATTATGATCTACCTTGATGGTTTGGTCTAGCTTGTAGATGATGACTCTTAACCCTTAACCCTAGGTTTGATCTTGATAGGAATCAGGTTGCGATTGGTTAAATTGACTTGGTTATTGGTTGAATTGCTATAAGATGATGTTGTTACACTAATAATGAACAAATTAGGTTGATTTGTAGTCTTTCATGCTAATTCTTGAGAAGTGATCTAGGTTATGATGAATTGACCTAATCTTAATTTTTGATCTAGTGTCGAATTGTGATATAGTGATTCTGTTAGCCTTGTGATTATGTTGGTTATTGAATTTTGATGACTTTATGACCTAATTGAGTTTAATTAAGGGTTGATGGTAAGATCTTGATTATGAATTATGAAGAAGACTTGGTAAGTCTTGTGATCCCTATACTTTACTTCAAACTATGGTAAATTGTGATTAAGTCATGATGTTGTATTAAGTATGCCTTGTTTAGGATTGATAGGGTGGTATGATGTTGAATTGAAATGTCTTTACTATGGTTGTGAGGTTGATTAAGATGAAATGCTATAAGGATGTTGTTGACTTCCAATGTTCCTTATTATGAGTGAATATGTAAATGTAGTAACCTCACTTATATGAGTTGTGATAAAAGGACTATACTCATACAATTCTTATTGAGCTATGATGATGATGAGTATACAAGGGCTAGACACTATGACATAAACTAAGCTATGATTAATAATTAAGGACACTAAAGACATTTCAATAAAGGGACTTAGATTATCTTCGAGTGAACTTGACAATGGGAGGTGATGACTTTCCATAGAGGAAGAGTTAGCCTATAGTTCTATATGTGATGTTGACTCCCCTCTGAGGGATACTCATCCAACAGATTCCCATGAGAGGAGGCCCAATTACCAAGTGGTATAAAGAGGGAATACCTATCTCTTAGTTCTTGAACTATGTTGCACCCATTAGGAAGACTAGCTAGTGGATCCACCTAGACAACTACTTTTACGTTTGGTTTTACTTTGGCCGGTAGACCACCTTCCATCGGTGTAAGGTTTTACAACACCGGATTCCACACTTAGCTCTTGTGGTCTATGTCGGTTAAGGCGAGTGTTCCCTAAACAAAAATGAAGTAATTAAGTATAAACTAACTAGGGTGACTTAAGAGGTTTGAATTAGCCTAGGTAGGGGTATGGGACTCTACCTATGCCTTGCACTAGTTTGCCTTAAGGGAAACTTTAGGATGTTGATATTATATATGTATACATGGTAATGATGTGAGTGATGATAATATGTTGACTTTACATGTAAATGAAATGATATTATGATGGTTATTCTAATTGAACATGTATCTAGTCTATGATGTTAAGGTATGATGTTAAGTATCCTTAAAGATTATATTATGTAAATTTGGACATTGGTTATGGATTCTTGTTGGCTTACTTGATTAAGTAAGGTTATGTGGTTTTGCTTGGTTATTGCACTTGTTGACTTGATAGGGATTCATGAGTACTTGTCTTTCTTATTATGCTTTGATGAACTCTTATTCATGCTTGTGATGTAATTACTTGAGGGTAGGGTTATATTGGATTATGGGTTAAAGTACGTTATTTGCTTTGACTTGATGAATCTGCCTTTTTGAGTTGTATGTTTTTCCTTGATGATGCATAAGGCTTTTCAAAGAGTAAAGTAGCATGTTTTAATAAAATGTCCTTTTTAGCATAATTTGACATTACATTTGCACATGGTCTCATACTTAGTACAAGTGGCATACTAACCCCATTTTCTCCCTTTTCCCAAACATTTTAGGTTTCGGTTGTTGAAGGCTCATTCGAGACGACTTGAACAAGACTTAGATATTCTCTACCATCAAAGTGGGTAAGTCCTCACTTCCCGAGGGCGATACCGATATCGAGCTTATGTTGTTGTTTAGTTCTAAAGACTTTTATTTTCCTTCTGGTTTCATTTGAGTATGATTTGTATAAGCCTATATGTGGATTCTTTACATTGATGTAGGGTTATGCCCAATTTGTTATGATTGTTTTAAATGTTTATGAGATGTGATAATCTTTAAGACTATGTTCTATCTTATATATATATATATGTGCAATAAAAGTAGAAGGCTATGTAACCTTCCTATACGAAGAGTGTATGTATACTCGATACGGATATATAATATGTGTATGTAGAGGTCTATGTAAACCTCCAATTAGAAATAATGAAAAGTTTTAAATTCTTCCATATTTTTGACTTATGAATGTAATGATGTAGACTAAGAGGCTAGTCTTAGTCCTCAAAGAGGATGACAACGCCGGTTACATCTAGGGGGTAAACCCGGATGTGACAAGTCCCATGAAGGGAAATGACGTCTGATCTTGATTCTCCTTTGATCTCAATTATGCAAGGTGAAATGTACTTATGTGATAATGATGCTATAGCTAATTGTGTTTTTGTGTTGTTGGTGATCGACAAGGATCCCTCATCCCTAACCCTAGATCTTTGAATTGGTTATGAATTATGTAATTATGTTATGCTGTGATCATTATATGATTGAATGTAGTTTCTCATGATTATAATGTTGTGTCTAAAGTGAAAGGATAGTTCTCACTTGTGGTCACCTATGAGCTATTATGATAAGATATTTACTTAAGGGTCTAAAAGAGACTAATGTGAACTTGTATGATGTCATATGATAATAACTAAAGAAAATAATTGCTTAGCACCGAAAGGGCATGTAAATGAGATGGAGGTCTCACGTTAGTAAGTCCGACTTTCCGCATGGGTTTCCTCACGTTATTAAGTCTGGATTTCCTAGTTATGTGTTGTCTCATGAGATGGAAACCTCCACGTAAATAACTCAAGGTTTCCAGAAACAATCTCCTTGACCGTTAACTATGTGCCCACATAGGACTCTAGCTTAGTGGATCCACCTAGATAGCTACGTACGAATGGTTACACCTTAGGCAAGTGTTAACTCTCTTTTTGGTGTGGGGGTAGAACACCGGATTCCATGTAGCTTACATGGTCTCATGTCGAATATTGCACTTATCTCCCAATGTAAATGTAAATGAATAAGTGAAGTATGTGAACTCTTATTATGGTTGTCTTGAAGGCTATTACATAAGGGGAGGGATGGTGTGGGACTTCTCTTACTCATTGCACGTGTCGGATTCTAAGTGATGGTCCTAGTAGTGTTCTTTTATGATTATGATTATGATTACGATTATGGGTATGTTAATTATATATGAGTAAGTATTGATGTATAAGCATGTTATGAAAGTATGTTCCAAGTATGAAGTGGTATGCTTAATGTGATATTTAGCTTTGGATGGTATTATGGGGTTCTATCTTTGGCATTGCACCAGTATTGCTTGGGTGGTCTATGTTTTGGGTTACTATTATGTTGAATTGATTTATTATGCTTTTGATATATGCATGTTTAGTTAAATTGATAAAAAGCATGATTTTGACTAAATTATCCTTTTCTCATGCATTGATGATTTTGTGCATAGGAGCCATACTTAGTACATGTGGTTTGTACTAACCCATATTTTCTCCCTTTTCCCCAAAAATTTCAGTTTCAGGCCATTGAGGAGATTCGTGGTCATTGAAGAAGAAGACTTGGCTCTTTTCTAAGTCAATTGGTGAGTCCTCATGAGTTACGAGGATAGTGTCACTCCTAAAGCCTTATTAGTTTTGTCTATGTTTTGAGACAATTATTCCATTCTCATGTTGAGACTTTCATTGTAGCCTATATAGCATATTGTAATAGACTAAAGGATATGCCCAAACTATTGTGATTCATTCTTTAGATGGTTTAATGTGAGACAAAGTATTAGACTAAATTCCTATATGTTGTATGTTGTTTATGTGAGAAGCCTATGTATGCTTACTATGTAGATGTCTGTGTAAACCTCCTTGCTATATAAGCAAAAGTTTTTAATTTTCCCGTATTTTCTTACCTATGATGTGCTATGAAGAACGCTAAGGCCTTGTCTTAGTGTTCGTAGAGAACGACGACGCAGGTAACGACTAGGGTGTACTTTGGGTCGTTACAATCTTGTAGATTTCATCAATGAAATCATGGGGGTCTTCTTCAACCTTGGACCCATTGAAAGTAGGGGGATTCATTATAGTGACATCCCTTAGACGTGAGGCCATGGTATCAACTTGTTGGTTTGCTCGGGGTAAAACCTCCCGATTAGCTTGGGCCGTCATGGCTTGAGCTTGAGTAGTTCCATCTTGTGCTTGGGTAGTAATGACTTGGTTCATTTGGAAAAGAGCAGCCCGGATGGCACCATCCGTCAAAGGAGAAGACCGGAGCTTGGTCATCATTAGCATCTACTTCAAGAGGAGGAACTTGATCAGCACGGGGAGGAACTTCCACATTAGAAATATCTTTTTCAAGTCTTCGTGCCACATTCCTTCGAGTATTCATTGCCTATAACCACAATAAAAGGATTAGATGCAAAAGCACATAGAGCTAACACTCTAGAGGCACGATATTGAACTTCCAAGAAAGTGAGAGTTTCCTAAGCATCACATAGATTCCTATTCATAAGTGTGGCACACTTCACAATTATGAGTACGAATCTACATAGACGTGGTTGAGAGAGACATCGACCCAAAGATATTTAACCTCATACCATGATAACAAGTTTGTCACATTCGGGGAGCACCCCCTTAGACGTAACCGGCGTCGTCATCCTCTTTGAGAACTAAAACTAGCCTCTTAGCTTACATCATTACATTTATAGGTCAAAAACGTGGAAAAATTTAAAACGTTTCATTACTTCTACATTGAGGTTTACATAGACCTCTACATACATATAATATACATATCGAGTATACATAGACCCTTCGTATAGGAAGATTACTGAGTCTTCTAATTTTATTTGCACATAGGTATATATAATATAACATAGTCTCAAATAGTCGTCTCATCTCATAACCACCTAACAAGAGTATATCAAATTGGGCCTAGCCCATAAATCAATACAATAAGACCACATATAGGTCATACAACGTTGAGTATCCAAATGAAAAGGAAAGAAACATAAGACTCTTAATACTAAAACAACTTCATAGCTTGATAGTGACATTGCCCTCAGGAAGGGAGGACCTACCCAACTTGGATGATTCAGAATTCCAAGTCTTCTTCAAAGTCGTCTCCAAAAGCCCTTCAACGACTGGAACCTAAAATGTTGGGGAAAAAGAAAAAATGGGGTTAGTACACCACTTGTACTAAGTATGATACCATATGCACACATATCTTGAAATCTTGCTAAGAAAAGGGACATTTCAAAAAGGTATGTAATTTAATTTGAAACGTTTTATGCACATTCAATAAGACCATACCAATCAATTAGACACATTTATTAAGTCCAATGCATGTACACCACAAGACCAACAATACTAAGTCTTGTCAAGTCAACATGCATATCATATAATTGGACGCATAGTCAAGCAACTCTATCATCAAGTTATAATAGTTACAAGCATGAATAAGAGTTCATTATAACATAACAAAGCAAGACAATTACCCATGAACCCCTATTAAGTCAACAAGTGCAATGACCATGCAAGGACCCATAACCTTAATCAAGTAACCCAACAAGAATCATGACCAACATCCCACTTCACATAGCATGGTATTTGAGAGTACATATCATCATACTTTAACAATGTAGACCAACACATATTCATAAGTGAAACCAATCAACATATAGTATCAACAATGTGCAAGTTAATCATATGCATATCATGTACCATTATTGTCACATCCCGAAACCACACCCTAGAAGTTAGGGTGCAATCTTGGATTGCGACCGGCGTATTCGACCTCTCGGAGGTCTCATACAATCCTATCATATCATTCATTGCATATACATAACAAAAAGTAGTGCGGAGTTAAAACTTTTCATAAAAACAATATAGAAGTCTTAAACTCTTTCATATAAGTATAAATAGGAAATGCTAAGTCTTGAATCATCATCTTAAGACACGATAATACTTGGGACATGACCCATACGAAATTTAAAACATACTACTATATAGTCTATTACAAAACTTCATTAATAAAACACAAAATGATATATATGCCCTCGAGTAAGGTAAGGACATACTTCAACTCTCCTTGAACGACCTCCTTGTTCAAGTCTTTTTCCCAAAGATCTTCACCTACCAATAATTATAGATAGAAAATAAAGCATGTAATTAGTACAACCACATGCACAAAGTATGGCATTATGCATAAAATCATGAAAACGGACTATATTGGAAATATGCATCTTTTCTTTAAAACATCATAATATCATCATAAGAATAGCATTTAGCAACTTATAATCACATAAGAGAACAGTTAAACTGAAATCATAATTTTAGAGCTCACTTTACAGTGAGTTCACTTCACTGTACAGTGAAATCCATTCACTGTTACAGTGAAGTCCTAGCCTTCCCCTTTGAACATCTTCTAGCATTTAGTCTTCTCACCAAATTCATCCTAAGATTCACTTAAGTCACACAAAGAGAGACCACCCATACACCCTCTCTAGATGTGCCAAACGATCCTCAAGATTACTCATAATGAGACACATAAACACCTACAATACACCAACATACAAGACATACATAATATGACAATCTCCCCTACCAAGGCTATCAGAAGACTTACTCAAGTACTGCTAGAAGAGAACGCCCATATATCCACTTAAAGGCTACCTAAATAATCCTTAAGACTTCCTAGATTTAGATCCTACCAATATATCAAGCAACTTACCTAACTAGAGTCATTCTCAAGACTTCCAAAGATAAGACATGAAGAGATCATTCTTTATGCCCTCTTCACACTTTAGCTAAGGAATCCTTAATTCACTTTAGGTTAGGTACTTATTCATTTACATACTCATTATCATTAAATCATTAGTTCATTTGTTCATTTAGAAGACATACATCACATAAACGACATTCAAATAATGGTCTTAGACAAGACCTAGGGACTCTTATTAACATCTTCAAAGCCGATTGTTCAATGTCTAAGTAGCGTCCCTTACCACCACCTAAACTTCATAGAACTTCTCTAATAGGTATCCCATATGATGAGAATAGGCAATAACCGACATAGACCATGGTAGCAAAGTATGGAATCCGAAGTTCTATCCTACTTAGATGTGGTGTTCTACTTGCCAATGGTAGAACATAGAGATCCCATGTAGGCACATGCTTATGGAATATGAAGGGCGTGCTTTTCATTCTAGTCTCATACTTAACTAGAACTACTTCCCCTTTACCATACTCACTCGGTGCTAGCCTTAGTTCTCATAGACCAGTTCACATTAAGGTTCATACAAGTGGGTCTCATATCTTGTTCATGACCCAATTATATTTACCCTACCAAAGAAAGGTCCATTAGGGCTATCTCACTATGGAGACAAGAAGCTCATCATGACTTTACTAAGGTATGATATGATGCCGTTCCAGACACTCAACCTTAAGTCCATCATTCATTACATGAAGGATACCATTACGGCTTACTACTTCACGATTCATAACCTTACCACTTGGTTCAAGGTTCCACATAAATGACCCTTTAATTATCATTCAAGGTCTGAACTATATTCATTTATTCAAGACTAAGACCCTTTAGGTTCCTAAGTCAAAACATCACATATTCACATAAGCATCAAGTAAGGGACACAAGTCTACCTAAACAAGACACAACATACTTCAATTTAACACATATAGCCTATCTTTCTTTAGACTCTTAGGAATGACCCTTAACCTTATTTAGTCAACCTATTCATTACGTTAACATTATCAACTTAACCATTTTAGACTCATATAGCCAAATTATGAACAACCATGATCCAACTCTAAGACTACATAATTAACACATAGTCAAAGCATAACATGATTAACTAAATAGTATCAATAGTATAACACATACTTCCACATATAGGTAGATATGATCAGACATCATCAAATCAACTATACAAATATCCATATAAGTTCAAGTAGTGCCGACAAGGCCATGATCATCAATGTACTAGAAAGTAACGCCGACAAGACCACATCAATTCACATAGCACCGCCACCAAAGGTGGACCAAACCAATCATAACATAATTGAAGTATAATTAAAATCGAAAAAGAAGAAATAGGGCAGCATACCACCACTTCATCATCAACAATTCAAGCCAATACAAAATCACCCAATTCAACATCATAAGGCCCTTACCCATGGCCATGAACTCCAATTTAATACACAATTATAGAAATCAATGAAATCTAAACCAATTCAACATAGATTAAACAATACAATACCAATTTGATAACAATTGAATACAATTCTTACATCAATAGAAAGCCCATAAGAAACTACACATGAATTCATCAACATTAAGCGAATATCAAGTAACCCATAATTTAGTCAAAATCTTAGGTTCATCAATTACATGGGTTCATCAGTAATTTAGGTTAAAATCATTAATACAACATAAACCTAATCCATAATAGACGTTCGAAAACCTTTAATGCAAGAACCCATGGTAGAATCATGAAATCAAACAATTCCACTTTGAAAGCTTTAGAAAACATCTTTGAAGTTGGGCTCCTTGATGAAACAAGTTTCAAGGATCAAAAACCATGCCTAAATGAATATAATTCTTCAATTTTATGAAGAATCTCCACTCATAACGTCACACCAAGCTGTTCCTTGATTTTGGACTTCAACGGAGTCTTTGGGAATTCTTAAGGGATTTTGGGGTTTTGATTTTGAAGAATGAAATCTTCTAAGTGTTAATGACTTATATTCACCTTTAAAATACCCAATATACCACTTAGGAACCTCCAAAGTCTTTATTTGGAAGTGGGTTCCCATTTTATCCCTCACTTAACAGTGACCTGCGCAGGGACATGGCTTCATAGATGAAAGGCAGTCGACGGACCGTTTGTCCACAAACGGACCATCCTGTCCTTCTGTTGGTTGGGTAAGAGACTTGCCAGGGTTCCCTGCTCACCCAATACCAAGTCTCCACCGACGACACCAATAGACGGGGCGTCGATTGGCCCAAGAGCTGTCGATGCCTCCGTCGTTTGGGGCCTGCCTGGGACAGTCTTTACACTATGTTTGGGTCCTTCCTCAAGGACCCTTGGTTGGTCCTTGGGGATGTTTTCCCAGACGTTTCCAACCCAAACCTAAATGTATACTAGTTTAGGACCTCTAACTTCAATTTCACTCAAAAAAACACGTAAAACTCGACGAAACATGCTTAGACACACAAGGTCACTCCCAGGCACAACTTTCGAACGTCATGGACGTTCTTGAGCGTTTGACCTCCAAACTTCACGAAACTTGACACACTACCTATACACATCATATTAGACTCATTTAAGACCTTATAACCTCATAAGGTACACATAATCAGATAGGCCCTCACATGAGACACTTACGTGACTTAGTCGTCGAACATCTTGGTTGACCCTTGACGTTTGACTTCCAATGCACCTAAAAGCTTAGATACTGCATCTAAACCATATAATAGACCACATAAGGACCTTAGAACACCATTACCAACATCTTAGGCTCTAGTTAACCTAAGTCATTTTTGAAGTCTTACAATTATAAACATATTCATACATAAAAACATCCTCCTAAGACTTTCTTCAAGGCTAACTAGTGCAATGTTTAGGTAGAGTCCCATACTGCTACCTAGACTAAGCTAAACCCCTTAGATTATCTTAGTTAGAGTTCATTCCTTTAATTCATTTTCGCTTTTGGGAACATCTTCCCTTAACCGACATAGACCACTTGAGCTAATGTGGAATCCGGTGTCATGGAACCCTACACCGAAGGAAGGCGGGCTACTTGCCAAGGTAGTACCAAAACATGAACATAGTAACTACGTGGATCCACTAGCTAGTATTCCTATGGGGGGTAACATAGTTCAAGATCTAAGAGATATAGTTGGGACCCTCTTTAAGCTACATGCATTATAGTCTCCAATCTCAAGAGTACATTAGTGATCCTACCTTACCTATGTGGGAAGGGACACTCCTCACTCTATTTCACTAGGTGCTAAGCTAGAGTCCCTTTTATAAATGTATTTAATGTCTTTATTAACCATCATAGCTTAATGTAGGTCATAGGGTCTAAACCTTGTATAATCATCATCATCATCATAGCTCGATAAGAATTGCATGAGTATAATCCTTTCGTTAAAATTCATATAAGTGAGGTTAGCACTTTTACATATCACTTCATAATAAGGCACATTGGTAAATCATAACCATCCTTATCATTCCTAATACAAGGCATACTCCAATACAACATCATGTCTTTATCACAATTAACCATATTTGAAGTAAAGAATAGGGATCACAAGACTTACCAAGTCTCCTTCATAATTCATTATGAAGGTCTTACCATCAACACTTTGAATCAACCCAATTAGGGTGTAACATAATTGTAAATCAATAACCAACATGATAATAAGTCTAAATGAATCACTACATCACAATCCATTACTAGTTCATAGCTTAAGACAAGATACTTAGGTCAAATTCACAACATACTTCATAACCTAGATCAACTTCTCAAGAACTAGCATGATAGTACTATAGTTCACCCTAATTTATTAATGATTGATACAACACTATCATCTAATAGTAATTTAATCAATAAATTCAATTGAACCAATATAACACAATTCCTATCAAGATCATAACTTAGGGTTAAGGGGAATGGTCATCATCTACAAACAAGACAAATTCATCAATATATATCATAATTAAGTTGAAATACATGTTAATCTATTCATAATATCCAAAATAAATCATAAACTATGTAATTCATAACATCAATTTCGAGATTGGAAATGACCCACATGAAAACTCAACTTTTGAAATTCAATTTGATAGAACCCTTTGAGGAAAGAGGTCTCAAAGGTGAAAGAGATCCCATACCTTGATAATTGATGAAGATTGATGGAGAAACTTGACCCTTTTAAGCCCTTAAACCCTCCCCTAGATTGGTCTTCAATGGAGTTCTTCACTAGAAAGAGAATAAAGAGAGAAAGAAGATAGTCTTGGGTTTGGGAATTATGAGAGCTTAGGTTAGGGCTTTATATAGGTTATTAACTAAGTTAATTAGACCTTCCTTATACCCCAAAGAATTAACTAACCCTTTTATTTAATTAATGTAACCCAACTTAAAATGTGCAGCAACTTAGGCCCTCACAGATGAGACCCCGATCGAAGGTTCGTTTGTGAGACGATGACCACTAATCCTTTCGTGCTGCACATACATCGCTAAGTTCAGAGAGTTGTCAAAATGACCCTTTGTCCAAATTGACTAAGTGTCCATCAACGCCCCGTCGATTGATACACTCCGTGTCGATGGCACTCGTACGTGCACACTGCCTTGGGCAACCCTTTGACCCCAAAAAGTAAGGGTCCTCCTCAAGGGCCCTTAGTTGGTCCTTGGGGATTCGTGCCCCGACTTTTCGAATATGAACTAACTATAATCCGTATTTAACAATTTTCCACTAATTTTCATCATTTTACAACTCCTAAAAGATAGTCAAGTAGGCTAAGGCACGCTAGTACCTCATTGAACTAGTTTTCGGACGTCATGGTCGTTCTTGGATGTTTTGGTTTCTAGACTTCCTAAATGACTTATATTGATTAAAATAGACATTAAAACAGTGTCTAAACCTTTTGACACTTATGTTAGGCTCTAGAACATGTTTTGGATTTTTTAAGTGTTACAATGACGAAGTTAAATTTAAGTATATCTTATGATGAGCTTAAGTAGGTGTTGGTATGTTGATGCAATTGAAATGCCTTGATTTTGTAAATTGTGAGATTATTATTGACATGAAATTATATAAGGTTGGTTGTGAATTACCAATTTGCCTTATTAAGACATGATGATGATAATGTGTTAATCTCACATATTAGGGTTGTATTGAACGGATGTTCTCATGAAATTCCTAATGAGCTAACGACTATTACTATACAAGGGGTTAGTCTCCTATGACCTATTCTAAGTTATTATTGTTAAAAGATGATCTACACACATTTCAAAAAGTACTATAACATAGCACTGAGTGAACTAGTAGTGAGGAGTGTCCCTTCCCAAGTAGGGAAGGTAGGTTCACTATTGTACTCATGAGATACAGATTACAATGCCAAAGGCATAAATAAGGTCTCAAACATGTCTCCTAATTCTTGAACTATGTTGACTCAAAAGAAACACTAGATAGTGGATCCACCTAGATGCTATGTTCATGCTTTGGTAATACCTTGGCAAGTAGACCACCTTCTTCCAGTGTAGGCTTCATGACACCGGATTCTACATTTAGCTCGTGTGGTCTATGTTGGTTAAGGCAAGTGCTCCAGAAAGTAAAATGAAGTAAAGAAGTGAACACTAGATTGCACTAGTTGGCCTTGAGGGAAGTCCTAGAAGGTTGTTCTTATGTACTTATAAAGTAAATGCTATGCATATGTTTACTTTACATGTTGATTATCCTATATGATGTTAGTTTAACTTATGAACATGCTATTGGCATATATTTCTAAATATGATGATTACTACTCTTGATGCTATGTTATGTGAGGTAAGATATTGCTTATGATCCTTTACTTGGTCATTGAACTTGTAGACTTGTTGGGTTATGAGTAAGGATCTTGCATATGTTGTAATGTTATGAACTCTTATACATGGTTTATTGTTATAACATGATGTTGGAGTTGTTTTGATTGGTTACTCAAATATGATATTACACATGATGACTTGGTTATACTTGATGATGTTGTTCTTGTGTTGTATATTATCTTGTCTTAAAGAACATCTCATTATTAGCTTATATGGGTTCTTGGTTGTGCCTAAGGCTTTTCAAAGTAACTTAGCATGGTGTTGAACAAATGTCCCCTTTAGCATGGTTTTAAATGTTTTATGTGCATGTTTAGTACTATGTACAAGTGGTTTACTAACCCATATTTTTATGTTTATAAATTTACGTAGGTTCAGGCCGTTGAGTTTCTAATAAGGCCATTTGAAGATGACTTGGATTCTCATTCTCCAAGTTTTGTAGGTCCTCACTATTCCGAGGGCAATGCCACTATCTTGCTAGTTGAAGTTGTTATAGTCTAAAGACATTTAGTTCCTTCTGTTTCATTTGAACACTATTATTGTATAAGCCTATATGTGGCTTTTCTTGTAATGAAGTATGGGCTATGCCCGAATGTTGTACTCATTCTAAATGGTTTAAATGTGAGACATTCCTATTAGACTATCTTTGTATATTGTGTATGTAGTTTAAAAGTAGAAGCCTATGTAAGCTTCCTATGTGAGGAGTCTGTGTAAACTCCTTATATATATATGATGTGTAAGAGAGAGGTCTATGTAAACCTAATTATGTAGATGTATACGAAAATTTTTAAATTTTCCGCATTTTAACCTATGATATGTTATGACGAATGCTAAGAGGCTAGTCTTAGTCCTCTATAACACCTCCTAAAATGAATTAGGTGAAACTAGGGCCTAATGTGTGTATCATGAAGTCTTGAAGTCATAAGAAGGTCTAAATTGATGTTTGAGGCAGTGTCTCAAGATTTTGGTGAAGTTTGAAGTCAAACGTTAAGGGACGACCAAGACGTTCGATGAATAGTCACCTATGTGCCTTATGTGTTTATAACACTCCGGAAATGACATGACTTTGACTATAGATTAATCTATTCAATAATGTTTAAAATGATGTTTCTAGACCTATATTAAGGTAATCAACTCCTTTGGAAAAGGTTAGAGCCAAAACAACAAGGAAAGACCTTGACGTCCGCAAACTAGCTAATTTGAACTAGTTGACGTCCCAATATTTGGTGAAGGTTTTGAAGTGTCAAATGAAGTCCAAAACTTTTAAAGAGACCTTGTATAGGTATTATGTAGTACAAAGGGCCCAAACTTTCAGTAACAACACCCCAAGGACCACTCGAAGGGTCCTTGGGGAGGACCGAAACATGGGTGGGCAGGCTGCCTGACAGCCTGCGAACAGGCAGAATTGGAGGAACAGGTCGAGACGCGAGTTCCTCACGAGGTTTTCTGCCTCAAAATGTGAGCGGAAGCCTCGCCACATCAATGCGTCAACCCAAAAACTGAAAAAAATAATGGGAATTGGCCACGCGACGCGCATCCACTTCCCCAAATTGTTAAAGTTGTATTTTGGTAATTTAAATTCATAAAAAGACCCATTTAAGTGAAGGGTCTTCTGGGTAATTCATAGGACGACTATATATGTATATTAGGTCAGTTTTAGACCCATTTTACACGTTCAAAATAAGATCAAACAAGTTTTCTCTCATCTCTCTCAAGAACGCTATCTTTTTCAAACCCCATTGAAGAACAAGAAGAGCTTAAGGAAGAAGACGAAACTTCAAGGTTTTCATCCAAAATTTTGTGGATTATTCATCTATAAGGTATGTGTGTTTCACTCATGGGATTTCTTTCCCCAAGAGGTCCTTCCAAAGATAAGTTTTCAAGAAATTAAAATTCTAGCGTTTTTACTCTACAAAACAAATTTTCTTCCTAACTCTAGGTTTATGATTTTCAATGAAAAGTAAGTGTTTTCTATGGCCGATTTCACATGAATTTATGAGTATGTGTTTATTTATGTTTGCATTTCATGTAAAGCATGTTCTTATCTAGATGATTGTTTTGTATGGTTGTTCTTCTACTCAATAATATAAAAACGTTGGGATTGGAACTAAGACTAGAATGAACTCTTTAATGACCCTTTCCCTTATCCTACATTATGAATTTATCTTGTATATGATTTGAAGAGTTGTTCTTGATTATGCTATTGAGTATTTCACTATGTTATGGTTATCAATGTCTTAAGTTGAATGTAAGTTCTTGAATAAGGTTCTTGGAAGATAGAGGTAAGTCTTCTAAAGTTGTGATTACTCTACAATGTTTATGTTAGCCTATAAATCATGATTCTATGTTATGGAAGTATGTATGATATTGCTATGTGTATATGATGGGCTATGGACATGTTACTTTTGAGATCATGATAATAATAAGATAATGCAAGTTATAATATTCTCTTGTATGCTTTACACAGGATGATTGTGCTATGTTAATCTTACACACAAAGGGTTATGATGAAAGGAAATTCTCATCCAATCCTAAAGAGATCATGATCATGTTTATACAAGGAGTTAATTTCCTATGACCTATGATAAGTTTATGATAGTAGACAACTTAAAGGTTATTCAAGAAAGGGACTTAATCTAAGCACCGATGAACTAGATATGAGAGGTTTTCCTTCCCTATTTGGAAGGTAGGTTCACAATGACTCTCATGAGATAGAGGCTTCGATGTAATGTGGAACTATGGGTCTCTAATACATCTCCTAGTTCTTGAACTATGTTGCAACCATATGATACTAGTTAGTGGATCCACCTAGAAAGCTATGTCATGTTTGGTTCTACTTTTGGCGGTAGACCACCTTCTTTCGGTGTGGGATTTCATGACACCGGATTCCATGTTTAGCTCACATGGTCTATGTCAGTTAAGGCATATGTTACCTCATGTAAAATGAAAGAAAAGTAAATGAACATTGACTAGGGTGACTTGATGAGTCTACTTAGTATAGGTAGGGGTATGGGACTCTACCTAGACACTACACAAGTTGACTCTAAGGGAAATCCTAGGAGATTGTTCTTATGTAATATGATAACATGAAAGACATGATGCTTATGAGACATGATGTTACTATTATATGATGTTGGTCATTGTGATGAATATGTTATTGGGTTATATTGTTAAATGAAGTGATGACTACTTATGTTACAAGTTATATGAAGCAAAGCTTTACTTATGGCCTCCTATTTTATCTACTTGGTTGTGTGGGGTTATGAGGCTTCATAGGACCATTGCACTTGTAGGTTGGGGATGGGATCATTGGTAAGTGTTTTGTATTTTATGTTTATATGAACTAATGAATATGAAATGTTAAGATGACTCTAAGATAATATGTCTTTGATTATGATTATGCTTTATGTTGGTGGAATCCATAACTTGTACATGTTCTATGGTATGTGCATTGAAGACATTCTCATGACTTAGCATACTTTGCCAAAGAGATGATAAATGATCCTTTTTCATGCATGTCCTTAAGTGTATGTGCAAATACCCAATACTTAGTACATGTGGTGTACTAACCCCATTATTTTATATTACTACAATTGTAGGTTCCAGTCATTGAAGTTTAAGGAGATCGATTTGAAGAAGCTTGAAACTCTGTCTTCAAGTCTTGGTAGGTCCTCATGTTTGGGGATGCTATCTTTTCAACATTCTAGCTTATGCAGATTTTTAATAGTTTTTAAGAATACGCTAATTCCATTACGTTCTTTGGATTCTTTTGTATTAAGCCCTATAGCTTAATTATTATTTATTGGCTAAGTCCGGATTGTTACTCTTAGATGGTCTTAATATATGTGAGATAAGTTTTTAGAATATCCTATGTCATAATGAATGCTAAGTATGAAGTCTAAGTATACTTCAAATAGAATGTAAAAGTGTTAAATTTTTCCATAATTTTACTGATCACATGTTATGACAAATGCTAAGGGATTGTTTGAGTCCTCTGAGAGGACGATGGTCGCATATGGGGTGTTCTCTGCGGGTGTGACTAGCTTGGTATCCGAGCATGAGGTTAAATATCCTTAGGTTTAATGTCTCACTAAACCACATTACCTAGTATCTTGTTCATGGTTGTGAAGCGCGCCACAATTATGGATGAGAGGCTATGAAATGACTATGAAACTTCCCTTTTCTTGATAATCCTATGTCATGCCTTTAGAGTTTTGACACTATGTGTCGTTTAGCATATAATCCCTTTCTTTTGGTTATAGGTGATGAACACAAGAAGGAAAGCCGCGAGAAGAGTATGAGAAGTGACTGCGAATGTGGGAGCTACTCCCCAAGGCAATCAAGTTCCTCCTCAAGTGCAAGCTGCTGCAAATGAACATGTTCCGGTGAATCGTCCGGCTATGACAGATGGGTAGGTGAGGGCAGCCCTGTTCCAAATGGCCCAAGCCATCAATACCTCAGATCAGGCTATTACGGAACAAGCTAACGAAGAGGTTGTTCCTCGAGAGAACCAATATGCTAGTACTATGGCTAGCCGTCTGAGAGATTTCACGAGGATGAATCCTTCAATGTTCTTTGGATCTACTAGTTAATAAAGACCGTCAGGACTTCCTTGATGAGGTCTATAAGATTTTGTTTGCTATGGGGGTGAGTACTACTAAGAAGGCTGAACTTGGTGCTTATCGACTTAAGGACGTGGCTCAGACATGGTACAATTAGTGGAAGGATAGTAGGGATTTAGGAGGTGGTCCCGTGATTTGGGAGATCTTAAAAAAGGCATTTCTTAACAGATTCTTTCCAAGGGAGCAAAGGGAAGATAAGGTAGAGGAGTTTATCAACCTTCGTCAAGGAGGTATGAATGTGAAGGAATACTCCTTGAAATTCATTAAGCTGTCCAAATATGCTTCCTCTTTGGTTTCGAATGACAGGGATGAGATGAGTCATTTTTTTAACGGGTGTGTCCAAAGAGCTTGAAGAAGAATGTCATGCAACCATGTTTGAATGTTCATGCTCAACATGTTGAATATAGTCGTTTGAGGAAGAATAATAGGGAAGCTAAGAAGGCAAGGTCTTTTGAAAGTAGTTCTTCTAAGAGTAGGCTTGATGTGCAAGACAAGCCTAAGTTCAAGAGGAGGTTTTCAAATCAAGTTACTTCTAATTTCTCCAAGAATCGCAATGATAGAGGTTCTAATCCTAAACCTCAAAAAGGGAGAAATGTTGATCCACCAAAAGAGAGACCAACTTTTGGTAAGTGAGGTAAGAAACATGTGGGTGAATGTCTTGTTGGGACTAATAGTTTCTATGGTTGTGGCAAATGTGGACATATGGTGAAATACTGTCCTAATGTGAGAAGCCAAGGCAAGGGGAATGGTAAAGGTCAATCAAGCGGTCCTAGCTCTGAAGCTCCAAAAAGGAACCGTTTGTATGCACTCAAGGCTAGGGGTGAACAAGAGAACTCTCCCGATGTTGTGACGGGTATGTTACAAGTTTTCTCTATTAATAGTTATGCATTGCTTGGTCCAGGTGCTACTCTTTCTTTTCTTACACCTTTGGTAGCTAGAAAGTTTGATGTACTTCCCGATATTTTGATTGAACCCTTTTTGTTTTGTACCCCAATGGGTGACTCTGTAGTTGCAAAAAGAGTCTATAGGAAATGTCTTGTAATGCTGCCCAATAAAGTTATTTTTGCTGATTTGGCAGAACTTGACATGTTTGATTTTGACATAATCTTGTGTATGGATTGGATCCATGATTGTTTTGCTTCAATATATTGTAGAACAATGGTAGTGAAGTTTCAATTCCCTAATGAACCTATTTTAGAGTGGAAGGGGGGGGGGGAATTCTATGCCAAGGGGTCAAATCATTTCTTTCTTGAAGTCCTGTAAGATGACACCCAAGGGTTGTCTATATCATGTAGTGAAGGTTAAGGACGTAGAATGTGAAACTCCTTCTATTGAGTCAATCCTTGTAGTGAGGGTATTCTCTGAGGTTTTTCCTAATGACCTTCCAGGAGTTCCTCCCAAATGGGAAATTGACTTTGGCATTGATTTATTACCGGATAACTTTGGCATTGATTTATTACTGGATACGAATACCATTTAAATTCCTCCTTATAGGATGGCTCCGAGTGAATTGAAAGAGTTGAAGCTCCAACTTAAAGATTTACTAGACAAGGGTTTTATTCAGCCTAGTATCTCTCCATAGGGTGCTCCGATCTTGTTTGTTCAGAAGAATTATGGGTCTCTTAGAATATGCATTGATTATCACTAACTCAATAAGGTCACCATAGAGAACAAGTATCCTCTCTCTCGGATTGATGATATCTTTGATCAACTCCAAGGTGCTAGCCACTTTTATGAGATTGACTTAAGGTCTGGATATCACCAACTTAGGGTGAGAGGTGAATATGTTCCCAAAACAACTTTCCGTACTAGATATGGTCACTATGAATTTCTAGATATGTCTTTTGGGTTAACAAATGCCCCGGCGGCGTTTATAGACCTAATGACTAGATTTTTCTGAGATTACCTCTACTCATTTATGATTGTGTTCATTGATGATATTTTGATATACTAGAAGAATGAAGATGAGCATGAGAGTCACCTGAGGTTAGCCTTGCAAGTCCTCAAGGAACACTAACTTTATACAAAATTTAAAAAGAGTGAATTTTGGTTGAGGTCAGTTGCTTTCCTTGTCAATATTATCTCTGGTGATGGTGTAGAGGTTGATCCAAAGAAGATGGATGCGGTCAGAAATTGGCCTAGACCTTGACTCCCACAGAAATAAAGAGTTTCTTCGGTCTTGCCGGCTATTATAGAAGGTTTGTTGATGGATTTTCGTCCATTGCTTTTCCTTTGACATCTTTGACCCAAAAGAAGGTGAAGTTTTAATAGTTGGAAGCTTATGAGAAAGGTTTTCAAGAGTTAAAAGATAAGCTTACCTCCGCTCTGGTGTTGACCTTACTGGAGGGCAATGAAGGCTTTGTAGTGCATTGTGATGCTTCCAGAGTGGGGTTGGAATGTGTCCTCATGCAGCATGGTAAGGTGATAGCTTATGCTTCTAGGCAACTCAAAGTTCATGAGAAGAATTATCCAACTCATGATCTTGAGTTAGCTACTGTAGTTTTTGCCTTGAAAAATATGGAGACATTTTTTGTATGGTGTGCATGTTGATGTATTTACTACCCATAAAAGTCTTCAATATGTGTTTACGCAAAAGGAGTTGAATCTCCGACAGAGAAGATGGTTAGAATTGTTGAAGAATTATGACATGAGTTTCATTTACCACCCTGGCAAGGCCGATGTGGTTGCGGATTCTTTGAGTCGTATGACTATGGCTAGTGTGTCTCATGTGGAAGAAGATAAAAAGGAACTTTTGAAAGATGTTCATAGGTTGGCTCGATTAGGTGTGCGTTTACAAGATTCTCCAAATGATGGTTTTATGGTCCATCATAACTCCGACTCATAATTAGTGGTTGATGTGAAATCTAAGCAGCATCTTGATCCACTGTTGATGGATTTGAAGGAATCGGTACTTGGTAAGCTCAATGAGTCATTCTCCCGGGGGGATTGTGTTCTTGAGCACCAAGGGAGATTATGTGTAACGGATATTGAGGATTTGAGAAATTGAATTCTAGAAGAAGCCCATGGTTCTTGCTATTCTATACATCCAGGTGCCACCAAAACGTATCATGACCTTAGAGAGGTCTATGGGTGGGATGGTTTAAAGAGGGACATAGCAGAGTTTGTTGCTAAGTGTCCAAACTGCCAACAAGTTAAAGTTGAGCATCTTAAATCGGGTGGTTTAACCCAAATCATGGATATTACTACCTGGAAGTGGGAAGCCATCAATATGGATTTTGTTGTTGGGTTGCCTCGAACCCAGAGGCAGAATAATTCAATATGGGTTATTATGGATAGGTTGACCAAATCTGCCCATTTTATTCGTGTTCAGTCTATATACTGCCGAAGATTATGCAAGAATTTTCATTAATGATATTGTGAGTCTTCATAGGATTCCTTTGTCCATCATTTTGGATAGAGGTGCCCAATTCACTTCTCGTTTTTGGAAAGCTTTTCTGAAGGGTTTAGGTACTCAAGTAAAACTTAGCACCGCTTTTCATTCTCATACGTATGGTCAAGAGGAACGTACTATTTAGACCCTTTAGGACATGTTAAGAGCATGTGTCATTGATTTCAAGGGAATTTGGGATGATCACTTACCTTTGATTGAGTTCTCTTACAACAATAGCTATCATTCGAGTATCTCCATGGCACCTTTTGAAGATCTTTATGGTAGAAGGTGTACATCTGCAGTTGGATGGTTTAAGGTTGGTGAGTCCTCAATCCTTGGTCCAAAAATTTTCTATGAGGCAATAGAGAAGGTTCGAATCGTAAGAGAAAGATTGAAGACAACCTATAGTCGGCAAAAGTCTTATGCCACAATAGAAAAAGAGATCTTGAGTTTGAAATAGGTGATCATGTCTGCTTGAAGATTTCACCTATGAAACGGGTGATGAGATTTCGTATAAAGGGGAAGTTAAGTCCCCGGTATGTTGGTCCTTATGAGGTTTTACAACGAGTTGGAAAGGTTGCTTATGAACTGAAACTACCTAATGAACTAGCTTCGGTTCATCCGGTATTTCATATTTCTATGCTCAAGAAATGCATAGGCGACCCGGTGTCTATTATGCCTATTGAAGGTTTAGGGGTGGATGATAATCTCTCCTATGAATAAGTTCCGATTGAGATTCTAGATCGCCAAGTCAAGAAGTTGAGAAACAAGGAGGTTGACTCTGTAAAAAGTTCTATGGAGGAACCATCTTGTTGAGGGTGCAAAATGGGAGGCTGAAGCCGACATGAAGTCCTGCTACCCTCATCCTTAAACTCCTTAAGGTAAGACATTCCTATTAGTAAAGAAATTAATGAATAATCATGAAATTGACTTGTTTTCTAAATAGGTGCATGTTATGGTTAAAGTCATACCGATTTGAGTTAAGAGAAAACTTTCATACTCTATTCTTGCATTATGTGAAATATGTATACATGTGTCTTCTTGAGATTTTGTTGTTTTGGTGTTGTCTTAAGAATAACAATAGCATGGTAACTCTTTCATGCATTTTTGAGCTTATGATAAGGTTGAGAAGAAATTCCTCACTATGTGTTATGAATATGGATCTCTTATATGTTGTGCATCATGAATTGAGTGCTATGTGTAATGTTATGGTATGTGTTGTGTGGAATTATGATATACTCCTATGAACTGTAACTCATTATTATTTTATGTAGTTGATTTGTTGGACTGCTAGTATTGAGTCTATTCCTTACCCTCCATAAGATTTTGGTGTCATTCGGGGATGAATGTTCCTAAGGGAGGATAATGTAACACTCCAGAAATGCCATGACTTAGACTAGATCTTAATCTATTTAATAATGTTTAAAATTATTTTTACAGACCTATATTAAGGTAATAAACTCATTTGGAAAAGGTTAGAGCCAAAACGACAAGGAAAGACCATGACGTCCGGAAACTAGCTAATTTGAACTAGTTGACGTCCCTATGTTTGGTGAAGGTTTTTAAGTGTCAAATGAAGTCCAAAACTTGTAAAGAGACCTTGTATAGGTATTATGTAGTACAAAGGGTCCAAAATTTCAGTAACAACACCCCAAGGACCACTCGAAGGGTCCTTGGGGAGGACCCAAACATGGGTGGGCAGGCTGCCTGACAGCCTGCGAACAGGCAGAATTGGAGGAACAGGTCGCGACACGGATTCCTCACAAGGTGTTACGACTCAAAATGTGAGGTAAGCCTCACCACCTCACTGCCTAAACCCAAAAACTCAGAAAAATAATGGGAATTGGCCCCGCGACGCGCAGCCACTTCCCCGAATCGTTAAACTCGTATTTTTTGTAATCTAACTTCATAAAAAGACCCATTTAAGTGGAGGGTCTTTTGGGTAATTTATAGTACGACTATATATGTATATTAGGTAAGTTTTAGACCACTTTTACACGTTACAAATAAGATCAAACAAGTTTTCTCTATCTCTCTCGAGAACACTTTCTTTTCCAAACCCCATTGAAGAACAAGAATTGCTTAAGGAAGAAGATGAAACTTCAAGGTTTTCATCCAAACATTCATGGATTCTTCATATATAAGGTATGATTTTTTCACTATTGGGATTTCTTTTCACAAGAGGTCCTTTCAAAGATAAGTTTTCAAGAAATTAAAATTCTAGGGTTTTTACTCTACAAAACAAATTTTCTTCCTAACTCTACGTTTATGATTTTCAATGAAAAGTAAGTGTTTTGTATGGCCGATTTCACACGAATTGATGAGTATGTGGTTAGTTATGTTTGAATTTCTTGTGAAGCATGTTCTTATCTGGATGATGGTTTCGAATGGTTTTTCTACTACTCGATAATATGAAAACATTGAGATTGGAACTAAGACTAGAATGAACTCTTAAATGACCCTTTCCCTTATCCTATATTATGCATTGATCTTGTATATGATTTGAAGAGTTGTTCTCGATTATGCTATTGAGTATTTCACTATGTTATGGTTATGAATGTTGTATGTTGAACATAAGTTCTTGAATAAGGTTCTTGGAAGCCAGAGGTAAGTCTTCTAAAGTAGTGATTTCTCTACAATGTTTATGTTATCCTATAAATCATCATTCTATGTTATGGAAGAATGTATGATGTTGCTATGTGTATATGTTGGGCTATGAACCTGTTACTTGTGAGATCATGATAAGAATAAGATAATGCAAGTTATAATATTCTCTTGTATGCTTTACACAAGATGATTATGCTATGTTAATCTCGCACAGGAAGGGTTACGATGAAAGGAAATTCTTATTCAATCCTAAAGAGCTCATGATCATGTTTATACAATGAGTTCATCTCCTATGACCTATGATAAATTTATGATAAAAGACAACTTAAAGGTTATTCAAGAAAGGGACTTAAGCTAAGCACCGATGAACTAGATACTAGAGGTGTCCCTTCTGCAGTTGGAAGGTAGGTTCACAATGACTCTCATGAGATAGAGGCTGCCATTTAATGTGGAACTATGGGTCTCTAATACATCTCCTATTTTTTGAACTATGTTTCTACCATAGGATACTGGCGAGTGGATCCACCTAGAAAGCTATGTCATGTTTGGTTCTACTTTGGCTGGTAGACCACCTTCTTTCGTTGTGGGATTTTATGACACCGGATTCCATGTTTAGCTTACATGGTCTATGTCAGTTAAGGCGTATTTTCCCTCATGTAAAATAAAAGACAAGTAAATGAACATTGACTAGGGTGACTTGAAGAGTTTAATTAGTATAGGTAGGGGTATGTGACTCTACCTAGACACTACACAAGATGACTCTAAGGGAAATCCTAGGAGATTGTTCTTATGTAATATGATAACATGAAAGGCATGATGCTTATAATACATGATGTTACTCTTAAATGATGTTGGTCATTATGATGAATATGTTATTGGGTTATATTGTTAAATGAAGTGATGACTACTTATGTTATAAGTTATATGAAGCAAAGTTTTACTTATGGTCTCCTATTTTATCTACTTGGTTGTGTGGGGTTATGGGGCTTCACAGGACCATTGCACTTGTAGGTTGGGGATGGGATCATTGGTAAGTGTTTTGTATGTTATGTTTATATGAACTAATGAATATGAAATGTTAAGATGACTGAATGATAATATGTCTTTGATTATGATTATGCTTTATGTTGGTGGAATCCTTAACTTGTACATGTTCTATGGTATGTGCATTGAAGACATTCTCATGTCTTAGCATACTTTTCTAAAGAGATGATAAATGATCCTTTTTCATGCATGTCCTTAAGTGTTATGTGCATATATCCATACTTAGTACATGTGGCATACTAACCCCATTACTTTATATTACTACAACTGTAGGTTCCGGTCATTGAAGTTTAAGGAAGTCGATTTAAAGAAGCTTGGAACTCTTTCTCCATGTCTTGGTAGGTCCTCATGTTCGGGTATTATATCTTTTCAAAATTCTAGCTTATGCAAATTTTAAGTAGTTTTTAAGAATACGCTAATTCCATTATGTTCTTTGGATTCTTTTGTATTATGGCCTATATGGCATAATTATTATTTATTGTCTAAGTCCATATTTGTACTCTTAGATGGTTTTAATATATGTGACACAAGTTTTTAGAATATTGTATGTCATTAGAAATGTTAAGTATGAAGTCTAAGTATACTTCAAATAGAATGTAATGGTTTTAAATTTTTTCACAATTTTACTGATCACATGTTATGACGAATGCTAAGGGATTTTATGAGTCTTTTGAGAGGACGACGATGCATGTCGCATCTGGGGTATGCTTTGTGGGTGTCATATTTTTCATGTGATTATGTGTGTGTAATGCATTTATGAGGTCCATATATTGTTGAAAATAGTGTTTAGAGTCAGCATGTTGAGTTTGGTGAGGTTTGGAGGTCAAACGTCCAAGAACGTCCGGTAACGTTCAAAAGATAGCCACTTGACTTCCTTGTGAGTTTGGATGTGTTTTAGCATGTTGCGTGACTTGTTTGATGTTAAACTTGTTTGGAGATGTTACTCATACATAGACGTACGTGCTTAGAGGTTTAACGTCTGGGTATAACTCTACCTAGGACGCACAAAGGGCCCTAGAGTAGGACCCCAACTGAAGACTTGAAGCTGCATGGCAGCTTGCATGCAGTGCCAAACGACGACCAGTCAATGGAACAACGACTTTTTGACTTGGGGCGTCGATGGAGCCTGCAAGTCTGAAGGTTTTGGACCTCTGAACAAAACCACGAGAACACCATCGACGGGGCGTGGTCTCACCCACAGACCGTCGGTGCTGTGGCATCCATAGTGCTGAAAAATCTTCAATTTTTCTGTTAAGGCTTGGGGGTATTGGAAAATTCACCACAAATCTTATAAAATTGGAGGAAAGTTATTTTAGGTGTTTATGGCTATTTTAAGAGTATATAAGTCATAAAACTCTCATTTAGACCCTAGCACCTAGATCAAAACCAATTCCCTCCCAAAGTTTCTTCAAAAACCTCCATGAGAGCTCAAGGTGAAGATAGAGCTTGAAGTTGGATATTCAATGGATTTTCTTCTTCAATTATCATTAGATTCTTCTAATAAGTTATGAGAGTTCTTCATCTAAGGTTTTCTATCACCTTAGAGTCAATTTCAAAGATGATTTTCAAAGATTTCGAAAAGATGAAAAAGTCCAATTTCTACTCTAAGTATTGGGTTGTTGCATGAAATGTTTTCAAACAATAAGATATGACATTATTGATGTATAATTGATGTTTTCCAATGAAATTATCCTTGAAAACTTGACCTTCTCAAATATATCAATTTGACTAAAACATGGGTTATGTGATCATGCTTTGATATTAATGAATTCATGTGTAGATTGTTATGGGATTTTGATTCATGTATAGATTATGATTGTATAGTTTATAGTCTGTTTGGATTTGATCAATTGAGTATTGTATATTCTTTGATATTTGGAATATTAAGCGTATTGAATTGATATTGACTTAATGCTTATGAATTTTAATGTAGTTTTCTATGGGCTATTGAATGTGGTAAGGATTGTATTGAATTGTTGTATAGGCTGTCTTAGATTGATAAATCTATATTGAATTGACCAAGATTCATTGAGAATTATGGTTATTGAATTGAATTGATGTTCATGGCATCGGTAAGAGCCTATTTGTATTGAATTGGATGATTTAGCTTTGGATTGAAGTGGTGAGATGGAATGGGTGGTATGCTTCCATAACTCTCTTAATATTATGCATAGCTTTTATATTACAATGATGATTTGTATGGTCCATTTATGGTGGCGGTGCTATGTGAATTGATGTGGCCTTGTCGGCGTTACTTTATGCATTATGATGATCATGGCCTTGTCGACTCTACTTGAAGATTTATGATGATTTATGTAGTTGTTTATGTGAAGAATGATTATATCTACCTACTTGTAATTAATTTGAAAGTATGTGTTACTTCTAAAGACATTCGGTGATCATGTTAGACTATGACTATTTCTTAGTGAGTGTAGTGTTAGAGTTGCTTCATGATTGTTCCTACTTGACTATATGAGTCTATGATGGTTATATTGATGATGATATAGTAGTGTATAAGATGACTTAAAGATGATAATGGTCATTCCTATGTGCTTCTAGAATGACATGTAATATGTGCTATAGTGAAGTATGTTGTGTTTTGTATTAGTTGACTTGTGTCCCTTACTTGATCCATGTATGAATGTGAATATGAGATGTCTTGACTTAGGATGCTAAAGCCTCTTAGTCTTGAATGTAAGAATGACGTGAGACCTTGAATGATGCTAAGAAGGTCATTTATGTGAAACCTTGAACCTAGTTGTATGGTATGAAACTTGAAGTCAAAAACCGTAATGGTATTCTTCTTGTAATGAATGATGCACATAAGGTTGTTTTGTTGGAACCGAATCATATCAATCCTTAGGAAATTCATTATGAGCTTCTTGTTGCAATTGTAAGGTAGCCTTAGAGGACCTCTTTGGTAGGGTAAATGTGATTGGGTTATGAACTTGATATGGAACCCCTTTATATGAACCTTTAATGTAAATTACTCTATGAGAACAAACGCTAGCACCGAGTGAGTATGGTAGGGAAAGTAGCTGTCACACCCAGAATCTAGACCCCGGATGAGATCGGCGTCGTTAACCTCTCAAAGGTCGTAGACAAGCCTCTTCTTAGCTTTCATCACAATCATACAGTTAAAGTTGCGGAAAAATTTGAAACTTTTAATGTACTAATTGAAGTATACTTAGACTTCATATAATACTGCATAAAAGTGATATTCTCATACTTGTGTCACATATATATAACCATCTAAAGAGTGCAAAGCCAATAATAATCAATATGCCATATAGGCCTTAATACAATAGAATCCAAAGAACATAAATGGAAATCTAAAAACAACTAAGTCTTCATAACGCTGGAATATAGATGATAGCGACCCGAACGTGAGGACCTACCAAGACTTGGAGAAAGAGTTCCAAGCTTCTTCAACTCGACCTGCTTAACTTCAATGGCCGGAACCTACAGTTGTAGTAAAATAAAGTAATGGGGTTAGTACGCCACATGTACTAAGTATTATTATATGAACATAACACATAGGGACATGCATGAAAAAGGATCATTTATCATCTCTTTATAAAACATGCCAAGTCATATAAAAATCTTCAATGCACATACCATAACACATACAAGCATGATCAAAATCAAGGAAATCTTCTCATGGAGTCATGTTAACATTTCATATTCATATAAACATAACATACAAAACACTTACCAATGATCCCATCCCCAACCTACAAGTGCAATGGTCATGTGAAGCCCCATAACCCCACACAACCAAGTAGATAAGATAGGAGACCATAAGTAAAACTTTGCTTCATATAACTTGTAATATAGTTAGTTATCATTCACATAAAAATATAGCAAAATAACATATTTATTATAAGAATCAACATTTATGTAAGAGTAACATCATATATCATAATCATCTTATCTTTCGTATTATCATATTCATAAGAAAAATCTCCTAGGACTTTCGTTAGAGTCAACTTGTGCAATGTCTAAGTAACGTCCCATACCACTACCTATACTAAGCTAAATTCTCAAGTCACCCTAGTCAACATTCATTTACTTGTCTTTTGTTTTACATGAGAGAACATAGGCATTAACCGACATAGACCATGTGAGCTAAACATGGAATCCGGTGTCTTCCCCACACCGAAAAGAGGTGGTCCTACCGGCCAAAGTAGAACCAAACATGACGTAGCTTTCTAGGTGTATCCACTAGCTAGTATCCTATGGTGGCAGCATAGTTCAAGAACTAGGAGATATATTAGAGACCCATAGTTCCACATTACATGGCAGCCTCAATATCATGAGAATCTTTGTGAACCTACCTTCCCGCTAGGAAAGGGACACTTCCCATATCTAGTTCCTCGGTGCTTAGCTTAAGTCTCTTTTCTTGAAATAACCTTTAATTTGTCTTTTATCAGAAACTTATCATAGGTCATAGGATATTATCTCCCTGTATAACATGATCATGAGCTCTTTTAGATTAGATGAGAATTGTCTTTCAATCGTAACCCTTCATACTTGAGATTTACATGGCATAATCATCCTTTGTAAAGCATACAAGAGAGTATCATAACTTGCATATTCGTATTCTTATCATAATCTCACAATTTACATGTTCATAGCCAGAGTATTCACATAGCAACATCATACATACTTTCATAACATAGCATCATGACTTATAGGCTAGCATAAACATCTTAGAGTAATCACAATTTTAGAAGACTTACCTCTTGCTTCCAAGAACATTATTCATCATGCAATATTCATAATCATAGATAGTGAAATACTCAATGAAATAATCAAGAACGACTCATAAAATCATGTAGAAGATCAATGCATAGCATAGGAGAAGGTAAATAGGTCATTAAAGGATTCATTCAAACCTTAAATTCTAACCACTACGTTTTCATGTTATCAAACACTACAAACAACCCATTCGAAACTATCACATAGATAAATAACATGTATCACACGACATTCAAACATTATAAATAAACTACTCAACAATTCATACAAAATCAAGTATAGCAAACATTTACTTTTCATTGAAAATCATAAATCTAGGTTTGGGAAGAAAATCCGTTTTGTAAAGTAAAAACCCTAGTATTTGAAGTTCTTGAAAACTTATCTTGGAAGGACCTCTTGGGGAAAGGGATCCCAAGAGTGAAAACCCATACCTTATAAATGAAGAATCCACGAAATCTTGGTTGGAAACTTCAAAACCTTTGTCCTCTTCCTTAAGCTTTTCTAGTTCTTCAATGGAGTTTTGAAAAGAGAGCGCTCTTGAGATATTAAGAGAATTTCGTATGATTCTGATTTGGGACGTGTAATTATGTTCTAAAACTGACCTAATATAAATATATAGAGGTCCCATGTATTACCCTAAATACCTGCTACTTAAATCACGAAAACGCACCTCCTAAATCGACTACAAATAGGAGAACATTTGACCTAGTCAAATTCTAAAAATTTGCTTAAGGGTTTAAGAAATGACCATTTAAATTAAATAATTAAGTTTCTAATTTAATTAATTAAAGGACCTAGGGTAATTACTAATGTTCCCCTAAGTCTTTAGGACCATAACCAACCACTTTGGACTATCCTAGGTTAGGTACTAGGATGTTTCTTTATGTAGTTATTCGGTTAGTGTACCCGGTTAGGTCTTATGATTTTGGGCACACTAGTTAGTTAATTTCAGTTAGTCCTAGGTTAGTTAGTTAGTTAGGGATGTTAGTTAGGACCTAGAATGAGTTAGGAGGCTCGGCCCCACCTTTATTGACCCGACGCGGCTGTCCCCTACCCGCCCTAACCAAATTCGGTTGGGCTTCTTTCTTGGCCGTTGGTAGCACATGTGCTTGCACATGTGTTGCTGTGCACTTTCCTAACCATGCACTCTGGAAAGTTCACTCCTTGTCCAAGGATCCTCACTACGTCCTTGGGTACTGCTTAACATACATGATCATTTTAAATGGTGATGTGCTATGGTACCTAGGCTTGACACTTGCATGCCTAGTACTAATGTGAGTAAGCGATGAGGCTAAGAATTGAAGAGATTATTTTATCTTAGGGTCTTCATTGTAGGTACAATTTCTAAACAAGCTTGGATTGGAGTATTTGAACATCAAAGTGTATTTTTAAGTTATAAGTTACTTGTGAATACATACAAAAATTGGCTAACACCCTTAAGCCAATATTCTTCAACATGCCCAATATTACTAAATATTGGACAATGGGATGCCTACGTACCCCTATACATATTCTTAATACCTAATAGGCTCTTTAGTAGACAAGTACATTTTTTTGGAATGTTACATTATCCCTCCCTTAGGAACATTCATCCCCGAGTGACACTAAATTAATTTGGAGGATAGGAAAAGACTCAATACTAGAAGCACAAACAACACATAACATATTATTACACTTAGAAATCAATTCAAGATGCACTAACATATAAGAGCTACATATTCATAACACATAGTGAGGAATTTCCTTCTCAATCTTATCATAAGCTCTAAATGCATCAAAGAGTTACCATGCTATCAATCTTCTCAAGATAATAAAAAAACAGTAAAATCTCAAGAAAAACATATGCATACAAGTTTCACGTAAGTGAAAGAATAGAGTATTAAAACATCTTCTTAAAACTCTAGTTTGTACTATCTTTTACCAAAACATGCACCTAATTAGTAAACAAGTTAATTTTGTTCATTCTTGTTAAATTGGGCATGAAGTCTTTATAAGCCAATCATTATTGGCTATGCCCATTCTTTGATTATTTTTACTAGCCAACTCAATTCACTTCTTGTATATCCTATAATAATCACATCATTTTAAGCAAGCCAACTTTTAACCTTTGATTAGCCTATAAGAACAATTCAATGCTTAGAATGACCAAGCTACAACTTTGATTTGGCATAGAAGATTTATGAACTAGCTTTAATTCTCATTCTTATTTCTTCTTGGAAAAATTGCATTCCAAACACTTACAACATACCTATCACAATGTCGGGAGAGCTTTCTTGTTCAGCCCTAGCCTTGAGTGCATAGAAATGGTTCCTTTTTGGATCTTCATAATTAGGACCATTCGTTCAGCTTGACTATTACCCTTACCTTGACTTCTCACATCAGGCCAATCTTTCACCATATATCCACCTTTGCCACAACAATAGAAACTATTAGTTCCAACAAGACATTCGCCCCCATGCCTCTTACCACACATACCACAAGTTGGTCTTTCTCTTGGTGGATCAACATTTCTTCCCTTTTGAGGTTCGGGATTAGAACCTCTATCATTACTAAAATGCTGGTTTTCTCATGGTGCAACCTCTCAGTTAGCTTGAGCCGTTATGGCTTGAGCTTGGGTGGTGATGGCTTGGGCCATTTGGAACAGGCTGCCCTCACCTCAACATCCGTCATAGATCATTTGCAGCAGCTTGCACTTCAGGAGCATTTCGGTTACCTTGTGGACTAGCTCCCGCATTCACAATCTCTTCCCCTACCATTCTACCGGCTGTCCTTCTTGTGTTCATCGCCTATATACACACGAAAGGTATTAGATACTAAAATACACATAGTGTCAAAGCTCTAAAGGCATGACATAGGAGTATCAAGAAAAGAGAAGTTTCCTAATCATCACATAGCCTATCGTCCATAATTGTGGCGCGCTTCACAACCACGAACAAGACACTAGGTAATGTGGTTTAGTGAGACATTTATCCTAAGGATATTTAACCTCATGATCTAATACTAAGTTTAAGATTCCAATATTTAACCTCATGCTCTGATACCAAGTTTTACACACCAGGAATCTAGACCCCGGATGAGACTAGCGTCGTTAACCTCTCAGAGGTTGCACACAAGCCTCCTTTTAGCTTTCATCACAATCATACAGTTAAAGTTGCGACAAAATTTAAAACTTTTAATATTCTAATTTAAGTATACTTAGACTTCATATAATACTGTATAAGAATGATATTCTAATACTTGTCTCACATATATATAACCATCTAAAGAGTGCAAAGCCAATAATAATTAATATGTCATATAGTCCTTAATACAAAAGAATCCAAAGAACATAAATGGAAATCTAAAAACTACTAAGTCTTCATAACGCTGGAATATAGATGATAGCGTCACGAACGTAAGGACCTACCAAGACTTGGAGAAAGAGTTCCAAGCTTCTTCAACTCGACCTGCTTAACTTCAATGGCCGGAACCTACAGTTGTAGTAAAATAAAGTAATGGGGTTAGTACGCCACATGTACTAAGTATGTGTATATGCACATAACACATAGGGACATGCATGAAAAAGGATAATTTATCATATCTTTATAAAAACATGCCAAGTCATATAAAAATCTTCAATGCACATACCATATAACACATACAAGCATGATCAAAATCAAGGAAATCTTCTCATCAAGTCATGTTAACACTTCATATCATATAAACATAACATACAAAACACTTACCAATGATCCCATCCCCAACCTACAAGTTCAATGGTCATATGAAGCCCCATAACCCCACACAACCAAGTAGATAAGATAGGAGACCATAAGTAAAACTTTGCTTTATATAACTTGTAACATAGTTAGTTATCATTCACATAACAATATATCCAAATAATATATTCATTATAAGGATCAACATTCATGTAAGAGTAACATCATATATCATAATCATCATACCTTTCATATTATCATATTCATAAGAATAATCTCCTAGGACTTTCCTTAGAGTCAACTAGTGAAATGTCTAGGTAGCGTCCCATACCACTACATATACAAAGCAAACTCCTCAAGTCACCCTAGTCAACATTCATTTACTTGTCCTTCGTTTTACATGAGGGAACATAGGAATTAACTGACATAGACCATGTGGGATAAAAATGGAATCCGGTGTCTTCCCCACACCAAAAAGAGGTGGTCCTACCGGCCAAAGTACAACCGAACATGACCTACATTTCTAGGTGGATCCACTAGCTAGTATCCTATGGTGGCAGCATAGTTCAATAACTAGGAGATGTATTAGAGACCCATAGTTTCACATTACATGGAAGCCTCAATCTCATGAGAATCTTTGTGAACCTACCTTCCCGCTGTGGAAGGGACACTTCCCATATCTAGTTCATCGGTGCTTAACTTAAGTATCTTTTCTTTAAATAACGTTTAATTTGTCTTTTATCAAAAACTTATCATAGGTCATAGGATATTATCTCCCTGTATAACATGATCATGAGCTCTTTCAGATTAGATGAGAATTGTCCTTTCATCGTAACCCTTCATACGTCAGATTTACATGGCATAATCATCTTTTGTAAAGCATACAACAGAGTATCATAACTTGCATATTCGTATTCTTATCATAATCTCACAATTTACATGTTCATATCAAGCATATTCACATAGCAACATCATACATACTTTCATAACATAGCATCATGACTTATAGTCTAGCATAAACATCTTAGAGTTATCACAATTTTAGAAGACTTACCTCTTGCTTCCAAGAACCTTATTCATCATGCAATATTAATTATCATACATAGTGAAATACTCAATGACATAATCAAGAACGACTCATAAAATCATGTACAAGATCAATGCATAGCATAGGAGAAGGTAAACGGGTCATTAAAGGGTTCATTCAAACCTTAAATTCTAACCCTTATGTTTTCACGTTATCAAACACTACAAACAACCCATTCGAAACCATCACATAGAGAAAGAACTTGTATCAAATGACATTCAAACATTATGAATCATTTACTCAACTATTCATGTGAAATCAATCATAGCAAATGTTTACTTTTCATTGAAAATCATAAATTTAGGGTTGGGAAGAAAATCCGTTTTGTAGAGTAAAAACCCTAGTATTTGAAGTTCTTGAAAACTTATCTTGAAAGGACCTCTTGGGGAAAGGGATCCAAGAGTTAAAACCCATACCTTATAAATGAATAATCCACGATATCTTGGTTGGAAACTTCGAAACCTTCGTCCTCTTCCTTAAGCTTTTCTAGCTCTTCAATGGAGTTTGGAAAAGATAGCGTTCTTGAGAGATTAAGATAATTTCGTTTGATTCTGATTTGGGACGTGTAATTATGTTCTAAAACTGACCTAATATCAATATATAGACGTCCCATGTATTACCCTAAAGACGTTCCACTTAAATCACCAAAACGCCCCTCCTAAATAGACTACAAATAGGAGAACATTTGACCTAGTCAAATTCTGAAAATTTGCTCAAGGATTTCGGGTTTCACCAATTAAATCAATTAATTAAGCTTCTAATTTAATTAATTAAGGTACATAGGGTAATTACTAAAGTTCCCCTAAGTCGTTAGGACCATAACCAACCCCTTTGGACCATCCTAGTTTAGGTACTAGGATGTTTCTTTAGTTAGTTATTCGGTTAGTGTACCCGGTTAGGTCTTAGGATTTCGGGCACACTAGTTAGTTAATGTTAATTAGTCCTAGGTTCGTTAGTTAGTTAGGGACGTCTGTTAGGACCTAGAATTAGTTAGGAGGCTCGGTCCCACCTGTCTTGACCCGACGCAGCTGTCCCTTAAACGCCTAACCAAATTTGGTTGGCTTGTTTCTCGGCCATTGGTAGCACATGTGCTTGCACATGTGTTGCTGTGCACTTTTCTAACCATGCACTCTGGAAAGTTCACTCCTTGTCCAAGGATCCTCACTATGTCCTTGGGCACTGCTTAATATACATGATCATTTTGAATGGTCATGTGCTATGGTACCTAGGCTTGACATTTGGATGCCTAGTACTAATGTGAGTAAGCGATGAGGCTAAGAATTTAAGAGATTATTCTAGCTTAGGGTCTTCATTGTAGGTACAATTCCTAAACAAGCTTAGATTGGAGTATTTGAACATCAAATGGTATTTTTAAGTTATAAGTTACTTCTGAATACATACAAAAATTGGCTAACACCCTTAATACAATATTCTTCAACATGCCCAATTTTACAAAATATTGGACAATGGGATACCTATGTACCCCTATACATATTTTTAAAAACTAATAGGCTCTTTAGTATACAAGTACATTTTTCTGGAATGTTACATTATCCCGCCCTTAGGAACATTCGTCCCCGAATGACACTAAATTATTTTGGAGGATAGGAAAAGACTCAATATTAGAAGCACAAACAACACATAACATATTATTACACTAAGCACTCAATTCAAGATGCACTAACATATAAGAGCTACATATTCATAACACATACTGAGGAATTTCCTTCTCAATCTTATCATAATCTCTAAATGTATCAAAGAGTTACCATGCTATCAATCTTCTCAAGATAATAACAAAACAGCAAAATCTCAAGAAAAACATATGCATACAAGTATCACATAAGTCCAAGAATAGAGTATTAAAAAATCTTCTTAAAACTCTAGTTGGTACTATCTTTTACCAAAACATGCACCTAATTAGTAAAAAAGTTAATTTTGTTCATTCTTGTTAAATTGGGCATGATGTCTTTATAAGCCAATCTTTATTGGCTATGCCCATTCTTTGATTATTTTTACTAGCCAACTCAATTCACTTCTTGTATATCCTATAGTAATCACATCATTTTAAGCAAGCCAACTTTTAACCTTTGATTAGCCTATAAGAACAATTCAATGCTTAGATTGGCCAAGCTACAACGTTGATTTGCCATAGAAGATTTATTAACTAGCTTTGATTCTCATTATTATTTATTCTTGGAAAAATTGCATTCCCAACACTTACAACATATCTATCACAATGTCGGGAGAGATTTCTTGTTCACCCCTAGCCTTGAGTGCATAGAAACGGTTCCTTTTTGGAGCTTCATAATTAGGACCGTTTCGTTGAGCTTGACTATTACCCTTACCTTGACTTCTCACAGTAGGATAATCTTTCACCATATGGCCACCTTTTCCGCAGCCATAGCAACTATTAGTTCCAACAAGACATTCGCCCCATTCCTCTTACCACACTTACAACAAGTTGGTCTTTCTCTTGGTGGATCAACATTTCTCCCCTCTTGAGGTTCGGGATTAGAACCTCTATCATTACTATCCTTGGAGAAATTTGAAGGAACTTGCTTTAAAAACCTCTTCTTAAACTTAGGATTGTCTTGAACATCAAGCCTACCTCTAGGAGAATTATTCTCAAAAGACTTTGCCTTCTTAACTTCCCTATTCCTTTTCGTTAGGCGACTTTCCTCTACCTGTTGAGCATGAACCATCAACCTAGAAAGATTCATATTGTTATGATGCATGGCTGCACGACATTCCTATTTAAGCTCTTCGGACATGCCCGTTACATAATGGCTCATATCATCCCTAGTATTGGAAACCAAAGAAGAAGAATATTTGGACAACTTAATGAACTTCAAGGAGTATTACTTAACACTCATATCTCCTTGAAGAAGGTTGATGAACTCCTCTACCTTAGCTTTTCTTTGTTCCCTTGCAAAGAATCTGTCAAGAAAGGCCTTCTTGAAGATCTCCCAAGTCACGGGACCATCTCCTAAAGCCCTACTATTATTCCACATATTGTACCATGTTTGAGCCACGTCCTTGAGTCAGTAGTACCCACACCCATAGCAAACAAAATCTTGTAGACCTCATCAAGAAAATCTTGGGGGTCCTCATCAACCTTTGATCCAAAGTAAAATGCTGGTTTTCTCGCGGTGCAACCTCTCTGTTAGCTTGAGCTGTGATGGCTTGAGATTGGGTGGTTATGGCTTGAGCCATTTGGAACAGGGCTTCCCTCACCTCACCATCCGTGATAGATCATTTGTAGCAGCTTGCACTTCAGGAGCATTTCGGTTACCTTGTGGAGTAGCTCCCGCATTCACAATCTCTTCCCCTACCCTTCCACCGGCTGTCCTTCTTGTGTTCATCGCCTATATACACAAGAAAGGGATTAGATGCTAAAAGATACATTGTGTCAAAGCTCTAAAGGCACGACATAGGAGTATAAAGAAAGGAGAAGTTCCCTAATCATCACATAGCCTATCGTCCGTCATTGTGGCGCGCTTTACAACCATGAACAATACACTAGGTAATGTGGTTTAGTGAGACATTGATACTAAGGATATTTAACCTCATGCTCTAATACTAAGTTTAAGATTCCAATATTTAACCTCATTCACTGATACAAAGTTTTCACACCAGGAATCTAGACCCCGGATGAGATCGGCGTCTTTAACCTCTCAGAGGTCGCAGACAAGCCTCTTTTTAGCTTTCATCACAATTATACAGTTAAAGTTACGGAAAAATTTAAAACTTTTAATATACTAATTGAAGTATACTTAGACTTCATATATTACTGCATAAGAGTGATATTCTAATACTTGTGTCACATATATATAACCATCTAAAGAGTGTAAAGCCAATAATAATCAATATGCCATATAGGCCTTAATATAAAAGAATCCAAAGAACATAAATTGGAATCTAAAAACTACTAAGTCTTCATAACGCTGGAATATAGATGATAGCATCCCGAACGTGAGGACCTACCAAGACTTGGAGAAAGAGTTCCAAGCTTCTTCAACTCGACCTACTTAACTTCAATGGCCGGAACCTACAGTTGTAGTAAAATAAAGTAATGGGGTTAGTACGCCACATGTACTAAGTATGGGTATATGCACATAACACATAGGGACATGCATGAAAAAGGATCAGTTATCATCTCTTTATAAAAACATGCCAAGTCATATAAAAATCTTCAATGCACATACCATATAACACATACAAGCATGACCAAAATCAAGAAAATCTTCTCATGGAGTAATGTTAATAATTCATATAATATAAACATAACATAAAAAACACTTACCAATGATCCCATACCCAACCTAAAAGTGCAATAGTCATGTGAAGCCCCATAAACCCACACAACCAAGTAGATAAGATAGGAGACCATAAGTAAAACTTTGCTTCATATAACTTGTAACATAGATAGTTATGATTCACATAACAATATAGCCAAATAACATATTCATTATAAGGATCAACATTCATGTAAGAGTAACATCATATATCATAATCATCATATCTTTCATATTATCATATTAATAAGAACAATCTCCTAGGACTTCCGTTAGAGTCAACTTGTGCAATGTCTAGGTAGCGTCCCATACCACTACATATACTAAGCAAACTCCTCAAGTCACCCTAGTCAACGTTCGTTTACTTGTCTTTCATTTTACATATAGGAACATAGGCATTAACTGACATAGACCATGTGAGATAAACATGGAATCCAGTGTCTTCCCCACACCGAAAAGAGGTGGTCCTACCGGCCAAAGTAGAACCAAACATGACGTAGCTTTCTAGGTGGATCCACTAGCTAGTATCCTATGGTGGCAACATAGTTCAATAACTAGGAGACGTATTAGAGACCCATAGTTCCACATTACATGGAAGCCTCAATCTTATGAGAATCTTTGTGAACCTACCTTCCCGCTGGGGAAGGGACACTTCTCATATCTAGTTCATCGGTGCTTAGCTTAAGTCCCTATTCTTGAAATAGCCTTTAATTTGTCTTTTATCAAAAACTTATCATAGGTCATAGGAGATTATCTTCCTGTATAACATGATCATGAGCTCTTTCAGATTATATGAGAATTGTCCTTTCATCGTAACCCATCATATGTGAGATTTACATGGCATAATCATCTTTTGTAAAGCCTACAAGAGAGGATCGTAAATTACATATTCGTATTCTTATCATAATCTCACAAATTTACATGTTCATAGCAAGCATATTCATATATCAACATCATACATACTTTGATAACATAGCATCATGACTTATAGGCTAGCATAAACATCTTAGAGTAATCATAATTTTAGAAGACTTACCTCTTGCTTCCAAGAACCTTATTCATCATGCAATACTCATAATCATACATAGTGAAATACTCAATAAAATAATCAAGAACGACTCATATAATCATGCAAAAGATCAATGCATAGCATAGGAGAAGGTAAACGGGTCATTAAAGGGTTCATTCAAACCTTAAATTCTAACCCTTACGTTTTCACGTTATCAAACACTACAGAAAACCCATTCGAAACTATAACATAGATAAAGAACATGTATCACATGACATTCAAACATTATGAATCAATTACACAACAATTCATGCGAAATCAAGCATAGTAAACGTTTACTTTTCATTGAAAATCATAAATCTAGGGTTGGGAAGAAAATCCGTTTTGTAGAGTAAAAACCATAGTATTTGAAGTTCTTGAAACTTATATTGAAAGGACCTCTTAGGGAAAGGGATCCCAAGAGTTAAAACCCATACCTTATAAATGAAGAATCCACGAAATCTTGGTTGGAAGATTCGAAACCTTCGTCCTCTTCCTTAAGCTTTTCTAGTTCTTCAATGGAGTTTGGAAAAGAGATCGTTCTTGAGAGATTAAGATTAATTCGTTTAATTCTGATTTGGGACGTGTAATTCTGGTCTAATACTTACCTAATATCAATATATAGACGTCCCATGTATTACCTTAAATACCTTCCACTTAAATCACCAAAACGCCCCTCCTAAATCGACTACAAATAGGAGAACATTTGACTTAGTCAAATTCTGAAAATTTGCTTAAGGGTTTCGGGTTTGAACATTTAAATTAATTAATTAAGTTGCTAATTTAATTAATTAAGGGACCTATGGTAATTACTAAAGTACCCCTATGTCGTTAGGACCATAACCAACCCCTTTGGAACATCCTAGGTTAGGTACTAGGATGTTTCTTTAGTTAGTTATTCGGTTAGTGTACCCGGTTAGGTCTTAGGATTTTGGGCACACTAGTTAGTTAATTTTAGTTAGTCCTAGGTTATTTAGTTAGTTAGGGACGTTAGTTAGGACCTAGAATGAGTTAGGAGGCTCGGCCCCACCTGTATGTTTAAGCGATTGTATGAGCGGTCGCTTCACAACTCACTCAAGTGAACCTTAGAATCACCTTTGGTAAAAGGATCTCATGTTCATGTACTTGATGTATTGTAAATGTGTGTATCTGATTATAGGTTGTCTTAAGGATCATTTAGGTGTGCCTAGAGAGGGTGTATGTGCAGTCACTCTTTGTCTTACTTAAGTAAGTCTTAGGATAGCTTTTAGTGTTGGAATTACATGCTAGGAAGTGTCCAAGGTTAAGTTAAAGGACTTCACTGTACAGTGAACTTGCTCACTGTAATGTATTCCTAAAAATGTGAATAATTGCTTAAATGATTTCTTATGTGTTCCTAATGTGATAATGTTGTTTTTATTCTTATAGTATGATGTTTCAATCGTAATTCATGAAAATCATGTTATTTACTAAATGTCCCTTTTTCATGGTTTTTGCATGGCTTTCATACTTAGTGCATCTAATGTGCTAACCCCTTCTTTTCCCTTTTTGACTAAAGTGTAGGGAATTGAAAGTCTTGATATGCCATGGACGATGGATACATTTCTAAGGGTTGAAGATGAAGTATTGTGAGTCCTCATCGATTCGAGGAAAATATTCACATGTTCCTTTATGTCTTAGTCTTTATTTTATGTCTTGTATGGGCTTAGACCCAAGCGTTGTATACTCCAAAGTTTAGATGGTTCAATGAGATGTTGTAAAAGTTTAATGTTTTAAATGAAAGTTTTCCGCTTGCGTATTGATTATGGAATGAGTTCTTCGTGTGTGAGGAAAGTTTTAAATTCTTACTAATTTTAGAATATTTATTAAGCAATGAATGATACGAGTGGATTTGATGGGACTTCTTGAAGTCTCATTTGCCGTGTGGCGACACAAGGATGCTCTAACTTCTAGGGTGTACTTGCGGGTTGTTGCAAACTTGGTATCAGATCCTAAGGTTTGGGAGTGTCGTAGTTGTCTAATGCACCACATCTAGTAGAGTCTTGTTCATAATGTGAAGCGCGCCACATTATTAATAGGAGGCTATTGGGTGCTAGGAAAAGTTTCACCTCTTCATTCATCTAATAGTTCCTAAGAGCTTTGTATATGGTGACTTTCCCTTGTTTCCCTGATTTGTTGGTCCCTTGAGGGTGACTTTATGGAGTTTTGGTTGAGGGAGAGAAAAGATGAGATGTGACTTGTTGGATGAGGTGTGAAAGATGGTGTTAATGACCTTAGGTTGGTTTAGTTACCTTTTGAAGGGTAGTTAATTTGGAAATAATGGGAAGGTATAGGGTGAGAAATGTGAAGGAGTGGTCGTTAAGATGGTTTGAAGTTGTTTAAGACCCAACCATAGAAAGGAAGGTGATGAGATTTGAAAGAGTAAAGGTGAGTTTCTCCTAGTAAGGGGGATGTAGTGGTTAGATGGTTAAACCTTTGAGAATCTTTAGTTTTCATGAGATAGACTTTGGTGAGTAAAGTATTAGTAATGTTTAAGGTTTTTTAATGGAGTTCCTTGTATTAGATGTTATGTTGACCTTAGAATGGGTTTCTCCTAAGTGGGGGAGTAAGGTGAAAAGTATGGTTGTTGGGAGTGAGGTAACCTTAACCTTTATTTATATGTTCATTCAAGCCTAAAACAAAGAGTTCTTAGTAACTTAATTATGTAGGAGTCTTTTGAGAAAATTGAGTTCCAAACATTCTCCTTATGTTATGCATGTTTTGGTTGAAGTATTGTTAAATGAGAACATGAGTTTTCATGCATGGTATCTTCCTCATGGTTCATGTGCATCTAGTATAGGTTGCTATGTTTCATGAAGATGAGTAGTGAGCATGTCTAAATGATTATATGAGATTGATTTGTTGAGCATTTATAAGGAATGTCTTAAGTGTTGTGTTGTTAGATTATGAAGCATGTTCACTGTAAAGTTGAAAGGGATTTCTGCTCACTGTAAGGTTTTGCAAAAATTGACTAATTCATTCTTTGATGGAAACTTTTTACAATGTAGTTAGAACTGATGTATAGGAGCATAATAATGAATATAAAATGAGTTTTTGCTATTAAGAATGAAGGATGTGAGTCTTATGGCATAATGAGTTGTAGAATTTATTCAAGTTTCTTGTTGTGTCGTGATTCTCTTAATTATGTGAAATTGATGTTTCCCCTTGATTGTGTGTTGTATGGTATTGTCATTAGCTATTAGGTTGAGTGTCTACTCTTGGAAGTATTCGGAGAGTGGAAGTTTCATTCGAGGACGAATATTATCCAAGTGGGGGAGAATATAACACCTCCAAAAATGACTTAGGTGAAACTAGGGACTAATGTGTATCATGAAGTCTTGAATTCCTAAGAAGGTCTAAAATGATGTTTGAGGCAGTGTCTTATGATTCTGATGAAGTTTGAAGTCAAACGTTAAGGGACAACCAAGACGTTCGAAGACTAGTAACCTATGTGCCTTATGTGTTTTTTTAAAATCCGGGGATCACCCCCTACAAGTAACATGGAGTACTTGACCTCTCCTAGTTATTATACAAGCCCATAGTTATCATTCAACGCATTGACATAGTAAATTTAGTGGAAAGTTTAAAACTTTTCATAGCACATCATATGCTAGAAACTTCATCTCATATATAGAAAAAACATAAGTCATAATACATATATAGACCATAAGTCTCTTTGCAATCTTAGACTCAACAACATTAGAGTACATTAGCGACACGACCCATAAGACACATTACATAATTATACAATATGTAAAGACTTTACAATAAAGACATAAGTAGGAGATCCTTGGACTTAAGGATTCCTTTCATTGAGCTTGGGAATCATCTATCAATCTCTTCACCATTCAAGACATCCTTTAAGCATCCATAACCTACACTTTGTGTAAAAAGTAGAGAAGAATGGGATTAGAACAAGAATGTACTAAGTATGGAAATCATGCAAAAACATACATTAAAAATAGACATTTTCTTTGAAATCATAGTTCATGCCATTTTGAGTAAATCATCATAAAACCTTAATTAAATAACATTTATATTATTCACATACTTCATATAAACATATTCGAACACCAAAAATGACATAAGATCACATATAGAATTTATGAAATTTTTGAGTCACATTACAGTGAGCTCTCTTTCCCTTAACAGTGAGCTTTATTTCCTTTTATTCACTAACTTCTCAAGCAACCCTCTAGTGATACTTGGTGCAATACATCACCTTAAGGCCACAAGGAAACATACATATCATCTACAAAATCCAATACATATCATCCTAGAAGTATAGTACAACTTAGACATATTTTAACCAATACCATAGGACAATTGCAGTAACTACCTTTAACTTGCACATATACCAACTTCACTTCACATTCATGCATTATAAAACCTTACTCACAATCCTATTCTAAGCCTACTAGTGCAATGTATATGTGAAGCCCCATAACCTCACACATACTTAGTAAACCTATTATAAGACCACAAGCCTCACCATCCAATTCATACATCAACAAGTAAGTGAATATAACTTCATTCATATAAATACAAGACCTTTACCATGTAGTCAATAATATAAACATCATACATGTAGACTCATACCATCCACATCTTCATAGGTGATATCACTTGCTAGATCCTATGTGGCAAGCATAGTTTATGGAACTTGGGGGTGATCATCGAAATATCACTCTACACCCTTTTTGGGTTATGAGGCTATCCACCCCGTGAGGACCGTAGTGAACCCTACCTCCCCTATTTGGGAAAGTGTCACTCCCTCACATGAGGACCGTAGTGAACCCTACCTTCCCTATGTTGAAAAGTGTCACCCCCTCCTCTACAAGTTCACTCGGTGCTAAGCTAAGTTCCCTTTATTGAAATAGCCTTTATTTTCATTTCTTTATAAAACATAGGTTTAGGAGAGTCATCCCCTCATATGCTTAACTTATAGGTCATAGATGAAAGTTCATCAACCTAATTCATGTGAGGAACCCTTTAACATTGACATAGCATATGTATTAGAAATATCCAGTTAAGGATACACTTGAGAACACCTTTTAAGGATCCTCTATTGACTAGATCATCATTCATGTGTGTGTGTGTATACATATATATTAGCCAACCTTTCACATAACAAATTAAGACCACACATGACCATACATTCATATTCATACACATAGAAACCAAACCTAGGAACTATCCTATCAAGGTACACATGTGCAATGCATAGACAAGATCCCATAACCTTGCCTATACTAGTAAACCTATCAAGTCATCCTATTAAGGAAATACATAACATACTTCACATACATATACTTTACATACATAGTAGTAGACACTAATGAATATGAGAACAACCTTTCATTAGACACTATGAACATTTACTACATTGTAAGCATGCATGAAGTGTGAGTGTGTGTGTACATTAGACAACATGATCACATAATGGCTATCAATAACTCATTGAGGCACCCACCCTATTAGACCACATTACACTTTCAAGTATAGACCACACAACACATTTTAGCATAGGAGACAATACAATCTTCATATTTTACTTTAAGGCTCCTAACATTAGCTATTCACACATTCACATAGGGGTACATGGGTAGGGGTCATAAATCTTTAACACTTCATTAATGGAAGCACCTACACATGGTCTTACATAACCCTTTTACATGCTCATAAAAATAGTAGTTTTAACCTAGATTCACAACTATAATAGAAGACTAGGTACAAGTTACACATAAGGTGATCATCATAACCACTCATTCATATAATCATCAATTTTTCCTTCAAGGCCATCGTCAACACATATATAATGACATAAATTAAACACTCCCACCATAAGTGGACCATACCACACAATGTCATACAAGGCTTCATCAACATTATTATAGAAGAATAAAGAAGTAGAAGAGTAGAACAATTCTTACCAATCCTTTAGCCTTTGGTCATCTTTGACCTTTACTACTCTTTCATAGATAAATCAGGTATAGAGAAGTAGCTTAAGTTCCATAATAATACATGAATTCAATTACAAGCTACTACAAGGTCATACTACAACTAGCACAACACCTTAGCATACAAGAAGGTAGAAGAACATAGACCATTAGCCAATTTCACTTACATGGATTATAAATCATATTTCATCAATAATATAAATCTAAGGCAGTAGCTAATAATACACTTAATCATAATAAAATCATACTTAAAGCACTTCAAGATCAAACTTCCAACATAGGCATTAGGCTTATTAATTTGACAGGATAGAGAGGAATTAGCCAATACTATTAATTCTCTAAGGCCTTGATCATCAATCATATTTTAACAAGAATGTACATGCTAGGCAGTAGCTAAATAGATCACTACATCAAAGGAATCATGCTTCATCTATCCACAATTCCAGATCACATCATATACACAGATTATCAATTGATAGACTAGAAGAAACTAGATTAATTCATACCAATTCTTCCTTACTTTAATCATACGAGGTTCCTATCCATAATTCAATCATGATATTAACCTAAAACAATGGCTACAAACAACTTAACATGATTCAAGTCTTACAACAATCTTCACAAAACCAACTTTACAGTGAATGCATAGATAATATAGTAGTCATAATGAATTCTTCATACATTGATCCATATGGATCCTTCAACGTCAATTCAACATTAATTCATGTAAATAACAGTAGGTATAACCACTTCAACATAATAGAATCACAATTCAATAGATAACAAATCAAGATCACAAAGCCCATGCAAAGGCTAAATCAAGTTTTGAAGGGACATGTGTTCATCATGCAATTGGAGTCAAATTCACGTTAAAACCAATTTATTAACTTCAATTCATCATGATTTAATCGTTCAAAACATTTTTAGAAGGAACCCATGGATAGATTGAAGAAGAATGTGTTTGATCATATTTTTCTCTCTAGATGGAAGGAGAACTAGAGATGAAGATCACCATACCTTCTTATTCAATAAAACCTCTAAAACATGATGAATAAATCCATGGAAATCCGAGCTCCCAGCTGTTCTGGAGCTTCACCAACAATGGTGGGGTCTAGGGAGAATATTTTTGGAGGGAAAGGTTCAATTTGTGTGAGTTGGTTTTGGAATGGGTTGATCACGTTTTTGATGAATTAAATACTCCCAAAAATAACCAAATAAATAATGTGGTGTCAGGTAAGTACGTGGGGTGAATTTCCTATTCACCCCTTTAATGAAACAGTGCACAGGAAGCAGGCTGCAGGCCATCATCGACGGAACCATCTACTGGACGTTGGTCAGTCGACGGGCCGTGCATTGGCTTCCGTCGATTGGTCCTCGGCAAATTTTTGGCTTGAGACCTGCCCAAGCTAAGTAACAATCAACGAGACCTCACCTACGGGCCGTTGGTTGACCAACTGGCTGTCGTTTGGTCCGTCGATTGTGGGACCTTTGCGGGGCCCTTTAGAAGTTGTACCTGGACGTTTCCAACTTAAATACAACCCTTCGCAAGTTTTAGAAATTCCACATAAGTTTCACCAAAAACAAATACATGTAACACGTCCACACATGCAAGGCCCCATCAAGACGTACATGAATATCTCAAGGGCTATCTTTCGAACGTCTTGGATGTTTGACCTCCAAACTTCTAGAAACTCCATATAATACAATTTAACATCATTATAACTCATTTTAAGACTCTTTAGTCTCATTTAATACAATTTTAAGCATGCATAGACACATGAGGCACATAGGTGACTAGTCGTCGAACGTTTTGGTCGACCCTTGACGTTTGACTTCCAAATCACCTCAAATTTTGCACACTGCCTCTTAACCATATTATGAGCTATTTTAGGATGTTATAAATTTAATACAAACATGTTAGGCTCTAGAAACCCTATCTCCTTTTGGGGGTCTTACAATATCCCCCACTTGGGAACATTCGTCCTCGAATGACACTTAGAACATTTTAGTCACAACAAGAACTTCAATACATCATAGAGCATTTCATCAGATTTATAACATCATCACATAGAAGTTAATGCAACAAAAGTATGAGGAACACAACTTCACATTTTTTAGCACTCAATGAACACAAGCAAGAAAAACTTTGATTCACTCACTCTTTAATGCATCAATCAAAAGGCTGTTATCATGTTCGTAGAAGGAACATCCTTGTTGTCACGACCGGAAGCTAGACCCCAGACGAGACCAGCATTGTTGACCTCTCAGAGGTCGCAGACAAGCCTACATACGTCATTCTTACCTCATCTAGGTTAATTTTAATGGAAAATTTGAACTTTTTGTTTTCTTATTTCATACAAAACATTTTAAAACTTAACATCATAGGCGTTCACAAATCAACAATCTAATATAGAGATAATCAAATGAAAGAAACAGTTCAGAATTGCACTAAACGTATTTTTGCCAAAATGGCACCAATACAAAGTCTGAAATGAAAGTGGAAAGAAACACAAGTGGAACATACTCCACTAGCTAAAGCCTACATCTAAGCTAGATAATAACGGTAGACATCCTCGAAAGTATGAGGGCCTACCAAGTCCGGATGAAAGCTCCACGTCTGGATAGCTGCAACGTCAACCTGTGAGCTCTAGCGTCCACCTGTTCCTACACTTAAAAATATAGAGTTGTATGGGATTAGTACACACTTGTACAAAGTATGGGTATATGCAAGCACACACCAAGGACATGCATGAGTAAGAATAGCTCTTTCCTAACAACATGATTTATAGAAAGTCAAGTCAGTAGACTTGCCAAATTTGGATTAGGAAAGTTAGTGGACCTGCCAAATTTGGATTTGGAAAGTCAGTGGACTTTGCAAATTGGAATAGGAAAGTCATGCCATGAGAGTAACATGCATCATCATAAATATCATATTGCACACAGGACATTACATCTTACACATAGTACATAACATATTGCATATAGCACATAACATCTTTCATATCGTTCGTTCATATGCCATGACACCTTAGAATCATGGACTTAACATTAAGACTTCCCAAATTGAGGGCTCAACATATGGGACCTCAACTAGGGAGCCTTCTTTAGCAAACACAGAGTCTGCTTCATTCATTCATAAGTACTTCATTTCATTCATTCATAAGCTAGTGTAAACACCAGCTATACATAGGATGTAGTTTAAGACTATCATTGGGTTGTTGTGCAACGATCAAGAATAACCTAGCGTTATTACTTGAGTCTAGCTCATCTCTTGATTATCCTATTCTAACACCTTTGGTATCGTTCATTTCATTATGTGTATCATTTGAGGCTGGCCTCATTCATTCATTGGGAACTTTAACTTTAACCGACATAGATCATGTGAGCATCATGAAATCCAGTGTCTTCCCCACACCGAAAAGAGGTGGAATCACTGGCCAAAGTGACCCAAAACATACTAGCGTACATGGGAATTGAACGCCGCCAGATCCCTATATTGGCAGTATAGGTTCGAAGACTAGGAGATATAAGTAGACACATATCCGGCATGTCGGAAAGTCTCATCTCATGAGAGTTACGTGAACCTCCGCCCTTCTCGAAAGAAGGCATCACTGCTCATAGCTAGTCTATCGGTGCTCACTAAAAGTTTCATTTCATTCAACTCATACGTCATGGAAGCTGGCTTCTAGTATGAGGACATCATAGCCCAATAGATGATTTCTCATCTCAACATTAGTATTAAGTAATCATTATTCTCAGTAATTTTATTAGAGTGTTCATAGAGAATGGTCTCTTCATTAACTTTACACTCTCATAGGTGAGTACGTTTTGGTAACATTTACTTAGGCTCATTTGAGATTTGCTCTCATCTTTCACATTAGCCTCTTATCATGTTGTCACCACATTAATTAACATTAGCACATTTGCTCTTCATAATTACTCACCCCTTTTTACGTGAATGTTCATTTCATCATATGCCAATGCCCTTGGCCATTTGTGTGTTTCACACTCTTACTTATCCCTTCCAGAGTTTCATCATTTCATTACATAATATTCATTTCATCGTATGCCAAGGCACTTGGCCATTTAGTGTGTTTTACACTCGTACTTAACCCTTCTAGGGTTACATCATTTCATTACATACATCTTAGGTTCACTTATTTTTAAACGTATGATAGACTTATGGGTCTATACATACAGACCATGAGGCTTCATTCATAGTTTGTTTAAGTGATTCATATCTTCCTAAGATTATATGGTACAAGACTTATGCATGTTGTATGTATGCCAAGATCTCAATTTTGATCTAAGTAGGCAGCATTATTCTTGAACATTTAATTCACGTATGACTTATGTATCAATACAGAATTTGGGCAAGGGAACCCGCTTTCAAATCCCTTGGACAACACTTACCTTTTTTTTTTTTTTAGTTGGATCCATACAGCTTGGGGACCCAAGATCGAGCCCCAACACCTTCGTTTCCTTTTAATTTCTTTTCTTTGAACTTTCTCTTTCTTGGCCGAGGGGTTGTGGGATCGAACCCCCACAACCCCCTTTTATTTTAATTTCTTTTTCCTTAACTTTTTCGAGTTGACCATGAGAGCGTGGGATCGAATACCCACAGTCTCACTTTATTTCTTTCTCTTTAATTCCCTTAATCAGCCTAGGGGTCGTGGGTTCGATTCCCACACGCCTCAACATTTATTTTCTTTTAATTTCCTTAAGTCTGACTGAGAGGTTGTGGGTGCGAATTCCACTCCTCTCATTTCTCATTTTCATAACTTCATTTTCCAGCCAAGTCCACGGTTCGAATCCCCCTCACCATATTGTTTTAACTTACTTATTTTCATGATTTTTAACATAGTGAGGTCACGGGTTCGATCCTCAGTGGCCTCACATATTTTAATTCATTTTTACATAGCATGATAATCCCCTTAGCTTGGCCGAAACTCATCAACAAGATGCTGGAAATTTTTGCAGCCTAGTTCCTCACCTCTTTCACATTAAATGTTTAGACGTTTTAAGTAGTTTTTAGTGAGTTCTTTAGGTGCATTTTCATGGATTTATTTGACTATTAGTTTGCACTCAAATCAGCATTTTTACATCACTTATGAACATCACGATTTAAGCTAGTTTGTGCACATGAAATATAACCATAAACATTACATTTTTTGAGCCTTAAACCCGAGAGTCATAGGTCACGGCCAACATTTCACACACATGCACATATTTTTGGAAAACATAGATTATCATTCATACGATTCCAAACACACATTCATAAACATATTCATCACGAAAACACATTACATGCCTAATATATACCAGCAAACATACCCAACCTATGAATCAATGGGATCTAGTGGACATGTAACGGGGAACAACCCTAGTTTTCGGATTTGAATACACTGAATCTTAAGGGGTCTCTTGGGAAAGGGACCAAGAGAGAAGAGAACCCATACCTTTTATGATGTTCAAAAGCTTGAATTTGCTGCCCAAACCTTCTCCAAAACTCAAGTCCAATCAAAGTTTCAACACCAAACTTTCGACGGAAAAACCCTCTCTTTGCCTAACGTGTTTGATTAGTTGTTTGTTTATAATTTTTGTTGTGAGTTCTTCAACTGTGAAGAACTTTGTTTTATATTCTGTTCTTGTACGTTATTTGGCAGAGATAACGTGAATAAGAGTTGGTTTGATCGTGAAAGTGAGAGATAGACGTGAGAGGTGAGAGTTTTCTTAGGCTTAGGAGTCTAGTTTAGGACTTAGTCAAATAAGGTTATTAAGTGGTAAAAATCTGATTTTCCTTTTACTTTAAATCAGATAATAAATAATAAATAATAATTAATTACCTTTATTTACCAACTTAAATAAAACTAATTTAAATCATCGCTTCCACCTAAGTTCGAACCCGTGTGGAGCAAGACATCACTCTAAGAGCCAATTTTTAGCCCTCTCTCCCCAAAATGCCCCTCCACCTTATTAATTAAATAATTAATTATATATTTAGAGTAATTACGATACTACCCTTAGCCTAGAAAAAGACCATTTTACCCCTAGACCCTCCAAACCTAAGATTTTCCCTTTTTAAGTCCGGTAAAGACTTATTCGAGTAAATCTTCGTATTCGAGAGCCCTACATGGCTGGACCCAACCTTTCCTAGCTCAACTAACTCCCCGAGTTAGTTGGCTTGGTTGTGGCAATGGTTCATAGGTCTGGTTCTACGCGCATCAATCCGTGTGAACCCGGTCTAATAGTAGGCATTCTATACACTACCCATTACTTTATATTACTACAATTGTAGGTTCCGGTCATTGAAGTTTAAGGAGATCGATTTGAAGAAGCTTGAAACTCTTTCTCCAAGTCTTGGTAGGTCCTCATGTTTGGGGATGCTATCTTTTCAACATTCTAGCTTATGCAGATTTTTAATAGTTTTTAAGAATACGCTAATTCCATTACGTTCTTTGGATTCTTTTGTATTAAGGCCTATGGCATAATTATTATTTATTGGCTAAGTCCAGATTGTTACTCTTATATGGTTTTAATATATGTGAGACAAGTTTTTAGAATATCGTATGTCATTATGAATGTTAAGTATGAAGTCTAAGTATACTTCAAATAGAATGTAAAAGTTTTAAATTTTTCCGTAATTTTACTGATCACATGTTATGACAAATGCTAAGGGGTTGTTTGAGTCCTCTGAGAGGACGATGATCGCATATAGGGTGTGCTCTGCGGGTGTGACAAGCTTGGTATCCGAGCATGAGGTTAAATATCCTTAGGCTCAATGTCTCACTAAACCACATTACCTAGTATCTTGTTCATGGTTGTGAAGCGTGCCACAATTATGGATGAGAGGCTATGTGATGACTATGAAACTTCCCTTTTCTTGATTATCCTATGTCATGCCTTTAGAGTTTGACAGTATGTGTCGTTTAGTATCTAATCCCTTTCTTTTGGTTATAGGTGATGAACACAAGAAGGAAAGCCGCGAAAAGAGTATGAGAAGTGACTGCGAATGTGAATCGTCCGGCTATGACAGATGGGTAGGTGAGGGCATCCCTGTTCCAAATGGCCCAAGCCATCAATACCCAAGATCAGGCTATTACGGCACAAGCTAACAAAGAGGTTGTTCCTCGAGAGAACCAATATTCTAGTACTATGGCTAGCCGTCTGAGAGATTTCACGAGGATGAATCCTTTAACATTCTTTGGATCTACAAGTTGATAAAGACCCTCAGGACTTCCTTGATGAGATCTACAAGATTTTGTTTGCTATGGGGGTGAGTACTACTGAGAAGGCTGAACTTGCTGCTTATTGACTTAAGGACGTGGCTCAGACATGGTACAATTAGTGGAAGGATAGTAGGGATTTAGGAGGTGGTCCCGTGATTTGGGAGATCTTTAAAAAGGCATTTCTTAACAGATTCTTTCCAAGGGAGCAAAGGGAAGTTAAGGTAGAGGAGTTTATCAACCTTCGTCAAGGAGGTATGAATGTGAAGTAATACTCTTTGAAATTATTTAAGATGTCCAAATATGCTTCCTCTTTGGTTTCGAATGATAGGGATGAGATGAGTCGTTTTTTTAACGGGTGTGTCCAAAGAGCTTGAAGAAGAATGTCATGCAACCATGCTTAATGACCATATGGATCTTTCTAGATTGAACGATCATGCTCAACATGTTGAAGATAGTCATTTGAGGAAGAAGAATAGGGAAGCTAAGAAGGCAAGGTCTTTTGAAAGTAGTTCTTCTAAGAGTAGGCTTGATGTGCAAGACAAGCCTAAGTTCAAGAAGAGGTTTTCAAATCAGGTTACTTCTAATTTCTCCAAGAATCGCAATGATAGAGGTTCTAATCCTAAATCTCAAAATGGGAGAAATGTTGATCCACCAAAAGAGAGACCAACTTTTGGTAAGTGAGGTAAGAAACATGTGGGTGAATGTCTTGTTGGGACAAATAGTTGCTATGGTTGTGGCAAATGTGGACATATGGTGAAAGACTGTCCTAATGTGAGAAGCCAAGGCAAGGGGAATGGTAAAGCTCAACCAAGCGGTCCTATCTCTGAAGCTCCAAAAAGGAACCGTTTGTATGCACTCAAGTCTAGGGGTGAACAAGAGAACTCTCCCGACGTTGTGACGGGTATGTTACAAGTTTTCTCTATTAATAGTTATGAATTGCTTGATCTAGGTGCTACTCTTTCTTTTCTTACACCTTTGGTAGCTAGGAAGTTTGATGTACTTCCCGATATTTTGATTGAACCCTTTTCGTTTTATACCCCAATGGGTGACTCTGTAGTTGCAAAAAGAGTCTATAGGAAATATCTTGTAATGCTGCCCAATAAAGTTACTTTTTCTGATTTGGTAGAACTTGACATGTTTGATTTTGACATAATCTTGGGTATGGATTGGCTCCATGATTGTTTTGCTTCCATATATTGTAGAACAAGGGTAGTGAAGTTTCAATTCCCTAATGAACCTATTTTAGAGTTGAAGGGGGGGAAATTCTATGCCAAGGGGTCAAATCATTTCTTTCTTGAAGTCTTGTAAGATGACAACCAAGGGTTGTCTATATCATGTAGTGAAGGTTAAGGACCTAGAATGTGAAACTCCTTCTATTGAGTCAGTCCTTGTAGTGAGGGTATTCTCTGAGGTTTTTCCTAATGATCTTCCAGGAGTTCCTCCCAAACGGGAAATTGACTTTGGGATTGATTTATTACCGGATAACTTTGGCATTGATTTATTACTGGATACGAATCCATTTCAATTCCTCCATATAGGATGGCTCCGAGTGAATTGAAAGAGTTGAAGCTCCAACTTAAAGATTTACTAGACAAGGGTTTTATTCAGCATAGTATCTCTCTATAGGGTGCTCCGGTCTTGTTTGATAAGAAGAAGTATGGGTCTCTTAGAATATGCATTGATTATCGCTAACTCAATAAGGTCACCACAGAGAACCAGTATCCTCTCCCTCGGATTGATTATATCTGTGATCAACTCCAAGGTGCTAGCCACTTTTCCGAGATTGACTTAACCACTTTTCCGAGATTGACTTATGGTCTGGATATCACCAACTTAGGGTGAGAGGTGAATATGTTCCCAAAACAACTTTCCGTACTAGATATGGACACTATGAATTTCTAGATATGTCTTTTGGGTTAACAAATGCCCTGGCGGCGTTTATGGACCTAATGACTAGAGTTTTCTGAGATTACCTTGACTCATTTATGATTGTGTTCATTGATGATATTTTGATATACTACAAGAATGAAGATGAGCATGAGAGTCACCCGAGGTTAGCCTTGCAAGTCCTCAAGGAACACTAACTTTATGCAAAATTTAGAAAGAGTGAATTTTGGTTGAGGTCAGTTGATTTCCTTGGCCATATTATCTCTGGTGATGGTGTAGAGATTGATCCAAAGAAGACGGATGCGGTCAGAAATTGGCCTAGACCTTTGACTCCCACAGAAATAAGGACTTTCTTGGGTCTAGCCGGCTATTATAGAAGGTTTGTTGATGAATTTTCGTCCATTGCTTTTCCTTTGACATCTTTGACCCAAAAGAAGGTGAAGTTTGAATGATCGGAAGCTTATGAGAAAGGTTCACAAGAGTTGAAAGATAAGCTTACCTCCGCTCCGGTGTTGACCTTACTGGAGGGCAATGAAGGCTTTGTAGTGCATTGTGATGCTTCCAGAGTGGGCTTGGAATCTGTCCTCATGCAGCATGGTAAGCTAATAGCTTATGCTTCTAGGCAACTCAAAGTTCATGAGAAGAATTATCCAACTCATGATCTTGAGTTAGCTACTGTAGTTTTTGCCTTGAAAAATATGGAGACATTTTTGTATGGTGTGCATGTTGATGTATTTACTAACCATAAAAATCTTCAATATGTGTTTACGCAAAAGGAGTTGAATCTCCGTCAGAGAAGATGATTAGAATTGTTGAAGGATTATGACATGAGTTTCCTTTACCACCCTGGCAAGGCCAATGTGGTTGCGGATTCTTTGAGTCGTATGACTATGGCTAGTGTGTCTCATGTTGAAGAAGAGAAAAAGGAACTTGTGAAAGATGTTCATAGGTTGGCTCGATTAGGTGTGCGTTTACAAGATTTTCCAAATGATGGTTTTATGGTCCATCATAACTCCGACTCATAATTAGTAGTTGATGTGAAATCTAAGCAGCATCTTGATCCACTGTTGATGGAGTTGAAGGAATCGGTACTTGGTAAGCTCTATGAGTTATTCTGCCACGGGGATTGTGTTCTTAGGTACCAAGGGAGATTATGTGTAACGGATATTGAGGATTTGAGAAATCGAATTCTAGAAGAAGCCCATGGTTCTTGCTATTCTATACATCCAGGTGCCACCAAAATGTATCATGACATTAGAGAAGTCTATGGGTGGGATGGTTTAAAGAGGGACATAGCAGAGTTTGTTGCTAAGTGTCCAAACTGCCAACAAGTTAAAGCTGAGCATCTTAAATCAGGTGGTTTAACCCAAATCATGGATGTTACTACTTGGATGTGGGAAGCCATCAATATGGATTTTGTTGTTGGGTTGCCTCGAACCTAGAGGCAGAATGATTCAATATGGGTTATTGTGGATAGGTTGACCAAATCTGCCCATTTTATTCATGTTCAGTCTACATACTGCCGAAGATTATGCAAGAATCTACATTAATGATATTGTGAGTCTTCATGGGATTCCTTTGTCCATCATTTTGGATAGAGGTGCCCAATTCACTTCTCGTTTTTGGAAAGCTTTTCTGAAGGGTTTAGGTACTCAAGTGAAACTTAGCACTGCTTTTCATCCTCATACGTATGGTCAAGAGCAACGTACTATTTAGACCCTTTAGGACATGTTAAGAGCATGTGTCACGGGAAAATATTCAAGCCTCACAAGAAATCACTCATCGCGGGAAGATATTCATGCCCTAGAGAAAATCATGCATCGCGGAAAGTCATGCATCGTGAGTCAATATTCATGCATCACAAAAGATCATGCATCGCGATTTAATATTCACGTATCGCGGGAATATTCATGCCCCGCAAGAAATCACTCGTCGCAAGAAGATATTCATGCCCCGCAGAAAATCATGCATCGCGGAAAGTCAGGCATCGCGGGTCAATATTCATGCATCACGGAAGATCATGCATCGCGAGTTAATATTCACGCATCGCGGGAAAATATTCATGCTAGTGGAAATCATGCACTACCGGAGAAGAAAATCGTGCATCTCAAGAGAAATGTTTACCCATCGACATCAACTCCATCTCTATTTGACAAGATTAAACATCAAGAAAGCATCGAAGACGACATCAAGAGAAATTTCAGCACACTACATCAGTTTGTATTTATTTCGACATCAAATGAAGAGTACATTGAAGATTGTATTGCAAACATAAGACATAAGCTTTATTTGCTTTCCGTCACACCGATCGAGTGGACGTTAAATGTTGAAGGATAGCAACTAAGTGTCGACACGGTAAAAGATACTATCTCCCATTTGAATTACATTTTTTTGCTGATGAGTTTTATTTCAGTCTTTGTCGAGAGCATCCGAAAGGATGAAATCTCCAAAAACAAACCACAAGTGCGGACGACATCAAAAAGGATGTAGGACAACGTGGAACTTTTTCTTAGCAGCGAACTAGGACATATTCCAAAGAGGAGTGTCAAACTCTTGGAACGCGAGCAGAGGAGCGACTTCCACCACAATCAAACCACACCCTATCGTAGGCATGTGGGTTTTTCTTTGTCTTTTGTCAGTTTCAATTTTGCATCCAGAATTTTGGTTGTTTGCCGGAGGCAAGTTTCCAATCTGAGTGACAATGCGCCAAGAGCTTTGGAAATTATGTCCGTGTAAATTCTTAATTATGGGTGTGAAGCACGCCACATTCATGGCTAAGAGGTTACAAGCCTCTTTTTCTTACGCGACTTAATTTGTCACTCATCTAGCTAAAGGTTGTCTAACCTAATAGATTCCCTTATCAACCGATTGAGTCGAACTACAAACAGTCTGATTCCTAAGGTTTAAGGATATGTAGGCGGGCTCAATGTTGAAAACTCGACTGTATTCCAACATTCCCACTTAATCCTATTCCCGAGCATGTCACGACCGGAATCTACACCATAGACAAGACCGGCGTTGTTGACCTCTTAGAGGTCGCAGACAAGCCTACATACGTCATCGTTACTTTATCTAGGTTTATTTTAGCGGAAAATTTGAACTTTTGTTTACTTAAACTTTATATTGGAAAACATTGATCTCGCATAATACTATCTACGTAAACTCATAAGCATTCACAACAACCATCTAAATCAAGATAATCAAATGAAAGATACAGTCTTAAATATAGAGTTGCCAAAATGGCACCAATAAAACGTCTGAAAGTAAATACGAAAGAAACGCTAGTGGAACATACTCCACTAGCTCATGCCTACGTCTACGCTAGAATAAGCTAGTAAGCATCCTCTAAAGCATGAGGGCCTACCAAATTCGGATGAAAGCTCCACGTCAGGAGAACTTTTGCGTCGACTCAAAATCTCTAACGTCCAGCTGCACCTGCACCTAAAAGTAGATATATGTATGGAATTAGTACACACTTGTACTAAGTATGGGTATATGCAAGCACACACCACGAACATGCATTATTTATAATAGCTCTCTCCTAACGATATGAGTTATAGAAAGTCAAGTCAGTGGACTTGCCAAAATCGGATTAGGAAAGTCATGCCATGAGAGTAACATGCATTATCATACGTATCATATTGCACACAACACCTAACATATTGCATTTATCACATAACATATTGCATATAGCACATATCATATTTCATTTCATTCGTTCATATTCCATGAGACCTTGGAATCATAGATATAACATTAGGACTTCCCAAAATGAGGGCTCAACATATGGGACCTCAACTAGGGAGCCTTCTTTAGCAAACACAGAGTCTGCTTCATTCATTCATACGTACTTTATTTCATTTCATTCATAGGCTAGGATGTAGTTTAAGACTATCATTGGGTTCACTGTGCAATGACCAACAATGACCTAGTGTCATTACGTAAGTCTAGTTCACCTCTTGATTATCCTACCCAAACATCTTTGGTATCCTCCGTTTCATTGTGGGCATTACATGAGGCTGACCTCATTCTTTCTTTGGGAACTTTAACTTTACCCGACATAGATCATGTGAGCTCCATGAAATCCTGTGTCTACCCCACACAAAAAAGAGGTGGAATCACCGGCCAAAGTGAAACCAAAACATGCTAGCATATATAGGGAATTGAACCTTGCTAGATCCCTATGTTGGCTGCATAGGTTCAAAGACTAGGAGATATAAGAATACCCATACCCGTCTGGATGGACAGTCTCATCTCATGAGAATTACACGAACCTCTGCCTTCCCAAAAGAAGGAATCGCCACTCATAGCTAGCCTATCGGTGCTCAGTATAAAGTTCCATTACATTCATCTCATACATCATAGAAGCTGGATTCTAGCATGAGGGCATCATTGCTCATTAGATGATTTCTCATCTCATCATTAGTATTAAGTATGCATTAACTTTAGTACTTTCATTAGAGTGTTCATAGAGACAGGTCTCTTCTTTAACTTTACACTCTCATAGGTGAGTACGTTTTTGTAACATTTACTTAGGCTCATTTGAGATTGCTCTCATATTTTACATTAGCCTCTTATCATGTTGTCACCACATTCATTAGTCTTAGCACATTTGCCCTTCATAATTACTCACCCTTTTTCACGTGAATGTTCTTTTCATCATATGCCAATGCACTTGGCCTTTTAGTGTGTTTCACACTGTTACTTAACCCTTCTGGGGTCTCATCATTCATCACATAACATCTTTGGTTCACTTACTTTATAAACGTATGCTGGACTTATGAGTCCACTCACAAGCCATGAGGCTTCATTCATAGTTCGTTTAAGTGATTCATATTGCCCAAGATTATGTGGTACAAGACTTATGCATCTTGTAAGTATGCCAAGGTCTCAATTTTGATTCCTATAGGCAGCATTCATTAATTATTTAATTACGTAAGACTTATGTGTCAATACAGTATTGGGCAAGGGAACCCGATTTCGAATCCCTTGAGCAACACTTAATCTTATATTAAACTTGGTAATTGTATTTTTTCAGATTTGGGGGACCCTAGGTCGATCCCCATCACCCCCATATATTTTTCATTATTTTCCCTCCTCTCTTTTCCGTTTAAGGCCAAGAGGTTGTGGGATCGATCCCCCACAACTTCATTTTATTTCTCTTAGTTTTTCTCTTAACTTTCTCACCTATCAAAGAGGTTGTGGGTTCAATCCCCACTCACCTCATCTTATTTTTCTTGATTTTTGTCTCAAACATTTCGGCCTGGGGAACCCAAGATCGAATCCCCACGCCCACATTCTTTTCTTTTTCTTTGTTTACTTGATTCCTTCACTTAGATTAAGAGGGTGTGGGATCGAACCCCCACAACCTCACCTTATTTTTAATTGCACTTTCCCCTTACCTTCTCATTCGGCCAAGAGGTTGTAGGTTCGAATCCCACATACCTCATTTTTATTATTTCTTTATTTCATTTTTCTCCTCTCTCCTTCATCCATCCAAGAGGCTGTGGGTTCTAACCCCACACGCCTCACTTCATTTTCTTTAATTTTTCTCCTAACTTTTCACTTGAGCTTTACCCCATTTTGAATCCCCCTTACCTCATTTTATTATTTAATTTTTTATAACTTGTATATGGTGAGGTCTTGGGTTTAATCCCCACTGACATCATGCATTATAAAAATATTTTTAAAAGTAACATTTTTAATAGTAAGCTGCCGAAAACAAATTTCCAGAATGCTGGAAATTTGTTCACCCTTTTTGCAGCCCTTCTTCTCAACTTTTAAATGTTAGATTTAGGACAATTTTCATGTAGCATCTAGTGCATCTTTACGTGAGTTTTCATGGTTACTTTCGTACATTTGATCACATTTTTGCAGTTCATTTTCTCACCCACTTTCACGTTAAACATTAAGACATTTCGAGTAGTTTTTAGGGAGATCTTTAGGTGCATTTTCAAGGTTACTTTCAATCAAAAATTTTCATTCAATTCAACAACTTTGAACTCATATGAACATCACGCTTTTAACATATTCATACACGTAAAATACAACAATTTAACATGTCAAATTCCATGCTTCAAGCCTAGACTAAAATCACAGTACACACGTGCACCCACAAGTTAACATATCACACATTTTCGGAAGCACTTCTTTCATTTCTACATAATTCCGAATACACATTCAAACACGTAATCACAACCAGCCCTAAAATCATCTACCAGAAGTCATACCAACGCATACTTGATCTTTCAAAGGATCTAATGACAGGGGCATGCAACGGGGACAACCTTAGTTTCTGATTGTGAATAGTCTGAAAATTAGGGGTCTCTTGGGAAAGGGAGCAAGAGGGAAGAAAACCCATACCTGAAGTCGTTCAAAGTGTTCTTACGTGCTGCCAAAATTCCCCCACTAAGACAACGTCTCACCACAGAAATCACAAGCACAATCCGTGGAGAATTTGGTTTTTGCTTTTCGTTTTGAAGCTTGTTTTGCTTTTTGAGTTTTAGCGTTCAAGTTCTTGATGAACTTTAATTTTTGTTCTGTTCTTTTTCTTTTGTTGAAGACTGATCGTGCAAGTGAGGGTGAGAGTAGATACAGAGACGTGAGAATGAGTGGATTAGGATTAGGAGAGTTAGGTGGAGACTTAGTCAAACTAGAACTCCTCATTATTTATTAATTTTATTATTAAAAATCTGATTTTCCCTTACTAATCAGAAAATTAAATATTAATTTATTCACTAATTCACTAAATACCAATTAATTCATTTAATTAGTTGCTTCCACCCAGGTTCAAACCCGGTAAAGCTTAAATTTGCATAAGGGTCAAATTCGGTCAACCCCTACCCGAATGACCCCTTAATAATATTAATTAATTAATTAATTAATACTTAGGGTAATTACAATACTACCCTTAGCCTGGAAAAGACCATTTTACCCCTAGACCCTCCAAACCTAAGATTACCCCTTTTAAGTCCGATAAAACTCATTCGGGTGAATATCTTCAATTCGGGTGCCCTACATAGTTGGTTCTCACCTTGCCTAGCTCAAGTAGCTCACCAAGTTGGTTGGCTTGTCTAGTGCATAGGTTTTGAGGTCTGGTTCTACGCGTAACAAGCCGTGTGAACCCGATCTAATCCATGCATTCTAGGTACGTTTAAGCATTACTTAGCATAGTTATTTTTGGGTTGTTACAGAGCATTTCGGTCCCTTCATAATCCGGTATCGAGATGATTTTGATTTCTTTCAAAATTGTGCGGTAAATCAAGTGTACCGAACTACAAGTGGCCTGAATTCTCATATAGCCTGAGATATGTAGGAAACCCATTTTCGGGGGTTCGGCCATAATTCCTAAAATCCGTACCAAATCCCTTTCCTAAAGATGATTAGGTGGTCGGTCAAAATTAGTTTGGTCTATTTTATTTTCCTCGAATTTCTTGCACCAATCCAAGTAAAAAATGGGACAGTTGTTGACACCTAATTTTGACCTTCGACGATATGAATTAATTAACGAGCTTCTTAATTCTGCACGATTTAAAAATGATTAGATTTTATATAGTTTAAAATATTTTAAGTTACTTTTAATTAATCTCATCACCTTTTTATAATTTTTAGATAATGTATGTGTTTTACGTATTTATGTATACAACTAGTATATTTTATGATTATTCAAAAATTGCCTCAAAAGGATTTTATTTTTGGTTTTAATACTTCGCTAAATTAGCGTACACTTTCGGACTAATTGTGTCATAATTAAATCGATTATTTTATTTCGCTATAAGTAAGAATCTTGTCAATTAATTTCTTATTAATTCAGTTTTACCTTATCCAAAATCCTTTCAACACTTTGCAAAAATCAATTTTGGGCCTTTTCTCCCAAAATTTTCCAGCAGCCCACTTCTCTTTAGTTCACAACACAGGCACAACACCACTTAAACATTAAACCTATCCCATGTTCCAATTCAACAATACAAAGGACCACCCAAAATTTCCCAAAGTTTTCAGCAATTCCGAGCCCATTGTTTTCGCCCCAACCCAATACCTAGTCAACCCGACCCACCTTTTCATTTTTGCCCCATTCCAGCGTTAACAACAGCTGGCACAGCGCACCAAATGGCATCTTCGAAAAACGAAACAACCATCCGAGAGAATGAGTGAAGGACACCCTTCATCCCGTACGCGCCCCACGCTAGAGCACGCATCATAGAGTTCACGAGCGACGTCGATTTCAGCGGTAACAACGTCAAATTATAGGGCGCTATACGGTAAGCAAAGGCTGCCACACGTTTCCTGCTTTCTTATGCTGCTGGGTACGAGTTTGTACGAAGGAAAAGTCTAGGTGGCAAAATCCCATTGTTTGTTCGTTCTTGCTAAGAAATCGGACGGTCCTCGTTGTTTTCCCGTTGTATATTGTACAATTTTGAACTGTTTCCCCCAAATTTGCTAGCTGTGAATTTTCCCCCCTTTTTTTCCTTTTCTGGAAAAACGTTTTTGAAGTTGGAGGGGATGATTGTCTCCCTTTTGGATGAAATTTTGGGATTGGAATTCAAACCCCCTAGTTCTAATACGATTTTGCCCTCGTCCTTTTCCCCCTCTCTTTTCTTGAACCCTAATCTCCTCATATATATATTCTCTTCATCTCTCTGTTAAGGGGGATGAATTTGTAGCAATTTTTGTTGAAATCTTTCTATTAAAAAACTGACAAAGAGGGATTGGAAAGGATTTTGGTCAGAAATTTTCCTTAGAGTTTGGAATATTTACAGAGGAGAAGAATTCTAAACAGAAAAAAAAAATCACCTCATACTACAGGAAATTTTAAAAACGCCTTTTTCTCTAATCCTATGTTGTGGAGAGCCCTTTCCGAGTTTGGTCTTGCATTCTTGGTTGGCTGTTCGAGATTGAGATCGTGTTTAAGGTTGTGGAATCGCTGATCTCTAGCTCGCGTTGTTCTCCGTTAGCTGCACCTAAGAAGGTATTGTCCGTCTCTTTACAATATTCTTGCGATTCCTTTTCATTCTTCCTCTATTTTCAGTCACAGTTAGGTAGTTGGCTGTTAGCGAACGCTATGTTCGATGTCTTTGACTTGAGTGAATAATTCGAGATGTTAATAGCCTGTTTTTTTTATAGTTTGGAGTCGACTTGTTGGCTCTATAACTAATTTGTTTTGAATCTAGACTCTTTGGCTTTATCCAAGGTCTAGACAGGCTATCCTGATGTCTCTAGTCCCGGTTCCGATTCATTGGTCTTGTATTTGACTTCAAGCCTGTACTCCCTGCGTATTGAACCCACGTGTGCGTGGTAAATGTTCATAGTTTGGTATTTCATATTTATGTTCTTGTTTACATTTTGTTAAGCATTCTCAGAATGTTAAAACAATATTGTATCATTTCGTTTTCATTTTCAGAAGACCACCTCAATTAGTTTTCTTCTATAATGCATATAGGTCCCTATTAAAGTCGCAAAATTTTCTCATGTTGACAAGTTTTTATCCCTGCCTACCTTACACATTTTCAACTATTACATGTTTTTATGCCTAGCTAAAGGATGTTTGTCCTTGTCCATTGTTTCAAGGTCGTAAAACCTATGTACTATGGCTGGCTTCGAATGTGTTATGTCTTTGTTTTATACTACCTCACTAACTTGTTTCGATTGATTAGCTTAACTAGTTTTGTTAGATCTGTGTTTGATTTTCTTAGAGTTCATTTAGGTTGTCCCTCTCATATATTTTTGAATATTGAATTTAGTGTTTTATACTTCCTGGAGTATCTTTGTGTTCTCATTTTCTAATGTGACTTGCTTAGTCGATTTTATGCCCTCATGTTATCTAAACCACCCTTTAGTTGTTGTCTTATTCTTCCCGGTCAGTTCCCACCCCCGAAGTGTTTATCTTCTGAGTAATCGTATTTAGCCTATTTTGGGACAGCACCCTCTATTCAGTTAAGAGCTTTCTCATCTTGAGGCCTTAAAAATAATAATAATAATAATAAAGAGATGGTCACTTAGCGTTATATATCTGTTTATTTCTTTGGGAATCAAATTATCATTGCTGTTAAGTAATCAATTCCTTCAAGATTAAAATATATGCTACACAAAGTCAGTTTAATATGAAGACTTTATCTGGCAACCATGGTTCTTTTATATATCTATATTTATTTTAAGATTAAGTCAAGTGTTGTTAGTTCGGCATCTCGTTTATCTCGGAAAAGCATTTAGCCTAGATTGATTTGTCTTAAAAGAAGAAAAGGGGAAGTTTGATTGACAAGTTTCTAAATGGCAAGCGTAAAATATATATATATAACATATTTTTAGATTATTGTCAAGTGTGTGGTTGTCATCAGTAAGTTGGTCCTCTTATTGATTAGTCTTGCCTTATTTATGAGTTCCATTATCATTAGCATGTATATTAATCCTTTTCTTCTTTTATCGTTGCATGTGATTTTGAGTGAGTTCATGGAACTCTAGCGCCTCTTCTTTCCATTCCCAAGGTCCACGAAGGCCCAATAACGACTTCATCCAATCAACCCATAAAATTGACGTACAGGTCCCGAGTTTGGAAGAATTCGAGTGGGGCGAGTCGGGAGTTGAAGAAATTTGAGCAGAAGGCCCATATTTTAATTGGCATTATATGTTGTATTTTCTTATTTTGGGCCTAAGCCCTTGTCTTTACTGTTATTAAGCTATTAGAACTAGACTATTAGAATTTTGGACAGGTACAAATGGGCCTAAGCCCCAAAACGGAAGATGGGTCCAAATACCGGTCCAGGCGGACAGATATCCCGGATTTGGACCAAATTCTCTCTCTCTCTCTCTCTCCCTCTCTCTCTTATTTTTTTTATTTATCTGGTTTATTTGTCGGTAGTTTTTGAAGTTAAAGAATCAAAATCCCCGCAAATGCCGTAATGTTTTATTGACTTAAATTTTCAAAAGGATTCTAAAAGAATGAATAAATTTGCAAACCAATTCTTACTTAGATAGTAAAATTAATTACTTTGTTTCAAACAACTCCAAACGAAATTTTCTCTCAAATAAAGTTAAGTTCTAGCCAAATTAAATTAGTTGCCGGTTAACCGTATTACCAGATATTTTAGGTGCCTTAAAAACCTTCCTAAAATATAAATAAGAATCCCCGAACCCTTTCAAAGTTTTCAATTGATTTTTCTGTTTAACTATTTTGAAAACAAAGATTTTCTTAATTTTTCTTTAAAAATTAAGTGGCGACTCTAAAAAGTCAAAAAACTTATAAAAATATTATTTTACAAAAATGTTAAAACAAGTGTAAACTCACCAAATGAGAAGCCTACATGTGCCAAGTGTGGAAAGGGTCATTTTGGTGAATGCTTGGTTGGAACGGGGAATTTTTTTGGTTGTAGTAAAAATTGGCACAAGGTTAGGGATTATCCCAATGTGAGGGGTCAAGACAAGGGTAGTGCTCAAACCCAAGCAAGTGATTCAAATGAGGCTCCAAAGAAGAACCGCTTATATGCTCTCCGCTCTAGGGGTGAGCAAGAGACTTCTCCCGATGTGGTGACGGGTATGTTGAACGTCTTCTCTATTAATGTATATGCCTTATTTGATCCCTTTGCTACTTTATCATTCGTTACCCCTCTATTAGACAAAAAGTTTGACATTTTGACTGATATTTTGCATGAACCTTTTATTGTGTCTACTCTGGTGGGTGAGTCGGTTGTTGCAAAAAGGGTGTATAGAAATTGTCCAATAATGTTTCCCAATAGAGTTTCTTATGTTGAACTAGTATAACTTGATATTCTTGATTTTGATATTATATTGGGTGTGGATTGGTTGCATGCTTGCTTTGCCTCTACTGATTGTAGGACAAGGGTGGCGAAGTTTTACTTTCGAAATGAACCCGTTGAAGAGTGGAAGGGGAGGGGATTCTATTCCTAGAGGTCGTATCATCTCTTTTCTAAAATCATGTAAAATGATCACTAAAGGTTGTCTATACCATATTGTAAGAGTCCAAGATCTAGACTCCGAAATTCAGCCCATTGAATCGGTCCCCGTAGGGAGTGAATTTCTGGAGGTCTTTCCTAATGATCTTCCTGGTATTCCTCCCGAACGAGAAATTGATTTTGGTATCGATTTGCTACCAGATACAAATCCCATTTCAATTCCTCCTTATCGGATTGCTCCGGCCGAATTGAAAGAGTTGAAGGCTCAACTCAAGGATTTACTAGACAAAGTATTTATTAGACCTAGTATTTCTCCATGGGGTGCTCCTGTTTTGTTTGTGAAGTAGAAGGATGTGTCCTTAAGAATGTGTATCGATTATTGCCAACTCAGTAAGGTCACTATTAAGAATAAGTATCCTCTCCCTCAGATTGACGACTTGTTTGATCAACTCCAAGGGGCAAGCTACTTTCTAAGATTGATTTGAGGTCGGGGAATCACCAACTTAGTGTGAGCGGTGAGGACATACCAAAGACGGCGTTTCAGACTAGATATGGTCATTATGAGTTCCTAAAAATGTCCTTTGGCTCACTAATGCTTCGGCGGCATTTATGGACCTAATGAATAGGGTGTTTTGAAATTACCTAGATTTATTTGTCATTTTCTTCATTGACGACATCTTAGTATATTCAAAAAATGAGAGTGATGACATGGGTCATTTGAGGGTGGTATTGCAAACCCTTAAAGAATATCAATTGTTTGCCAAGTATAGCAAATGTGAGTTTTGGTTGAGGTCGGTGGCGTTTCTTGGTCATATCATCTCCAGTGAGGGAGTTGAGGTTGATCCAAGGAAAATGGAGGCGATGAGAAGTTGGCCTAGACCATTGACTCCAACCGACATTAGGAGCTTCTTTTGTCTAGTAGGTTACTATCGGAGGTTTGTGGATGGTTTTGCGTCCATTGCATCTCCCTTGACTACTTTGACCGAAAATAGTAAGAAGTTTGAGTGGTCGGAGGCATGTGAAATGATCTTACAAACCTTGAAAGATAGGGTTACCTCCGCTCCGTTGTTGACCTTACCGGAGGGTACAAAAGGTTTTGTTGTGTATTGTGATGCATCCCGAGTGGGTTTAGGGTGTGTGCTTATGCAACATCTAGGCAACTTAAGGTGCATGAGAGAAACTATCCAACTCATGACCTTGAGTTAGCGGCCGCGGTGTTTGCCTTGGAAATGTGGAGGCATTACTTGTATGGTGTCCATGTCGATGTCTTCACCGACCATAAGAGTCTCCAATATGTGTTTACCCAAAAGGACTTGAATCTCCAACAAAAAATGTGGTTAGAATTGTTGAAATATTATGACATGAGTGTCCTTTATGACCCCGAAAAGGCCAATGTGTTTGCGGATGCTCTAAGTCGTACGTCTATGGGTAGTGTGTCTCACATACATGAAGCCCAGAAAGACCTAGTGAAAGATGTTCATAGGTTGGCTAGGTTGGGTATGAGGTTGGAAAATTTTCCAAATGGTGGGTTCATGGTTCATAATAACTCCGAGTCATCATTGATAGTTGAGGTGAAGTACAAACAACACCTTGATAAATCATTGATGGAGTTCAAGGAATCGGTCCTTGGCAAGCTTAATGAAGCATTATGCCTAGGGGGGATGGTATTTTAAGGTGCCAAGGAAGATTGTGTGTTCCCAAGGTAGATGGGTTGAGGAACCGTATCCTTGAGAAAGCCCATGTGTCCCGCTACTCCATTCATTCGGGTGCGACAAAGATGTACCATGACCTTAGCGAAACATATTGGTGTGAAGGTTTGAAGAAGGACATAGCGGAGTTTGTCGTTAAATGTCCAAATTGCCAACAAGTAAAGGCCGAACATCAAAAGCCGGGTGGCTTACTACAAGAAATCAAAGTTCCTACTTGAAAGTGGGAAGACATCCATATGTATTTTGTAGTGGGTTTACCTCGGACTCAAAAGCAATATTACTCTATATGGGTGGTTGTGGATAGGTTGACCAAGTCCGCTCACTTTATTCCCTTCGAGTCTACTTATTCAGCGGAAAATTATGCTAGGATCTTCATAGATGAGATTATGTGTTGCCATGGTATTCCGTTATCCATCATATCAGATGGGGGTGCACAATTCACATCTAGGTTTGGAGGTCATTCCAAGAAGGATTGGATACTAAGGTGAAATTGAGTACCGCTTTTCATCCCCAAACGGATGGTCAAGCGGAACGTACTATTCAAACCTTTGAGGATATGATTAGGTCTTGTATTATTGACTTCAAGGGAAATTGGGATAACCAATTGCCTTTGGTTGAGTTTGATTATAATAATAGTTTTCATTCATCCATTTCCATGGCTCCCTATGAAGCCTTGTATGGTAGGAGGTGTAGGTCTCCTATTGGATGGTTTGAAGTGGTTGAGCCTTCGCTTCTTGGTCCCGATTTGATTTATAAGACTTTGGAGAAAGTTCATATCAGAAGGAATGGGTTGCAAATGGCCTATAGTAGGCAAAAGTCTTATGCCGATCATAGGAGAAGGGATTTGGAGTTTGAAGAAGGCGATAAAGTGTATTTAAAAATTTCACCTATGAAAGGGGTGGTTAGGTTTGGCAAGAAAGGTAATCTAAGTCCTCGTTATGTGGGTCCCTATGAAATCTTGCAAAGGGTTGGTAAGGTTGCTTATGAATTGAAACTTCCTAGTGAATTAGCTTCGGTTCATACAGTTTTCCATGTTTCCATGCTGAAGAAGAGTATGTGTGATCCCGAGTCCGTTCTTCCTATTGAGGGTCTTGGTGTCAAGGATAATCTATCTTATGAGGAAGTCCCGGTTCAAATTCTTGATAGGGAAGTAAAGAAATTGAGGAATAAAGAGGTGGTTTGCGTAAAGGTGTTATGGAAGAAACACCTAGTTGAGGGTGCAACATGGGAGGCCGAGGCCGACATGAAGTCCCGTTACCCTCATATATTTGATAACTAAGGTTAGTTACTTTTATTAATAATGAAAAATAATGATAGAAATTGAAGTTACTTGATTTTTGGTAAAGTCTTGCAAAATGTGCATTTTTGAAAACGTTACAGTGAGGCTATAGTGAATAGTGCATTAGAACATGAAATTTTGCCTTTTTGGTTGTTTGAGTTATGTTGTGCATTTTTCTATGGTGAGTCATGATGAAAAGTTTTGTAGCATGTTGATAAAGTTGAACTTTGTTCTAATTGACTCATGTAGAGTATGTTGAGCTCATATGTGTTGTGAGAAGGAAATTCCTCATAATAAAATGTTTGAGTCTTATGTGTGGTAATTGAAGTTTTGAATTGCCTTTTTGAAATGTTATTATTTATATTGTTTTGTATTTTTGATTGGTTGGGATGCCAGTCTTGAGTCTATTCCTTCCTTCAAAAGAAATTTTAGTGTCATTCGGGGACGAATGTTCCTAAGGGGGGATAATGTAACACTTTAAAAATCCAATACGTGCCTTAAAACCTAACATAAGTGTCATGAGGTCTAGACACTGTTTTGAAGTCCATCTTAATGAATATAGGTCATTTAGGATGTTTAGAAACCAAAACGTCCAAAAACATCCATGATGTCCGGAAATTTAGTTCAAAGAGGTAATAGCGTGTCTAAGCCTATTTGACTTACTTTTAGGAGTCGGAAATGCATGAAATATGGTAAGAGGGTGTATAACATGTGATAAAGACAATTCATGATCGAAACATCCAGGTATAACTCCCCAAGGACCAACCAAGGTCCCTTGAGGAGGACCCTAGCACGTTGGATGCAACACTGCCTTGGAAGTGTGCACCAACGAAACCCAACCAACGGCTCGTGTGCGGATCGTCTGGGCGTCGATGCCAACCATCATCCCACACTTAGGCAAATTGATGAAGACGTATCCTGCACAAGTCTCTGACCAAAACGACGAGTGTGCAGGACGGAGGGGGGACTAGTCGTCGACTCACAGACGGATCGTCGATTGGGTCTCGTCTGTGAGGGTCAAGTTTGCTGCATGTTTTTAAGTTAGGTAATTTAATTAGTTAATAGGTTAGGTGGTTAATTAGGGGCTTAAGGGAGTCTAATTAAGTTACCATATAAAGACCCCAACCCCAATTAGTCTAAACACAACTCTCAAAACAAATCCTATTCCTTCTCTCTTGTTTCTCTCTCTATTGGAAGACACCATTGAAGACAAGCTAGGGGGAGGGATTTGGGGGCTGAAAAGGGACGATTTCTCCATCAAATCTTCATCAAACATTGAGGTATGGGATCTATTTGTAAGACCTCGAAAATGAGTTAAGGTGTCTAAATCCTAAAATGTTCATCTTAATGTTATAAGGTCCTAAAATGCCTTATTATGTCATATAGAGTCAGTGTGAAAACTTTGAAGTGATTTGGAAGTCGAACATCAAGGGACGTCCAAGACGTTCGACGAATAGTCGCTTATGTGCCTCATGTGCGTATGCATGCCTAAATTGTGTGAAAGGAGTCTAATAAGTCTTGAAATGGTTTTAAATGATGTTTAATGTTGTTTTATGAAGTTTCGTGAAGTTTGGATGTCAAACGCCCAAGAACGTCCAAGGCATTCGAAAGATAGCCCCTAAGACGTTCATCGTATGTCATGTTGGGGTCAAGGCTGTTTGGACGTCTTGTAGGTGTTTGTTTTGGATGAACCTTACGTGGAAGGTCTATAACATTTTAAGGTTTGTAATCACGTAGGAAACTTCCAGGTATGACTTCTAAAGGGCCCCACAAGAGGCCCCAAAAGAAGGACCCCAAAGCTGCCTAGACACTGCCTGGGCAGTGTCCCTTGACGGACCCAACTACGGATCATTGGTCCCCCAACGTCCCATCGAGCAGGTCTCGTCGAAGGGTACTTGCCTTGGGCAGGTCTTGAGCAAAGAATTTGGCTAAGTCATGGACGACGGAGGGCATGACGCCCCATCATGTCCATGATGACCCATCACTGACCTCGTCGCGGGTGGCCTGTAGGTCGGCAGCCTGCGTGCTGTCACTTAAAGGGGTGAAAGGGAAATTCACCCCACGTCTTAACCTGACTATAATAGGTTTATTTAGTTAATTTTAGGTGTATATAAGTCTTCAAAAACGTGATCAACCCATTCGCAAAATCCTCTCACATGTTTTAAGCCTTTCCTGCCAAAAATGTTCTCTGTAAAACCACCATTGTTGGTGAAGCTCAAGAGCTGCTTGGAGATGGATTTTCTATGGATGAATCATGAAGTTTTAGAGGTTTTCTTGTAGATAAAGGTATGGTGATCTTCATCTCTAGTTATCTTTTCATCTAGAGAGCCATTCTCAATGTTTTTCAAAGAAATCTTATGATCAAGTTTCCAATCTTCCAATCTAGCCATGGGTTGCTTCTCAAAATGTTTTTAATGATTGAATCATGACCAATTGAAGTTAATACAATGTTTTTAATGTGTTTTCACTCCAATTGCATGATGAACCCATGTTCCTTCCAAAATTGGTTTAGCTTTTGCATGGGCTTTGTGATTATGGCTTGTTCTTGATTAATTGGTGATTATCTTACATTGAATTGCTTGTGGTTATTGTTATTTATATTAATTTATGGTGAATTTATGATGATCAGTCCATGATGATGAATATATGAAGATTTTAATATGAATAGCCTATGTTTCTACATGTTGTCTTGACGTCGATTGTGAGATCGGTTGTGTAGAATCTTGATTATGTATGAACTGCTGTAGCTACTGTTTTAGGGTGATGTAATGGATGAATTTTGTAGGTATAAATCCTAAGTGTTCAAATTAAGAAGGGCTTACATGAACGGATATAGATTCCTTTAGGCTATGAAGTCAAGAGGCTAAGTGGGTGATGAGTATTGAATTGTGATTAGATGAAGTATGATTTAGTCTTGATTTCTTATAAAATTAGCTACTGCCTAATGAGTATATTATTGATGAACTATGAATGTTGATCAAACCCTTAGATAGTTCATAATATTGGTAAAGTCTTCCATACTCTAGCAAANTCCCTAATTTCTCAAATTATGATATAATGTGGATCTTTTAATCTTGATTAGATGATGATTGAATTATGTTTAGATTATAATGAATTGATTAGTTCTATATTCCTTTATGTCAATTGATAGTGAATTTTTTATGAGTGATCAATGATGATCAAGGTTTAGGGATTGCATAAATTGATCTATATTCCTTTACTTTCTATAGACATGATGAAGTAGTGTACCTAATGTGAAATTGAAATCATGATGTTTGAAGTATGATTTCGTTATGTAATGGTACCTTTAGCTACTATTTTATACATGTATTCATGTTGAATTATGGGAATTGATCAACGATAATCAAAGCTTGGAGGTATTGTAAGTTGACCCTATTCTCTCTACTTTTCTATAGAGTTGCTAGATGCTTGGCCTTGTATGACATTGTATGGTATGGTCCGCTTATGGTGGCGGTGTTTACCTTATTGTCATTTTATATTTGATGTGATCATGGCCTTGAAGGCAATTGTGTTATAAATGTGTGGTTATGATGATTATACAATGTGAAGCTATATGCCTAGTCTTCCAATGCTAGTTCATGATCTAGGTTACATTGATGATGTGATGTCAATTGAATGAAGTTGTTAGGGTTAGGTTTGGTATATGTGCTGCCGTTGATAAAGTCCTAATGGTGATTGACCCCTACCTATGTACCCATATATTAATGTGATATTATCCAAGATTATGAGTCTTGAATGCTAATGTTGAAGTGCCTTGTCTTCTATGCTATTATGTGGTGTGTGGTCTATGCTTGAATGTGAATTGTAGTCCTAAGAGGGTGGCTACCTCAATGCGAAGTTGATAGCCGTTAAGTGATCATGTTGACTAATGTACACACACTCACAACTGATGCATGCTTATAAGTAGTATAGGATCATGGTGTCTAATGAAAGGATAATTCTCATATGCACTATCTTCTACTATACATGTAAAGTATATGACCATGGAGCATGAAATGTACCTTAACTAGGATGACTTGATGGGTGTACTAGTATGGGTAAGGGTATGGGACTTTACCCATACATTGCACGTGCCTACCTTGATAGAATAACTCCTAGGTTTATTACTCTATGTACATGAATGTGAATGCATGATTAAGCTATGAATTTAAAAGTGTATGATTTGATGAGGTATGGATATGTGTAGTGTATAAATGTGGTAGGTCAAAGGCTTCCTCATATATGAACATGTACACACACATTAATACATATAATGAAGCATGTATGATAATCTAGTATAATAGGGTCTCTTGAAAAGTACTCTCAATTGTACTCTAAACTAGATATTGCTAGAATATGTTATGTCCATGTGAAAGGAGTTCACACATAATTTAGGTTGTTGAAAGGACAATTTTTATCCATAATCTATAAGCTAAGCATATGAGGAGTTAATCTCCTAGAGATTATTTTTATTAAGTATAGTTAATAAAGGCTTTTAAATAAAGGGGACTTAGCTTCGCACTGAGTGAACTTGACCAAATGATAGAGAGGTGCCCCTTCCCAATGAGAAAGGCTGGTTCACCAATGGATTCTCATAAGGTGTTGACTTTCCTTGATTGAATATTTAACCTATGGGTCCACATGAGGTGTTGACTTTCCTTGGAGGAAGATTCACCCAAGATCTCTCATGACACGAGGACTCCAGTTCTAATGGGCATGGAGAGGGTCCAATACACATCTCTTAATTCCATAAACTATGGTTTCCCCATATGATCTAGAGAGTCATATCACCTAATATGCTACCATAATGTTAATGTTCTACTTTGGCAAGGTAGTGCACCTAACTTTGGTGTAAGGTTCTACAACACGACATTCCATGTTTAGCACCCATGGTCTTAGTGTCGGTTAAGGATATAGTTTCCCTAAAGTAAAATGGACAATGGAAGTAAAGTAATGGACCCTAACTAAGATAACCTAAGGGAAGTTACTTAGTGTAGGTAAGGGTATGTGACCTTTACCTATGCATAGCACAAGTAGCTCTTGAAGGAAGTTCTAGGAAGGTGTTCTAATGTATATGTATATGTTTATGTTCCTTATGTATGACATTGTATTTTTGTCTACTTGTTGTGATGAAAAGCATGGTAGGAGTCCTAATATGTCTATGTGTTGTGGTTTTACCTTATATGCATAAAATGGGTCTTTTTGACTATATAGTGAGGGTCTTGTTTGGTATGTATGAAGTTGTCTATACATGTCTAGTGGATGTATGATGTTAATAATATGCTTGTGGTCTCCTTGTAGGTCTAGTTAGTATGTGTGAGGTTATGGGACTTCACATGTACATTGCACTAGTAGACTTATGATGAGATTATGAGTAAGGCCTTATGTTTTTTAAGTGAAGTAAAGTCTGAATATGCTATTGATTGACTAAATACTCTTGTGATGATATTGGTAAGTCTTAACTTGTAGGTTTTTATGTAATGAGTTCCTCTATGTGGTCCATAACGTATGTTGGATCAAATGTGGATTATATGCCTTGTTGTATGAAATGATTCTATGAATGCATGTGTTGAATTAATGAAGGTTGTATGCATAATTACCTTGTGATCTTAAGGTGATGCTTGAGTGTGGATAGTGTAATGGGGCATTGTATATAGATTTCACAAAGCATCACTAGAGGTAGAGGGTTACTTCGGAAGTCAAGGAGTTAAAAATAAATAAGCTTACTGTAAAGAGAAATAAATAGGTTACGGTAAGCAAAACAAGTAGTTACTGTAATGTGACTCTAAATGTGCCCTAAATGCAATGCATGACTTTATGTGATGTTGTGACTATTGTATATGCCTAAATGTATTATGTGAATTGTATGATTCTTATTATATCATGTTTTATGAAGTTTTCACAAAAAGGCTTAAGGCATGGTTTCAAAGTAAAATGTCCTCTTTTAAATGCATGTTTTTGCATGGTTGCCATACTTAGTGCATTCTTGTACTAACAACATTCTTCTTAATCTTTTTACACAAAGTGTAGGTGATGATGAATAAAGGATGTCTCTTAAAGTGAAGGGATTGGATAGCTTCCCCAAGTTCAAGGAAAGGGATCCGTACGTTTCAAGGATTTCCTATGTTAATTTCTTTATTAGAGTTATGTAATAGCTTAAATATTATGTTATTTTGTTAAAGGGTTTTTTCCCTATTCTATTATATTGATGTTGAGTCTAAGATGGCCAAAGAGACTTAGAGTCTAAATATGTATTCTGACATATATTTTCTATGTATGTGAAGTGATGTTTCTATCATATGATGTGCTATGAAAACTTTTAATTTTCCGCTAAATTTAGTATGAAAATTCGATGAATGATAACTATGGGTTTGTGTAAGACCTCCGAGAGAAAAAGTACGCCATGTTACTTCTAGGGGGTGCTCCCCGATCATGACAGAAAGATGGTGGACTACTTGCCAAGGTAGTACCAAAACATGAACATATCATTCTAGGTGGATCCACTAGCTTGTATTCCTATGGGGAAACATAGTTCCAGAACTAGGAAATATACTTTGGACGTACTGTTTATGCACATTGTATTATATTCTCCAATCTTATGAGTTCAATTGTGAGCCTACCTTCCCACATTGGGAAGGGACATTCCTCACTACTAGATCACTCAGTAGTAAGCTATAGCCCCTTTTTGAAAAGTCTTTATATCATCTTTTAACAATCATAACTTATTTTAGGCCATAGGGTACTAACCCCTTGTATAGTCATAGTCATTAGCTCATTAGAAATTGCATTAGAATGTCCTTTCAATACAACCCTCATATGTGATATCAACACATTATCATCATCATGTCATATTAAGACACATAGGTAATTCAGAACCAACCTTATATCATTTCATATTAAACATAATCTCACACCTTCACATAATCAAGACATTTCAATTGCCTCATCATAACAACATCTACTTAATATAATTATAAGACATGCTTCAATTGAACTTCATGACCAATTTAAAGTGTAATACTCCGAAAGTCTAAAGCCTAATATAGAGCCTAACATGAGTTTCTAAAGGTTGTGTCACTTTTTTAAGGTTCAGAATAGTGTATATAAGTCATTTAGTAAGTTTGGGAATTAAAACGTCAAGGAATGTCCATGACGTTCGGAAACAAGTTTAATGAGGTGCTAGTGTGCCTTAGCCTATTTGACTAAGTTTTAAGAGTCGAAAAATGATGAATTTTTGTGGAAGGATGTCTAATACATATTAGAGTTATTTTGTAGTTGAAACTTCCGGGTACTACTCCCCAAGTACCAACAAAGGGCCCTTGAGGAGGACCCTAGCAATTTGGCAAAAAGCTGCCAAAAGGCAGTGTGCACAAACGAGTGCAATCGACGGATCGTGGGCCAATCGATGGGGCGTCGATGGCCACCGTATATGGTCACTTAGCCAAATCCATGAGAGTCCAGTTTTGGACAGTATTTGACCAAAACTACGGACCAACAGGACGGTTGGTCCCTTGGCCGTCGTTTTACAAATGGGGCGTCGATCGTGGTCTCGTCTGTGAGTTTACTGTTTTGCTGCACGTTTTAAGGTAAGTCAAATTAATTAATTAGGTGCATATTTAATTAGTTATGGGTTTAGGGAGGTCTAATAAAGCTGGTTAATGACCTATATAAAGATCATAGCCTAATTAACCTAATCTAACCCTCATAATTTCCAAAAGCCTATTGCTTCTCCTTTTAACTTATTTCTCTCTCCCAAGTAGAAGAACACCATAGAAGTGAGGTTCAAGAGGGTTATTGGGATGATAAAGTTCAAGTTTCTCCATAAAACTTCATCAATCAACAATCTATGGGATTCCTCTCACCTTTGGGATCTCTTTCCCCAAAGGGTTCCTTCAAGATAATTTCAAAAACATGAAATTCAAGTGTGTTTTCTTCCAATACGAAATTGATCTTGTGAATTGCTTTGTTTATGATTTGTTTTTGATAGTTTGAGTAGATTAACATGTATTATAACTCAAGTATGTTACTTCTTGATGTATTGGTCTCACTTGTAGAAGATGACCTATTCCCTTAACCATAGGTTGTGATCTTGAATAAAATTGTATCGTATTGACGCAATTGGCTTGGTTAGTGTGTGAACTACTATCCTAGTTTGTTATTATGCTAATTATGAGTAGATTGTGATATATGGTAATCCAATTATGCTAGTTCTTGAGTAGTTAACCTAGGTTGTGAAGTAGACTATGAACTTGATCTCAGTCTCAAATTCTAGGCTATGAAGTAGTGATGGATTGTTGTATAATAATTCAATTGGCCTTGTTATTCTGTAGGTTGCTATTATGTGATGATATTATACCATTGTTTGTTTAATTTGTAGGTTGATGGTAAGACCATGATGATGGCATTGTGAAGTAGATTGATTAAGTCTTTTGATCTCTATTCCTTACTTAAATTATGATTACTTGTGACTAAGTGATGATGTATTATTGAAGTATACCTTATATTAAGATTTATAGGGTTGGTATAATGTTTAATTGAAATGTCTTGACCTATGGATTGTGAGTTGTTGGCTAAGATTTAAATGTTATACGGATGGTGATAACTTACCAATGTTCCTTATTATTATGTGACTATGTAAATGTGCTAACCTCACTTGTATGAATTGTAATGAAAGGAAAATACTCATGCAACTCTTATTGAGCTATGATGATGATGATTATATAAGGGATAACCCTATGACCTAAACTAACTTTTGATAATAATGGATAACTTAAAGACTTATCAAAAGGAAGGTTAGCTTAGCACCGAGAGAACTTGACAATGGGAGGTGTTGACTTCTCATAGAGGAAGATTCATCCTATAGTTCCACATGAGGTATTGACTCCCCTATGAGGGATACTCACCCTATGGATTTTTATTAGATGAGGCTCCAAGTTCCAAACGGCATGTAGAGAGTTCATACCTATCTCCTAGTTCCTTAACTATGTTTCCCCCATAGGAAGACTAGCTACTGGATCTACCTAGAAAGTTACATTTACGTTTGGTTCTACGTTGGCCGGTAGACCACTTCCATCTGTGTAAGGTTTCAGAAAACTGGATTCCACATTTATCTCTTTTGGTCTATTTCGGTTAAGGCAAGTGTTCCCTAAACAAAAAATGAAGTAATGGAGTACAACCCACTAGAGTGACTTAAGAGGTTTGACATAGCTTAGTAGGGGTATGAAATTCTACCTATGCCTTGCACTAGTTTGCCTTAAAGGAAGCATTAGGAGGTTGTTCTTATGTATGAATGTTCTTATAAATGTAAATGAGATGTGTATGATGATATTACATGTTGATGGTACCTTATGATGTTGAATTCACTTATGAATATATGTTTGGTCTCTATTGCTAAAGTATGATGTTATGTACTCTTAATAATATCATATGTGAAGTTAGAAATTGGTTATGGTTCTTGTTGGGTTTACTTGAATGAGTATGGTTTTGGGGCTTTGTTTAGTCATTGCACTAGTGGACTTAATGAGGATTCATGTGTAATTGTCTTGCTTTGGTTATGTTGTATTGAACTCTTATTCATGCTTGTTGATGTTATAACTTGATAATAGAGTTGTCTTGATTATATGTTCTAGTATGTTGGTATGCATGATTGACTTGGCTAGACTTAGTATGATGAACATGATCCTGACTTAATGAATATGTCTTATTGATTAGTATGATTTACTTGAATGTCTATAAGACTTTTTAAAGTAAATTGCATACTTTAATGAAATGTCCCATTTTAGCATGATTTTTTGATGTGTTTGCATATGGTCTCATACTTAGTACAAGTGGTGTACAAACCCCATTTCCTCACTTTTTCCCCAACATTTTAGGTTCTAGTCGTTAAAGGGCTTTTGAGAAGACTTTGAAGGAAGACATGGAATTCACTCTCATTCAAGTTGGGTAGGTCCTCACTTTTCGAGGGAACGCCATAATACAGATTTTGATGTTGTATAAGTTATAAGACTTCTATTTCTTTCCTTTTCATTTGAGTACTAAAGATTAATAGCCTATATGTGGATTTATTATATTCATGTATGGGATATGTCCAATTGATATACTCTTGTTTTATATGGTTATGAGACGAGACATTCGTTTAAGCCTATGTTACGTATCTTGTATATCTGTGTGCGATAAAAGTCGAAGACTATGTAATCTTCATATACGAAGGGTCTATGTATACTCGATATGAATATCTTATGTGTATGCGAGAGGTCTATGTAAACCTCAAGATAGATATAATTTTTTTTTTAATTTTTCCGCATTTTGACCTATGAATGTAATGAGGTTAGCTAAGAGGCTAGTCATAGTCCTCAAAGAAGAAGACAACGCCGGTTACGTCTATGGGGTGCTCCCCAAATGTGACAAACTTGGTATCAGAGCATGAGGTTGAATATATTTAGCGTCGATGTCTCACTTAACAACGTCGATGTAGATTCTTATTCATAATTGTGAAGCGCGCCATACTTATGAATAGGAAACTATAAGATGCTTAGGAAATTCTCCATTTCTTGGAAATCCAATATCGTGCCTCTAGAGATTGACTCTATGTGCCCTTTGTATCTAATCCCTTTATTGTGATTAGAGGCAATGAATACTCGAAGAACAGCTGCTCGGAGACTTGAATAAGAGATTGCCAATGCAGGAGCTCCTCCACGAAGTAATCAAGTCCCTCCACTTCAAGAAGTTGCTAATGATAACCAAGCTCCAGTCAATCCTCTTTCTTTGACGGACGGTTACATAATGGCTGCCTTTCTCTAAATGGCCCAAGCCATTACTACTCAAGCACAAGTTGTCACTACTCAAGCTCAATCCACAACGGCCCAAGCTAATTGGGAGGTTGTACCCTGAGCAAACCAACATGTATGTACCATGGCCTCCCGTTTGAGGGATTTCACAAGGATGAATCCCCCTACTTTCTATGGGTCTAAATTTGAGGAAGACCCCCAAGAGTACATTGATGAAACTACAAGATCCTCCATGCTATGGGGTTGAATACTAGTGAGAAGGCCGAGTTAGCCAATTACCAACTCAAAGATATGGCCCAAACTCTGTACGTCCAATGGAGAGATAATAGGCCTTTAAGAAGTGTACTGGTGACATGGGAGATTTTCAAGAAGGATTTTCTTGATAGGTTCTTCCCTAGGGAGAAGAGGGAAGCCAAAGTGGTGGAATTCATCAACCTTCGCCAAGGTAGTATGAGTGTACTTTAATACTCTTTGAAATTCACTAAATTGTCTAAGTATTCTACTTCTTTGATTTACAATCCTAGAGATGAAATGAGCCGCTTTGTGAGGGGAGTGTCGGATGACTTGAAAGATGTATGTCATTCGGCTATGCTACATGAAAATATGAACATTTCTCCTCTCATGGTTCATGCTGAACAAGTGGAAGACACAAGGGCTAAGAGAAAGAGTAGAGATGTCAAGAGTGCAAGGTCTTTTGATGGTGGTTCTTCAAAGGGTAGGCTTAGCATTGAAAACAAGCCTAGGTTTAAGAATAGGTCTTCTAATCAAGTTCCTTCCAAGTTCCGTAAGGCTCGTGATGATAGGGTGTCTAACCCTAAGCCTCAAAAGGGAAAAAATACTAGTTCACCAAAAAAGAAGCCTACTTGTGCCAAGTGTGGAAAAGGTCATCTCGGTGAATGTTTAGTTGGTACGAGCAATTGTTTTAGTTGTGGTAAAAGTGGGCACAAAGTTCGAGATTTCCTAAATTTGAAGAGTCAAGACAAGGGTTGTGGTCAATCTCAAGCAAGTGGTTCTAATGTTGATGCTCCGAAGAAGAATCACTTTTATGCTCTCCGCTCTAGAGAGGATCAAGATACTTCTCCCGATGTGGTGACCTATATGTTGAAAGTCTTCTCGATTGATGTATATGCTTTACTTGATCCTGGTGCTACACTATCTTTTATTACTCCCTTTATAGCTAAAAAGTTTGATATTTTGCCTGACATTCTAATTGAACCTTTCATGGTAACTACCCCGGTAGGTGTGTCGGTGGTTGCAAAGAGGGTATATAGAAATTGTCCTATAATGTTGTCCAATAGAGTTACTCATGTCGAATTAGTAGAACTTGATATAGTCAATTTCGATGTCATTTTGTGAATCGACTGGTTGCATGATTATTTTGCTTCCATTAATTGCAGAACTAGAATTGTCAAGTTCAATTTTCCAAATGAACTCATTTTAGAGTGGAAGAGGGTAAATTTGATTCCTAGAGGTCGTATCATCTCTTGTCTTAAGGCATGTAAAATAATCTTGAAGGGGTGTCGATATCACATTGTCAGAGTTAAAGATTAGACTCTGAAATTCCTCTCATTGAGTCGGACCCCGTAGTGAGGGAATTTTTGGAGGTATTTCCTAATGATCTTCCCGGTATTCCTCCCGAGTGGGAAATTGATTTTTGTATTAACTTACTACCGGATACTAACCCCATTTCAATTCTTTCTTATCGGATGGCTCCGGCAGAATTGTAAGAGTTGATGCCTCAACTCAAAGATTTAAAGACAAAGTCTTCATTAGACCTTGTATTTCTCCATGGGGTGCTCCGGTTTTGTTTGTAAAAAAGAAGGATGGATCCCTTAGAATGTGCATCGATTATCGCAAGTCAATAAAGTCATTATTAAGAACAAGTATCCTCTCCCTCGGATTGACGACTTGTTTGATCAACTCCAAGGGGCAAGCTACTTTACTAAGATTGACTTGAGATCAGGGTATCACAAACTTAGGGTGAGAGGTGAGGATATACCAAAAATGGCATTTCGAACTAGATATGGTCATTATGAGTTCTTAGTAATTTCCTTTGGTCTCACTAATTCCCCGGAGGCATTTCTGGATCTAATTGATAGGGTGTTTCGAAGTTACCTAGATTCATGTTTCATTGTCTTCATTGACGATCTCTTGGTATATTCAAAAAATGAAGGTGAACACATGGACCATTTGTGGTTGGTGTTACAAATGCTTAAGGATAACCAATTATTTACCAAGTATAGCAAATATGACTTTTGGTTGAGATCGGTGGCGTTTCTTTGTCATATCATATCTAGTGAGGGAGTTGAGGTTCATCCAAAGAAAACTGAGGCGGTCATGAATTGTCTTAGACCATTGACTCCAACCAACATTAGGAGTTTCTTGGGTCTAGTGGGTGATTATCAGACGTTTGTGGATGTATTTGCGTCCATTGCTTCTCCCTTGACTACTTTGACCCAAAAGAGTATGAAATTTTAGTGGTCGGAGGCTTATGAAAGAAGCTTCCAAATCTTGAAAGATAGGCTTACTTCCGCTCTGGTGTTGACTTTACCGCAGGGTACCAAGGGCTTCATTGTATATTGTGATGCATCGTAAGGGTGTTTGCTTATGCAACATGGGAAAGTAGTAGCATATGCCTCTAGACAACTTAAGGTGCATGAGAATAATTATCCAACTCATGATCTTGAGTTAGCGGCCGTGGTATTTGCCTCAAAAATATGGAGACATTACATGTATGGTGTCCATGTGGATCTGTATACCGACCACAAGAGTCTTCAATATTTGTTTAATCAAAAGAAGTTGAATCTCTGACAAAGAAAGTGGTTAAAATTGTTGAAAGATTACAACATGAGTGTTCTCTGTCACCTAGGCAATGCCAATGTGGTTGCGGATGCTATGAGTCGTATGACCATGGGTAGTGTGTCTCTTGTATAGGAAGCCAAGAAATACCTAGTGAAAGATGTTTATAGGTTGGCTCGTTTGGGTTTTAGATTGGAAGATTCTCTGAATGGTGGTTTTATGGTCCATCAAAACTCCGAGTCATTATTGGTGGTTCAGGTGAAGCCTAAGCAACACCTTGATCAACTATTGATGGAGTTGAAGGAATCGGTTCTTGGTAAGATAAATGATCATTCTCGTTAGGGGGGGATGGTGTATTGAGGTATCAACGAAGGTTGTGTGTTCCCAATTTAGATGGTTTGAGGAACCATATTCTTGAGAAATCTCATGGGTCTCTTTACTCCATTCATCCGGGTTCTACAAAGATGTATCATGACCTTAGGAAAGTGTATTGGTGGGAAGGCTTGAAGAAGGACATAGCGGAATTTGTTGCAAAGTGTCCAAATTGCCAACAAGTGTAAGCCGAACACCAAAATCCGGGTGGTTTACTCCAAGAAATCGAAGTTCCTACTTGGAAGAGGTAAGATAGCAACATGGATTTTGTGGTAGGTTTTCCTTGGACACAAAAGCCATATGACTCTATATGGGTGGTTTTGGATAGTTTGACCAAATTCGCTCATTTTATTCCCGTCAAGTCTACTTACTCGGCGGGGGATTATGCAAGGATCTTCATAGAAGAAATTATGTGTCGCCATGGTATTACATTATCCATCATATCGTATAGGGGTGCACAATTTACATCTAGGTTTTGGAGGTCATTCCAAAAAGGTTTGGGTACCAAGCTGAAGCTAAGCACCGCTTTTCATCCTCAAATGGATGGTGAAGCAGAGCGTACTATTCAAACCCTTGAGGATATGCTTAGAGCTTATATAATTGATTTCAAGGTACCATTCATATATATATATGGCTCCTTATGAAGCCTTGTATGGTAGGAGATGTAAATCTCCAATTTGATGGTTTGAAGTGGGTGAGTCTTCACTTTTGGGTCCCGATTTGATTTATAAGACTTTGGATAAGGTTCATATTATAAGGAATTGCTTCAAAACAGCCTATAGGCAGCAAAAGTCTTATGCCGACCATAGGAGAAGGGAATTAGAATTTTAAGAAGGTTATAAAGTGTATCTAAAAATTTCGCCTATGAAAGGGGTGGTGAGATTAGGCAAGAAAGGGAAGTTGAGTCGTTGTTATGTAGATCTCTATGAAATCTTGCAAAAGATTGGTAAGGAGGCATATGACTTGAGGTTACCTAGTGAATTGTCTTCAGTTCATCCGGTTTTCCATGTTTCCATGCTTAAGAAGTGTATCGGTGATCCCGAGTCTATTCGACCTATTGAAGGTCTAGGTGTTCAAGAGAACCTCTCCTATGAGGAGGTTTCGGTTAAAATCCTTGATAGACAAGTAAATAAGTTAAGGAGAAAAGAGGTGGCTTCCGTAAAAGTGTTATGGAGAAACCACCTAGTTGAGGGAGAAACATGGGAGGCCGAGGCCGACATGAAGTTCCGTTACCCTTATCTATTTGATAACTAAAGTTAGTTATTCCTTCTATTAATGAAAATAATCACTAAAACTGAAGTTGCTTTTATTTTTGGTGAAGTATATCAAAAAATTTCATGTTACAGTGAATTACAGTGAAATTATGCCTATAGACTTGAAAGTTTTTGCTTTTTACATGTTTTGAGTTTATGTGGTGCATTTTGGCATATTTGCCTTCATGAATTGTATTGAGAATGTTGACATGTGTTGAAGAAAGCCTTGCCATAATGAATAAGCATGAAATGAATGTTGAACTCTTATGAGTTGAAAAATGATGTTTGAGTTGCATTGTGAGGAAGGCCATGTGGTTATGCTGATTTTGATTATAACTCATGTTGATATGTGTTGTTGGTTGGGCTCCTAGTCTTGAGTCTATTCCTTATTTTTTAGGAATTTTAGTGTCATTCGGGGATGAATGTTCCTAAGGGGGGGATAATGTAATACTACAAAAGTCTAAAGCCTTATCTAGAGCCTAACATGTGTATCTAGTGTCATTTAGGAAGTTTTGGAATCAAAACGTCAAGGAACGTCCACGACGTCTGGAAACTAGTTTAATGAGGTGCTAGTGTACCTTAAGCTATTTGACTAAGCTTTAAGAGTCAAAAAATGATGAATTTTTGTGGAAGGGTGTCTAGCACGTATTATAGTTAGTTTGTAGTAGAAACGTCTGGGAATGACTCCCTAAGGACCAACCAAGGGCTCTTGAGGAGGACCCTTGCAATTTGGCCAAATGCCGCCAAAAGGCACTGTGCACAAAAGAGTACAATTGATGGATCGTGGGCCAATCGATGGGCCGTTGATGGACACCGTAGAGGGTCACTTAGCCAAATCCACGGGAGGACTGTTTTGGAAAGTCTCTGACCAAAAATACGGACTAACAGGACGGTTGGTCGCTTGGCCGTTGTTTGACAAATGGGGCGCTGATCGTGGTCTCGTCTGTGAGTCCACTGTTTTGCTGCACGTTTTAAGGTAAGTCAAATTAAAATTAGGTGGTTATATAATTAGTTAGGGGTTTATGGAGGACTAATTAAGTTTGTTAATGATGGATATAAAGACCTTAACCTAATTAAACTAATCTAACCCTCATAATTCCCAAAACCCAATTGCTCCTCCTTCTCTCTTCTTTCTCTCTTCCAAGTAGAAGAACACCATAGAAGACAAGGTCAAGAGGGTTTTAGGGCTTCTAAAGGATTTGTTTCTCCATCAAACTTCATCAATCAACAAGGTATGGGATTCCTCTCACCTTTGGGGTCTCTTTCCCCAAAGGGTTCCTTCAAGATGATTTCTAAAACATGAAATTCAAGTGGTTTTTGTTCCAATACAAAATGATCTTGTGAATTGCTTTATTTACGATTCTTTTTGATATTATGAGTAGATTAACATGTACTATAACTCAATTATGTTACTTCTTGATGTATTGGTCTCAATTGTAGAAGATGACCTATTCCCCTTAACCCTAGGTTGTGATCTTGAATTGAATTGTATAATATTGACTCAATTGGCTTGGTTAGTGTGTGAATTACTATCCTAGGTTGTTATTATGCTAATTATGAGTATATTGTGATATATGGTAATCAATTTATGCTATTTCTTGAGTAGTTGACCTAGGTTGTGAAGTAGAGTATGAATTGATATAAGTCTCAAATTCTAGGCTATGAACTAGTGATGGATTGTTGTATAATAATTCAGTTGGCCTTGTTATTATGTTGGTTACTATTATGTGATTCTATTATATCATTTTTGGGTTAAGTTGGAGGTTGATGGTAAGACCTTGACGGTGACATTGTGGAGGATATTGAGTAAGTCTTGTGATCTCTAGTCCTTACTTCAATTATAATAACTTGTGACTAAGTGATGATGTATTATTAAAATATACCTTATATTACGATTGATAGGGTTAGTATGATTTTGAATTAAAATTTATTGATCTATGGATTGTGAGTTGTTGGCTAAGATGTAAATGTTATAAGGATGGTGATAACTTACCAATGTTCCCTTATGAGGGATACTCACCCTATGGATTCTCATGAGATGAGGCTCCAAGTGCCAAATTTAATGTAGAGAGTTAATACCTATCTCATAGTTCCTTAACTATGTTGACCCCATAGGAAGACTAGCTAGTGGGTCCACCTAGAAAGCTACGTTTATGTTTGGTTCTACTTTGACCGGAAGACCACCTTCCATCTGTGTAAGGTTTCACAACACTGAATTCCACATTTAGCTCTTGTGGTCAATGTCAGTTAAAGAAAGTATTCCTTAAACTAAAAATGAAGTAATGGAGTACAACAAACTAGGGTGACATAAGAGGTTTGACTTAGCTTAGGCAGGGGTATGGGACTCTACCTATGCCTTGCACTAGTTTTCCTTCAAGGAAGCTTTAGTAGGTTTTTCTTATGTATGAATATGCTTATAAATGTAAATGAGATGCATATGATGATCTTAAATGTTGATGGTACCTTATGATGTTGAATTCACATATCAATATATGTTTGGTCTCTATTGCTAAAGTATGATGTTATGTACTCTTAATGATATGATATGTGAAGTTGGACATTGGTTATGGTTCTTTTTGGGTTTACTTGAATGAGTAAGGTTATGGGGATTTTCTTAGTCATTTAACTTGTGGACTTAATGAGGACTCAAGAGTAATTGTCTTGCTTCGGTTATGTTGTAATGAACTCTTATTCATGTTTGTTGATGTTATAACTTGATGATAGAGTTGTCTTGATCATATGTTCTAATATGTTGGTATGCACGATTGACTTGGCTAGACTTAGTATGATGAACATGGTCTTGACTTAATGAATATGTCTTATTGATAAGTATGGATTTCTTTAATGTGCATAAGGCTTTTCAAAGTAAATTGCTTACTTTAATGAAATGTCCCTTTTTAGCAAGATTTTATTATGTGTGTGCATATGGTCTCATACTTAGTACAAGTGGTGTACTAACCCCATTTTCTCCATTTTTCCCCAACATTATAGGCTCCGGTCGTTGAAGGGATTTTGAGACGACTTTGAAGGAAGACTTGGAATTCTCACTTATGCAAGTTGGGTAGGTCCTCACTTTCCGAGCGCAATGCCACTATCAAGCTTTTGATGTTGTTCTAGTTAAAAGACTTCTAGTTCTTTCCTTTTCATTTGATTACTAAAGATTGTATAACCTATATGTGGCTTTATTACATTTGTGTATGGGATATGCCCAATTGATATACTCTTGTTTTTTATGGTTATGAGATGAGACATCCGTTTAACACAATTTTACGTATCTTTTATATCTATGTGCAATAAAAGTAGAAGACTATGTATTCTTCATATACGAAGGGTCTATGTATACTCGATATGAATATATTATGTGTATGCGAGAGGTTTATACAACCTCAAGATAGATATAGAAAATTGTTTAATTTTTCTACCTTTTGACCTATGAATGCAATGATGTAAGCTAAGAGTCTAGTCTTAGTCCTCAAAGAGAACGACGACGACGATTACGTCTAGGGGGTTCTCCTCGGATGTGACAACAAGCAATCACAATTGAAGTTGTAACATTCCAGAAAATGTACTTGTATAGTGAAGAGTCTATTAGATTTTATGAATATGTATTGGGGTACATAGCCATCCCAATGCCCAATATTGAGTAATATTGGGCATGTTAGAGAATATTGGCTTAAGGGTGTTAGCCAATTTCTATGTATTAACAAGTAACTTAAAATACACTTTGATTTTCAAATGCTTCAATCCAAGTTTGTTTAGGAATTGTACCTACAATGAAGACCCTAAGCTAAAACTCTTAATTTCTTCGCTTACACACATTAGGTACGAGTCATCCAAGTGTCAAACCTAGGTATCATAGAACATGATCATTTAAAATGATAATGTAAATTAAGCAATGCCTAAGAACATAGTGAGGATTCTTGGGACAAGGAGTGAACTTTCCAAGTGCAACTACAGAGTGCACGGCAACACATGTGCAAGCACATGTGCTACTGGCCGAGAGACCAAGAGACCAAGCCCAACCTATTCGGTTAGGGCGGTTAGGATCCTGACACGCGTCGGGTCAAGTCACGTGGGGCCGAGCTTCCTAACCAATCCTAGGCTATAACTAATATACCTAACTAGATAACTAACCTAAGACTAATTAAAATGAACTAACTAGTATGCCCGAAATCCTAAGACCTAACCGAGTGACACTAGACGAGTAGCTAACTAAAGAAACATCATAGTACCTAACCTAGGATGGTCCAAAGGGGTTGTTGTAACAACCCTAAAAATGGATATGCTAAGTAATGCTTAATGTGTCTAGAATACCTACGATTAGACAGGGTTCACACGAATTGATGCGCGTAGAACAAGACCTCTGAACCCTTGCGACAGCAAAGCCAACTAACTTGGGGAGTTAGTTGAGCTAGGAAAGGTTGGGTCCAGCCATGTAGGTCTCCCTAATATGAAGATTTACTCGGATGAGTCTTTACCGGACTTAAAAAAGGGAAATCTTAAGTTTGGAGGGTCTAGGAGAAAAATGGTCTTTTTCCAGACTAAGGGTAGTATCGTAATTATCCTAAATATGTAATTAATTATTTAATTAATATGGTGGAGGGGCATTTTTGGGAGAAAGGGCCGAAATTTGGCCTTTGAGGCAAAATCTTGCTCCACCCGGGTTCGAACCTAGGTGGGAGCAATGATTTAATGTAATTTTTTTAATTGGTGAATTAATTTAATAAATTAATAATTAATGACTGATTTAATAAAAAGGAAAATCAGATTTTTATTATTAATTATTATTTATTTATTAATTAATGTGTTTTATTTGACTAAGTCTCCTAGTTGACTAAGTCTAAACTACTTCACCTCTTTAAACTCTCTTTCACGTTTAACTCTCTCTCACGTCAATATATCTTTCTTTCTTTTGACGTTCTCTCTGCCTAACCAAAACACAAGAACTGAAAAGCAACCAAAAGTTCTTCAAACTTGAAGAACTTTCACGTTAAAACATATACAAAACGTTAACCAAAAACGTAAGGCAAAAGGAAGGGTTTTCCGTTGAGTTTTGTGTTGAGGTTTTTAGACATGGATATGAGTTTGGAGAAGGTATTTGGGCAGCAGGTTCAAGGGTTGAACGACGTGAAATAAGGTATCGGTTTTCTTACTGTTGGTCCCTTTCCCAAGAGACCCTTAAGTCTCAGATGAATCTACTCCGAAAACTATGGTTGTTCCCCATTACATGTTCCCTGTCACTAGCTCCCAATGATCTTAGGTTGGTATGTCTGCTGGTAGATTAGGCGTGTAATGTGATGTTTGTGATGAATATTCATGAAACTGTGTTCGGAATTGTATGACTGATAATTTATGTCCTCCGAAATTATGTGAAAAATTATGTGTAAACCGTGAAATATACTTTTGGTTTGAAGTTCAAAAATGACATGTTTTATGGTTGTATTTGACGTGCACAAAGTTTTATAAATCATGTTCATATGAGGTGTAATGTGGTTTATTGGAGTGGAAAAACTCTTAGCTAAATATAACTACGAAACTACACCTAAAAACATACAAAATGATCCATGAATTACCCTAAGAACTAATGTATAAATGTCGATAGAAAGGAGTTGAAAAACATGACCAAATTTCCAGCATTTTATAAGTCTGGTTTCGGCCAAACAAGGATGAACAAATATGAAATTTTAAATGAGTATGAAATAGGTGAGGTCGCTAGGGATTGAACCCGAGACCTCACACCAAAAATCATTAAACAAATAAATTAGGAAATAGGGTTTAGGGGAATTGAACTTGGGTGCCCTTAGCCGTATCTCTCCTAACAAAAACAAAAAAAATAAAATAATGAGAGGAGTGGGATTCGAACCCACATCCTCTCGGCCAAATAAGAGACCAAAGAGAATTTTTTTTTAAATTAATAATAAGATGAGAGAGTGGGATTCGAACCCACAACCTATCGGCCAAATGAGGAGACAAGGAGAGAGTAAACAAAAAAAGAAAATTAATAAAATGAGAGGAGTGGGGTTCGAACCCACATCCTCTCGGCCAACATGGAAATAAGTTAAGGGAAGAGAAAAATAAACAAATGTGGTTGTGGGGGTTCGATCTCGGATCTCCTTAGTCTAAATATCTAAGGAAAAGTGAAGGAAAGAAAAAAAAATGGAAAGAAGGAAAGTGTGGTGTGGGGATTCGATCTTGAGTCGCCCCAAGCTGAGATGTAAATCAAAAAAAAAGTGTAAAAGAAAGTAAGTGTTGTCCAAGGATTCGAAATCGGGTTCACTTGCCCAATTCCGTATTGACACATAAGTCATACGTAAGTAAATATTTAATGAATGATGCCTCTAAAGATCGAAATCAATATCTTGGCATATCTACAAGACGCATAAGTCCTGTACCACATAAGCTTGGGTAAACATGAATCACTTAGACAAATTATGGATGAAGCCTCATGGCTTGTATGTGTGAGCTCATACGTCTAGCATACGTTTAAAAGTAAGTGAGCCTAAGATGTATGTGATGAAATGATGTAACCCTAGAAGGGTTAAGTAAGAGTGTGAAACACACTAAATGGCCAGTGCATTGCCATATGATGAAATGAATATTCACGTGAAGGGGTGAGTAATTATGAAAAGCAAATATGTTATAGTTAATGAATGAGGTGACAATATGATAAGAGGCTAATGTGAAAGATGAGAGCAATCTCAAATGAGCGTAAGTAAATGTTACCAAAACGTACTCACCTATTAGAGTGTAAAGCTAATGAAGAGACCAGTCTCTATGAACACTCTAATGAAAGTATTGATGTTAATGCATACTTAATACTAATGATGAGATGAGAAATCATCTAATGAGCTATGATGTCCTCATGTTAGAAGCCAACTTCCATGATGTATGCGTTGAATGTAATGGAACTTTATACTGAGCACCGATAGACTAGCTATGAGCGGTGGTGCCTTTTTTCGTGAAGGGCGGAGGTTCACGTAACTCTCATGAGATGAGACTGTCCGGCATGCCGAGTATGGGTCTCCTTACATCTCCTAGTCTTTGAACCTATACTACCAATATAGGGATCTAGCAGGGTTCATTTCTCTATATACGCTAGTATGTTTTGGTTCACCTTGGTCGGTAATTCCACCTCTTTTCGGTGTGGGGATGACACACTGGACTTCATGATGCTCACATGATCTACGTCAGTTAAGGTTAAAGTTCCCAAAGAAAGAATGAGGCCAGCCTCAGTGAATGCACATAATGAAATGAACGATACCAAAGGTGTTAGGATAGGATAATCAAGAGGTGATCTAGACTCAAGTAATGACACTTGGTTATTCTTGGTCATTGCACAGCAAACCCGATGAGAGTCTTAAACTACATCCTAGGTATGACTAGTTATTGCACTAGTATATGAATGAATAAAAATGAAGTACGTATGAATGAATGAAGCAGACTCTGTGTTTGCTAAAGAAGGCTCCCTAGTTGAGGTCCCATATGTTGAGCCCTCATTTTGGGAAGTCCTAATGTCAAGTCCATGATTCGAAGGTCTCATGGCATATGAAAGAATGATATGAACTACGTGATATGATATGTGCAATATGTTATGTGCTGTTTGCAAAATTATAAGTATGATGATGTATGTTACTCTCATGGCATGACTTTCCTAATCCAAATTTGGCAAGTCCACTGACTTTCCTAATCCAAATTTGGCAAGTCCATTGGCTTTCCTAATCCAAATTTGGCAACTCAACTGACTTGACTTTCCATAAATCATGTTGTTAGGAAAGAGCTATTCTTACTCATGCATGTCCTTGGTGTGTGCTTGCATATACCCATACTTAGTACAAGTGTGTACTAATCCCATACAATATCTACTTTTAGGTGCAGGCAAAGGTGGATACTAGAGCTTACAATACGACGTTACAACTATCCGGACGTGGAGCATTCATCCGAATTTGGTAGGCCCTCATGCTTTCAAGGACGCTTGCCCATTATTTTCTAGCTTAGATATAGGTTTGAGTTAGTGGAGTATGTTCCACTAGCGTTTCTTTCTCATCTTATTTCAGACATTGTATTGGTGCCATTTTGGCAATTATACACTTAATGCAATATTGAACTATTTTGTTCATTTGATGATCTTAATATTAGATGGTTGATTGTGAAAGTTTATGAGTTTAAGTAGAATATCTTACATGAATTTTAAGTAACAAAAAGTTCAAATTTTCCGCTAAAATTAACCTAGATGAAGTAACGATGATGTATGTAGGCTTATCTGCGACCTCTGAGAGGTCAACGACGCCGGTCTCGTCTGGGGACTAGACTTCGGTCGTGACAGTTGTTTATGGTCCTAGTGACTTAGGGGGTACTTTATTAATAACCCTAGGTCACTTGATTAATTAAATTAGCAACTTAATTAATTAATTTAAATTCATGGTCAAACTAGAGACCCTTAGTAAATTTTCAAAATTTGGCTAAGTCAAATGCTCTCCAATTTTTAGTCAATTTAGGAGGGGCATTTTGGTAATCGTCTAATTGATTTATTTAATTAAGTTAATTAGCCTCAGTTGAATTAGTCAATATTCAGTTCCTAAGACTTAGAATCACGTTTATCTAGTAGAAACTCATGACTGAAAAACAGTGAGCAAACGTAAGAAAAAAATAGAAAAATACTCTCGGTTCTCCTTAGGCGATTTCAAGGAAATTCTTCAAGATTTTCATGCAAAGAATAGGGCGATCTTCATATATTGAATTCTACAGTAAGGTATGGGTTTCTCTCTTTGATTCCTTTCCCCAGAAGGCTTTTCAAATGTTTTGAATTCAAGAAAACCAAAACTAGGGTTGTTCCCAATGAAATTTTCGAATATTGATTTCCCTAGTTCTCCCTATTTCTCATTCTAGTAGTATGTATAATGCAAATCTCGAGCATGTTATTGGTATGTGGTGCTAACTTATCATTATGTATAGGTTAGATCAATAATATTAGAGTATCATTTACATGAGATAAGGCATGTTGTAATGCCTAACTGTGTTCGAGAAGATGAAATTATTATAAGTCGTTTATGAAGTTCAGTTTACTGTTGAAGGGAATGAAGGTTTCGTTTACTCTATGTGTTTACAGTAGATATGTTTGTAAGTGTTTGGAATGCAATGTTTCCAAGAAGAAATAAGGATGAGAATCAAAGCTAGTTAATGAATCTTCAATGCCAAATCAACTTTATAGCTTGGCCAAACTAAGCATTGAATTGTTCTTATAAGCTAATCAAATAAAGTCAATTGACTTGTCTAGTGATAATATCATGACAAGTGTTTAGTGAAAGTTTGGTTTATGCCAATAAATTGGCCAGCAATATTTTTTCGAAAATATGTAATAGAATTGGCCAATGATAAGTCATACCAATCTTATACGGACAATGTAAATTATGATGTTTCTTGTAAGGCCAAATACATGTTAAAGATTGACTTGACAAGATGTACCTCAATGAACTCATAACCTAGGGTATGCCAATGATTGGGACAGGTCCCAACATACCCTATCGAAATGAACTTGTGAACATAGTAGAACATTGAGTACGTCCTTATAACTTTCATAAAGAATGTTACAAGACTACCAAATAACATTGAACAAGATAAGGTGAGTAATGAAATAACTAAAAGCTTATGAGTGATGAATTGACCTAGAATGGGGTGTTAAAGGAAGCGTCACAAGTCTCAATTGCACCAAAACAATTATGTTAAAGATACTCACATAAGATGGTGTTAGAAATCGTGAGACAAGTCTCATTAACACCATGATGATAATGTAAGATTTAAGTTCACATTAATCAAGTATAGAAAGGGATGACAAGTCATCCATTGAGCTGAGTATACCTCATACTAAAAGAAATCTTCCATAGTGTATGAGTCAACTCTAAAATTTGTAAAGTATAATAAATTGATCTAATGACCGATAGACTAGTAATTAGCTTGTGCAAACACATGAAAGCTTCATGAGATGAGACTACCACCAAGGTGAAAAAGGGTCTCCAAATTCTCCTAGTCTTTAAACTATGTCGCAATCATAGGTTACTAGCAAGTGGATCCACCTAAGAAAGCTAGGAAGTAATCGGTTCAACTTTGGCCGGTGAACCACTTCTTTTCAGTGTGGGGAAGACACTGGATTTCATGTTAGCTCACATGGTCTATGTCGGTTAAATGCTAAGGACTTCTTTAAGAAAGTAAGAAAGAAAGAAAGAAAGAACTAGGAAAATGAGGTGTGTTCGGATAGGATGACCAAAGGGTGAGGTTAGACTAAGTAATGATGTAAGTCATTCTTAGTCATTGCACAGAAAAGATCCCAATGGAAGTCTTAAAAGAATACCCTAAGTCAACCTAGCATGTTCAAGGTGAACATGAGATAAAAGATGAAGAAATGTAAGTTCAATGTGAACTAAGTAAGCAAAAGCATAAGAATATCAAATCATCAGTGTTTGATAAGAATGAAGTTTTAACAGTTATTGGTTTATGCTAATAAAGGGAGTAAAACATGTGAATGAAGCTACTCCGTCTAGCTACTCCGATCAATTCTGTTTCAATCAAAATAAAAAAAAATAAAAAATAACATAACCTAGAAAGGAAATAAAGGGTAAGCACCTGAAACTTATTCTAATCAAAATCAATACCGACAATAAAAATGAAGCTAAAAAAGAGGAAATGCTTGCTCGATTGAGATAAAGCTTTTATCTAGATTTGTATAAAATAAACACAACAATATAAAATTAAGAAATCAAGCCCATTTTGCTATCAACGTTAAATATGGACTGATAAAATGTTTATCTGTTTGTAATTAGCCCAATTTTTACTCCAACACCCAATCAAGCATCTCCCACAAAAATGGTGTTTTGGTGTTTTTATACAATTTGTATCATTAGTTATTCTTCCATACATACTTTGTGTTTAGTTGGTTCCATAATTGTGATATAACAAAGCCAGGAGAGGATATTTTTGTTTCATCAAGTAAAAAGGCTAGTTAACTCATCTACTTTATTGAAAACAATGAAGAAAATATTTTCTCAACTTTGGTAGTAAGTTCAATCTAGTTCTTGAGTTGGATTTTGTTTATGAGAAAGTAGAGAAATCATGATTTTTAGAATTTGAATAAATAATGTGACCTTGTGAATTTCGGATATATATGTATTGCTGCCCAATTAGTAAGATGAAACTTGTTGATTACTACAACTTGATAACAATGTTTTCCTTCTTTGGTCGACAAAAATACTTGCTAAGTGCCTATACACTATATGATATATACGATTTTGTTATGATTAGATATTCACATTTATTGGTGGTCAGTATTATATTTCTCTTCAATTGTGTGGCTATTGGCTTTGCAACACTCAGAAATTAACTCTTAAGACATTGTTAGTTTAATTTGGCAAATACAATAACTAAGAATTAGCTCTCGTAAGTCCTTCATTTTGAAGGCTTGCTATCTTGATTTCTTTATCAGTTTTAAACTGCTACTCGTGATGAGCATTTCATCCATACATATATGAATAAAATAGACTTACTTGAGTTCAAAGATTTTACCTAAACAAATCTTATTTTTTTGAGATTGAACCAAATATATAAATAAAATACCAAATATGTGAAGAAAATTGAGAATGTAGAAAAAGAATATCTTTTGATTTACAAAGAAACATGAGGTTTCGGAGTTAAAATTACCTTTTGATAAACCAATAACGATGAAGCAACGCCCAAGCAGTAGCTACATGTTTTCAGCAACGATGAAGTAGTGTTATGGCTGCAGCGAAAAGTTTCCAACAATAATGCAACAACACTTGATTTCAAACAATGATGAAGCAACTTCAAACCAACAACACATGATTTCCAGCAACGATGAATCAATCATTTTGTTGATACAAGAAAAAAATTTGGGTATTCAATTTTAGAGATTGAATTAGAGAAAACACCAAAATCATTGTTACAAACAGAAAATAGAGCATACGAGAAAACGAATCATAATGTTACAAACAGAAAAAAAAAATCGAGCTTATTGCAAAATTGTTGTTTTAAAAGCAAAAGAGAAAAAAAAACCAAAGCTGAAATAGAGAGAAATCTTACCTAAATATCTGAAATTTTTATCTTTCACTTCACCAAACTCAACTTCTTCAAAAATCTACAAACTTTCACTTCACATAGAGTTTTCTCACTAAGTGGGTGGATAGGAGAAGGTGGGTCGGTGAGTGGATGGGGAGCGATGCGAGGTTTCTTCATGTGAGAGACGTTTCTCACTCTCACACACTACAATTTTTACATTTCACGGCGAGTGGGTGGGGAGATATGGGAGGTTTTGTCTGTGAAAATTAAGGAAAAGGGTTAAGTTGGGAGGGAAATATTGGAGCCCAAAAAATTTTGGGCAAAACTTATTGATGATTTTAGCGACAGATATACGTTCTGTCGCTATGTATTTTTATATATTTTAATAGAAATTAGCCAACGATCAAATTTTTTGCAGAAACAAATAAAATAACACTAGCGATATAAATTTCCGTCGTTACTTCCGTCGCAAACAAATTATATATTTTCTCATCCTCCATACGTCGCTATTTTCATAGAAAAATTAAGGTGCCAAATTTTAGCGCTCAATTTTACCAACACATTTCAATTTTCGTCACTAATCCATCACTATTTAAAATTTCAATATTTCCTTTCATATTTTAGCAACCAAATTAGTTTTTCGTAGCTAATCTGTCGTAATTTTGTGAAAGAATATTGTTTGTTGCTGAAATCCATCGCTAAATTTTTTTTTAAGTTAAAGTTAATCATAATGATCTTTCAATGAAAACATGCATTAATAATAATCCTCATAAAATCAAACTACACCATGTCTACTTTAGAAGTCTACTTGTTCCATGTATGAGTTGAATCAGATAATACACCTCATACTAAGTATATCTCTTATAGGAGTCATTAGTCATAGTTGATGCAACATATTCATATCATACGTCTTACTCATATTTCATATAGTTGATATCATGAGTAAAAAATACCCATAACTCCTTCACAAGTTCACTTGTGGAATGTACATATAAAGTCCCGTACCCCCACATATCATAAGCAAACCCATAAAGAAGTTATAAGAACATTCACATACTTCATTACTCATCATAATTAGTAAACCAATCATAACATCATTCATAAGTAACCATGCACTCCTCTAAGGACCCACTTGTTCAATGTATAAGTAACGTCCCATACAATCACCTACACGAAGTAGTATCCTTCAAAAAGTCTAGTTAGAATTCATGTTATTATCTTAATTCATCTTTTAAGCATTCGGCAAATTTTGGTGTAACTGACATAGACCATGTGAGCTACATGGAATCCATTGTAAACCCCTCACACTGAAAGGAGGGTGTCCTACTTGCCAAGGTAGGGCATAACATTCATGATAGTATCATGGTGGATCCACTAGCTAAGAGTCCTATGAGGGTGCATAATTATGGGATATGTAAATTGCTACTATAAACCTTACATTTACTAACGTGTGGGTTTCCATCTCATGAGAATCCCTTTCATTTGTAAAGAAACCCCTCTAATTCGCATATCTATTCAGTGCTATGTTCAATTCCTCTTTTTAGGTAATCTTTAGCCTTTTCTTAAGCATAAGTTCATATAGAATACCTTAGCCACTTAATCCCTTATATATCATATAGCTCAATGGTTATAAGATGAGAATGTCCATTCATCATTGAAATAACATCATGTGATAATGCATCTTTCATTATGGTCATATAGTGTTTAAATGAATTACCTTCAACTCAACATAACAAACCATCCATAATCATCTCACAATACTCATGTTCATATTGTAGTGATATCTTCATGGTCATCTACATTTGATGCATTAATAGTATGTAAAGGTGCATATGAGAATTAGCATTTCAATTGATACCGTAACAACATCATGTTTATATTTATGCATGGAGTATATGTGTGTGTGCATAATTGTCCTTACAATGGCACAACAACAACAACATTATCGTCGTAGGTGATTCCATTCAAAAGGGATCACAACATGTAGATCATATCCCAACTTCTGCACAATTCACATATATTGCACTTTTAAGGATGTTAGACCATATAGATCAACATATCTAATATTTATCACAATATACATGATAACATTCATCATTCAAATAGGTCACTCATGTACGTATAGGGGATTATGTGGGTAACGTCCTTCAACTATAGCACCTCATGCAACTCAACATATAGACCATACTATAGCATACTTGATCATGCCTAGGGTTATTGGGAATAAGAATTATAATTGAACTCCAGAATACATACACCAACTAAACGCCCTTATCAAAGGTGAATCAACAATTCTATAATAACATGTTCATAACCTTGAAAGCATTACTCATAGCCTTCAAAATTCCCTTCAAGGTTTAACCCTAAATTCATGATATTCATACGTCAAATAGGCTAACATCACAATACAATAGTGAATTATATAGAGAGATACAAGGTTCTCGCCTTTCAATCATTATCAAACACAAGATAGGGTTTAGAATTGAGAAAGAAGGAAGATTCATGGGTCTTGAGAGAATTTGGCCAAAAACCATAAACACTAATTGAATTCATCCATAAATATCCGTATATAAAGATAAATAATCAATTTCAATAAAAGAAATGATGTTTAGAAAGAGGCCCACGAAATTGATTAAAACCTAGCAATTTGGAAAACATTGAAATCAATTTTTAAAGGACCTCTTGGCGAAAAGGATCTCAAGAGTGAAGAGCTCCCATAACTATATGTATAACTCCATGAAAATACTTTGAAAAAGTTTTATCTTTGTCACGACCAGGAATCACCCCCAAGAAGCGACACGACGTACTCGACCTCTAAGAGGTCTTGTACAAACCCTTAGACATCTTTCATCGCTTATATATATACGAAAAGTAGTGCGGAATTAAAACATTTAATCATAATAGTCAAGATCTTTTATGAAATCAAAAGGAAGAACTAAGTCTTTTCATAGACATCTTAGACACATAGAATATCATAGGGTCACGACCCTTACATCAATTTAAAACAAACTAAAGTCTATCACAAATTCTTTTGAAAAAGGAAACGAAATATTGCAATGTCCTCGATCATAAGAGGACATACCGATCTTGAGAAAATGCTATTCCCAAGCTTCAACTTCTAAGAATAGTCCTTATTTTCCACCTACACATGTAAAAATAGAAAACATATGGAATTAGCACATTGAATGAACTAATTATAGTGACATGCAATAAAACCATGCAAAACGAGTGTTTGATTTAAAATATGCTTTCAGGCTCTTTTGATAGAAACCTAATAAGCAAGCATATATAAGAACCACCTTTAAGTCGATATTCACATAAAAACATATACAAGTTGTCCCGACCGGAATCTAGACCCCAGACGAGACCGGCGTCGTTGACCTCTCAGAGGTCGCAGACAAGCCTACTTACGTCATTCTTACTTTACATAGGTTAATTTTAGCAGAAAATTTGAAACTTTTTGTTTCTAAACATTACTTACTAAACACTTCTAATACATTCGTAATTCGTTCAACATCAACCATCTAAACATTAAGAGATAATCAAATGAAAGGAATAGTTCATTAAACATAATTGTATCATTTCCAAAATGGCCCAATACATAGTCTGAAAGAAATAAGAAAGAAACGCTAGTGGAACATACTCCACTAGCTCAACTCCTAAACTAAGCTAGAACATAAATAGTATCATCCTCGAAAGCATGAGGACCTACCAAAGCCGGATGAATGCTGACCGTCCGGATAACTGTAGCGATGATCCTTTAGCTCTACCGTCCACCTGTGCCTGCACCTAAAATAGTAGAGTTTGTATGGGGTTAGTACACACTTGTACTAAGTATGGGTATATTCAAGCACATACCAAGGACATGCATGAGAAAGAATAGCTCTTTCCTAACAACATGATTTTTGGAAGTCAAGTCAGTGGACTTGCCAAATTGGGATTAGGAAAGTTTTCTAATTTGAATTAGGAAAGTAAATAATCTTTCCAAATCTGGATTAGGAAAGTCAGTGAGCTTTCCAGATTGGGAATAGGAAAGTTATGCCATGAGAATAATCATACATCATACTTTTCACATTTGCACACAACACATCACATTTACACATAGCACACATCATAGAGCATATAGTACATTTCACATGTAGCACATAACTTCTTTCATATCATTCATTCATATGCCATGAGACCTTGGAATCATGGACTTGTCATTAAGACTTTCCAAAATGAGGGCTCAACATATGGGACCTCAACTAGGGAGTCTTCATTAGCAAACACAGAGTCTGCTTCATTCATTCATACGTACTCCATTTCATTTCATTCATATACCAGTGTAAACACCAGTTTTACCTAGGATGTAGTTTAAGACTTTCATTAGGTTCGTTGTGCAATGACCAAGAATGACTTAATGTCATTACTTTAATCTAACTCACCTTTTGATTATCCTATCCTAACACCTTTGGTATTCATTCATTTCATTATGTGCATCATTTGAGGCTGGCCTCATTCATTCATTGGGAACTTTAACTTTAACCGACATAGATCATGTGAGCATCATGAAATCCAGTGTCTTCCCCACACCGAAAAAGAGGTGGAATCACCGGCCAAAGTGACCCAAAACCATGCTAGCATACATGGGAATTTAACCCCGCCAGATCCCTATATTGGCAGTATAGGTTCAAAGACTAGGAGATATAAGGAGACCCATACCCGGCAAGCTGGACAGTCTCATCTCATGAGAGTTACGTGAACCTCCGCCCTTCCCGAAAGAAGGCATCACCGCTCATAGCTAGTCTAACGGTGCTCAGTATAAAGTTCCATTACATTCATCTCATACATCGTGGAAGTTGGCTTCTAGTATGAGGACATCATAGCTCATTAGATGATTTCTCATCTCATCATTCGTATTGAGTGTGTTAAGCTCAATACTCTCATTATAGTTTTCATAGAGACTGGTCTCTTCATTATGTTACACTCTCATAGGTGTGTACGTATTGGTAACATTTAGTTAGGCTCATTTGAGATTGCTCTCATCATTTACATTAGCCTCATATCATGCTGTCACCACATTCATCATCATTAGCACCTTTGCTTTTCATAGTTATTCACCTCTTATTACGTGAATGTTCATTTCATCATATGCCAATTCACTTGGCCATTTGGTGTGTTTCACACCCTTACTTAACCCTTCTAGGGTTTCATCATTTCATTTCATACATCTTAGGTTCACTTACTTTTGAACGTATGTTAGACTTATGTGTCTATACATACAAGCCATGAGGCTTCATTCGTAGTTCATTATGTGACTCATACATTCCTAAGATTTCATAGTACAAGACTTATGTATCTTGTATATATATGCCAAGATCTTGATTTCGATCTAAGTAGATGGCATTATTTTTGGATGATTTGTTCACGTATGACTTATGTATCAAACGGAAGTTTGGGCAAGGAAACCCAAGTCTTGAATCAATTGGATATCATTTATATTTTTACTTGATTTTATTCTAATATTCATAACATTTTAACTCTAAGTTATATCACAATATTAACATTGAAGGATTATTTTTCTATTTAACCCTCTTCTTAAATTTGGCCGATGGGTTGTGGGTTCGAGCCCCCACAACCCCATTTTCATTTTTCATTTACATGTTACTCTCCCTTTTTTCTTAAACCAAGAGGTTGTGGGATCAAACCCCCACAGCCTCTTTTATTTTTCTCTTAATTTCGCCCAAGTAAGGAGGTTGTGGGTTCGAACCCCCACAGCCTCCTTCTTTTTAATTAAATTTCGCTTAAGGGCTGTGAGGTGGTGGGTTCGAACCCCCACAGCCCCATAATTATATTTTTATTACTTTCTCTAAGTTAAGGGCATGTACAGTGAGGTCATGGGATCGAACCCCCATGGCCTCACTTGTTTTATCATTTAATTTCGCGGGCAGTAGCTAAGGGGTTCGAATCCCCTTAGCCCCAACACCTTTTTCTTTTTAGTTTCCATTCTACTCTTCATGAATTCTGGCCGAGGGGTGGTGGGTTCGAATCCCACTCCCCTCATTAATTTTTTTTCTCTTATTCATACGCTTACTCAGACCCAGGATCGAACCCCCCCTGCCCTCACCCTTTGCCGTGTCTGTTTCGCCCAAGGATGAGGTCACGGGTTCAATTCCTAGTGGCCTCATTCTTTTATTTCTTTAGTAAATTTTCCAGATTCATATGCATTTCTATTTAGTCTATATTAACTTGTACAATGCTGGAAATTTTAGTTACTTTTAACTCACAACATCAATGTTTTACTTAGTTCATACATTCTTTCATTATTCCACTTCAACGTATTTTTAAGTGCATCCTTTAGAGAATTTATTGGCTATCTAATCCTTATTCAAGTCAGCCACATTTCTTATTATGAACATCACAATCTTCATGAGTTTGGGTACGTAAATTAACAAACACAACATTAGCAATTTTAAGTCTCAAGGCCGAGACTCCAAATATGGCATACATTTTTCTTTATTTCGAACACACACATGGTTTGTCTTATCATAAACTAACGTACATCCAACACATTAACATTTAACACAAACATCACATAATCCTAAGTCTACCAGCATTCATACCAACCTACATTCGTTGGGAGCTAATGACAGGGACATGCAATAGGGGAATCAACCCATACCTTGTTTTCTTGTTAAATGTCCAGAATGCTGCCCAAGAAACTCCTCCACAAATCAGTCCAAACGCCCACACTCACACCTCACCCGACTAGTGTAGTATGTTCTGCTTAACGTTATCGAATTGCTTTCTCTTTTGTGTTTTGCTTGTGAATTCTTCAAGCATGAAGAATTTTTGTTTTATTTCTGACGTTTCTTCACGTTTGCAGCCAGAGAGAGTGTGAGAAAGATAGAGAGAAATCGTTCAAGAGAGAGAGTGGGGGAAATGGGAGATAGAAGTCTAGTGTAGGTAGGACTTTGTGGGTTTGAATTAGTCAATTTATTAATTAATAAAAATTAATAAAAAATCTGATTTCTTTTTCCTAATTCAGATATTACTAATTATTTATTAAAACTAAATTAACACATTAAAATAAAAGCAAGTTAAATCTTGCTTCTAGTGGGGTTCGAACCCGGGTGACCCCATTTTGCGAAAATGGGTCACTTCGGGTTGCCCAACCGGAATTTCTTTATTTTTTTAAACTTAATTAATAAAATAATTAATTACTCAGGGTAATTACAATATTACCCTTGGCCTGGAAAAGACCATTTTACCCTTGGACCCTCAAAACTTAAAATTTCTTCTTTTGAGTCCGGTAAAAACTCTTTCGATTAAATCTTCGTTTTCGTGAGCCTCACATGGTTGGTTCCAACCTTTCCAAGCTCAATTAACTCCCCAAGTTAGTTGGCTTGGTCGTAGTAAGCGTTCTGAGGTCTGGTTCTACGCGTATCAATACGTGTGGACCTTGGTCTAATCACAAGCATTCTTGAAAAACCTAAGTCTTGATCCTATTCATTTTTAGGGTTGTTACACAAGTAATCAATATGATACAACCATAATTTATTGGAGTCCATATACACATATAGACATCCTACCAAAGGTTATCCTATGACCCACAAAAGTAAGATATGAAGACACCACCCATACAACCCCTTCACACATACCAAGATGATCCTCAATACTACCTAAGGTAAATTTATTCCATTTTCATCACGTAGACTCTTCACCTAAGGTTACTCTAAGACTAACCTACGTAAGATATGGAGAGACCGCCCATACACCCTCTTCAAGCACACCTAAGCAATCCTCAAAGCTACTATAAGTATGAACACATAGTCAAGCAAACATGCATATCCACATAATTTGAACACATAGTCAAGACAACTCTATTATTATGCTATAACATCAACAAGCATGCATAAGAGTTCAATACATCATAACCAAAGCAAGACCATTACCCATGAACCCTCATTAAGTCAACTAGTGCAATGACGAAGCAAAGACCCATAACCTTACTCAATCAAGTAACCTAAACAAGAACCATGACCAATGTCCGACTTCACATATCATATCGTTAATAATACATATCATCATAATTTAGCAATAGAGAACAAACACATATTCATAAGTGAAACCAATCATCATATAGTATCATCAATGTGCAAGATCATCATATACATATCATGTACCATTATAAACATAAACATATATAAGAACATCCTCCTAAGACTTCCCTCAAGGCTAACTAGTGAAATGTTTAGGTAGAGTCACATACCCCTACCTAGACTAAGGTAAACCCCTTAGGTCAGCGTAGATAGAGTTCATTCCCTTAGTTAATTTTACCTTTTGGGAACATCTTGCCTTAAATGATATCGACCACATGAGATAATGTGGAATCCGCTATCATGGAACCCTACACCGAAGGAAGGCGGACTACTCGCCAAGGTAGTACCAAAACATGAACATAGCAACTATGTGGATCCACTAGCTATTTTTCCTATGGGGGAAACATAGTTCAAGAACTAGGAGATATAGTAGGTACCCTCTTTATGCTACATGAATTATAGTCTCCAATCTCATGAGTACATTGGTGATCCTACCTTCCCTATGTGGGAAGGGACACTCCTCACACTAGTTCATTCGGTGCTAAGCTAGAGTCCTTTTTTAAATGTCTTTAATGTCTTCATTAATCATCATAACTTAATGTAGGTTATAGGGTCTATTCCTTATATAATCATCATCATCATTGTATCTCAATCAGAATTTCATTTGTATCGTCCTTTCCTTACAATTCATATAAGTGAGGTTAGCACATTTACATAGTCAAATCATAATTAGGAACATTGGTAAGTTATCACCATCCTTATAACATTTACATCTTAGCCAACAACTCACAATCCATAGTTCAAGATATTTCAATTAAAAATCATACCAACCCTATCAAGCTTAATATAAGGTCTACTTCAATGAAACATCATTACTTAAGCACAAGTAACCATAATCGAAGTAAAGAATAGAGATTACAAGACTTACTCAATCCTCTTCACAATGCCATCAGTAAGGTCTTACCATCAACCTCCAACTTAACCCAAAAATGGAATAATAGCATCAAATAATGTTAACCAACATAACAACAAGACCAACTGAATCTTTATACAACAATCCCTCACTAGTTTATAGCTTAGAACTAGAGACTTAGTTCAAGTTCATAGTTTACTTCACCATCTAAGTCAATTACTCAAAAATTAGCATGGTAGGACTACAATTAATCTAAATATATTCATAAATTGGTACAATAACATCATAGGATAGTAATTCATACATTAAACAAGCCAATTAAATCAATACTAGATAGTTCAATTCAAGATCACAACCTAGGGTTAAGGGGAATAGGTCATCTTCTACAAACTGGACCAATACATCAAGAAATAACATAATTGGGTTATAATACATATTAATATATTCATAATATTCAAAATAAATCATAAACAAATCAAATTGAAAGATCAATTTCGAGATTGGAAGAGACCCACATGAAAACTCATATTTTGAAATCAATTTGAAGGAACCCTTTGGGGAAAGAAGTCCCAAAGGTTAAAGTAATCCCATACCTTGATATTTGATGAAGATTGATGGAGAATTTTTGTTTTTGGCATCCCTAGAACCCACCTCTATCTTGGTCTTCAATGGGGTTTCTTTCTGAGAGATAAAGAAGAGAGAAGGAGAAGAATTTGGGTTTGGGAATTATGAGGGCTTAGGTTGGTCTAATTAGGTAAGGGTCTTTAGATAGGTCATTAAAAAAACATAATTAGACCTCCCTTAACCCCTAATAATTAACTAACCACCTAATTAATTAGTTGAACTAAACTAAAAATGAGCAGCAAAACCAGGGGTCTCACAGACGAGACCGTGTCTACGCCCCGTTTGTCAATCAACGTAACAAGGGACCAACCGTCCTGTTGGTCCGTCGTTAAGTTCAGAGACTTTCCCAAATAGGCCTACCATGGATTTAGATAAGTGTTCATCGATGGTGGCCATCTAAGCCCCGTCGATTGGCCCACGATCCGTCATTGGAACTCGTTTGTGCACACTGCCTTTTGGCAGCTTTTTGCCAAATTGCAGGGGTCCTCCTCAAGGGCCCTTGGTTTGTCCTTGGGGAGTCGTACCCGGACGTTTCGACTATAAACTAACTCTAATACATGTTAGACACTCTTCTACAAAATTCATCATTTTCTGATTCTTAAACTTAGTCAAATAGGCTAAGGCACACTAGCAACTTGTTTCCGGAAGTCATGGACGTTCCTTGATGTTTGATTCCTAAAATTCCTAAATGACTTATATACATTAAAATTGACCTTAAATCAGTATCTAAAACACTATCTTATTCACTCTATGTCTTAGACTTTTGGAGTATTACACTATCCTACTCCGATGAAGGGTGTTCTACTTGCCAACGGTAGAATTAGGACACATCCCATGTAGGCACATGGTTAAGGAATATCAACGGCTTCTTTGCACTCTAGTTTCCTTCTCAAGTAGAGATACTACCACTAGAATATTCACTGGGTACTATCCATGCTCTCATAGAGTAAGTTCAATCACATAAGGGCATATGAGAAGGTACCATCTCTTAGTCATTACCTAACAATAATTCACCTGACGAATATAGGTCCTATAGGGGTGACACTCAATGGTCTTTAAGGATAGCTCAATGATTTTCTTAGATATGGTTTCATGTCATTCCAGCCAACCTATCCCTAAGTCCACCATTCACAGAAGAAGGATATATACCTTTATGACTTTCAACTTCAAGGATATATCAACCTCCATTTTATATTGAAGGTTCCACATAATTAACCATATTTAATTATTCAAGGACCTATATTAGTCATACATAGAAGGGCACCATGTTTTGTCTACCGATTCTAGACTGTCATTCATCATTCATTCAGACACATATATGACAAGTTACTTAAGCCTTCTAGTCAAGAGTTCATATTCACATTCTTCATGTATCAAGTAGAGGGACATTGTCTACCAATGAAGACACACACATTATCATCTTATAACATGTACAATAACATTCATTTATAATGTAGGAATGACCAAGTCTACCTAGAAAGATACACTAGCAATACAACTAGAGACATCACTCTCGTCTAGTATGATCATATATAACCAATTAGAAGAACTCATGCTTCACTTTACACATATACATGTAAATAAGCATACTTCACATTGATCAACCATATAACATATAACATGATAAAATCACAATTTTCATAGCAATAACAATAATGCCGACAAGGCCATGTTCATCACAATTATAACACATAAGCACTGCAGCAATAAGTGGACCATACCAATCAACAAAATTCAATACCTATACTAGAAAATATAGAGAAAATTAGGTCAACATACCACCATTCCATCATCAACACCACAATTCCTTAGCCTTCTCAATCAATTCACTTCTCCAAAGGCTCTTACCAATAGCCATGCACACAATTTCAATCAAACATGAACCCAAACCAATGATCCAACAAGATAAAATATAAACATGATCAAATTAAGGCATCCTATATACAATTCTAACATAATTCATACATATTTGAACAGTGCAATACAATCTACATAAGAATTTAATACTATAATGCCTTGATCAAATCACCCATATTAGAGCCAAAAATAAGGAAATCATGATTTCCATGGGATCACAAAATTTTTTATCTGAAATCATCAAATTAACATCAATTTAATCGTAAATCATTGATCCAAATCGTTTAATGCAAGAACTCATGGATAGATTTCAATTTAGAAGATTTCATGTTTTGAGAAGTCTAATAAAAGTCTTTGAAGTTTGGCTCCTTGAAGAAAGAGTGTTCAAGGATGAAACAACATACCTTGATTGAATATAATCCACGAAATTGGTGAATATTCAATAGAGAAATCAAGCTCCTAGCTTCAATCTTCAATGGAGATCGAGAGAACTCTATTTGGGGTTTGTGTTTTGATTTTGAATAATGATCTTAACTATAGGTTCTAGACTTATAAACTCACTTTAAATGCTCAAAATGACCTTAAGTACCTTCCCATTCTTTTATTAGAAGCTAGGTGAATTTCCCTAACGCCCTTACCGTGGCCGAGATTCTGCAGAAATTGCAGGCACCAAACAATGCTTGCTGTCGACGGACCATCGATGGAACGACAACACCATCCTACAGGTCTGTTAATTGTGTTAGAGACCCTATAAATTGGGGGCTTAGCTCCCACACCTAAGTGTGGAGGACGCCCCACAGAGATGAAGCGTTCCTTGGACAACGGGGCGTCGTTTGAGCAGGCGTAGATGGAGATTGCCTTTGGCAGTTTTAACCCAAAGTTTGGGTCCTCCTCAAGGACTTTTAGGGTGTTGTTTGGGGAGTCGTGTCTGTACGTTTCAACCTAAAATACACTCGTCAAGATGTAAGGAATATTTCATATCAATTTGAAAACAAACAAACACTTAAAACATGCAAAGGCACTCTAGAACACACAAGCACGTCCGAAGGCTAACTTTAGAACGTCTTGGACGTTCTTGGACATTTGACCTCCAAAACTTCCAAAAAAACCACACAGCCTCAAAACACTATAATTAACCATTTTAAGACTTTATAACCTCATGATACACATGCTAGGCTTTAGTTTCACCTAGTTCATTTTTAGGGTGTTACATTATCCTCCACTAGGAAAACATTCGTCCTCGAACGACACTAAAACACTTTTAACACCATCAAGAGATAAAGACTCAATCCTAGAAGCTCGAAAACATTCCTCACCATATAAAATACACATAGATAGGAGGAACATCAACCCCACATAATCTAGAGACTCAAAACACAACAGGAAAGTAGAAACTACATCTACAACTCATCATTCAATAAGACTCACATTTTTTATTTCATATAGGAGGAATTTTTCCTTCTGCACGTATTATCACGCTCATACACAAAATTTCTATGCACAAAGGCCAACTCCTCATGAAAATGTAATTTAAGAAAAAATTTCAAATACTTCACTGTAATGCATACTCAATAATTCATTTGTTAAGCAATTTACAATAAAGATATGACAATATAAGAGAAAATCATAAAAACTAACTTTACAACATGAACATAACCTCATGAAAATGCACAATGCAAGGAGAAAAATGAAATTCATTTTCACTTAGACTCCTGAACAACATGCAACATGCTATTATACCCTTCTAAATCTCATGCTTGAATGGAATAGAAGAGATGAGACAACACTCCATAACCCAACTACTCACTATACTCCCCACTTAGAAGGAACCCATCGCAACACAAGAGAGAAAAACTAAAACTTAACGGCATCCTCATCCGACATTGTCTTAGCTTGAAGAACATAGAAGCAATTCCTCTTTGGAGCACCAACATCCCGAGAATTAGGAGGAACTTACTTGACCTCTCTTCCTCTAGCCACAATAGTAGGACATTCTTTCACCCTATGATTATCCTTACCACAACAAAAGCAACCACTGGTACCGGCTTGACATTTCCCAAAGTGCTTCTTCCCACAAGTAGCACAAGTAGGCTAAACACTTTTAGAACCACCACCCCTCTCGTAGTTGTTCTTAGAAGAAGTAGAACCATCTTGATTTGGAGCCGTCTTCTTACACCTAGGTTGAACTTGCTCATCGGTTCTTCCCCTCATAGAATCTCTACTCCTCCCCCCAAGCTTAGACTCTTCAATGGATTGAGCATACACCATAAGCCTAGATAGAGTCATGTAACCATGGAGCATATCCATACGACACTCTTCTTTCACAAGGTCGAAAACACTGGTCACAGACCTACTCATCTCATCCCTAGGGTTAGACACCAAGGATGAAGCATACTTAGATACGAGACTAAACTTCAAAGAATACTCTTCAAGACTCATATTACCATGCCTAAGGTTTATGAACTCCTCAAACTACACCTCCCTCATTTCCTGGGGAAAATACATGCCTAAAAAAGCCTCCTTAAGCTCTTCCCACTCCATAGATACCGACTCAACCAGCCTATTTTCTTTCGATTGAGTGAACCACACTTGAGCAACCTATTTCAATTAGTACGAAGCTAATTCCGCCTTCTCCCTAGAAGTCACTCCCATAGAATGAACTATCTTATATACACCATCTAGAAACTCTTGGGAATCTTCTCCCACATTAGAGACAAGAAATATAGGAGGATTTATCCTTACAAAATCCCTAAATCTAGAGTTAATGGTACTCTCCAAAGCATTTTCCCTAGGTTCAACACCCCTAGTCACATGAGTTGTCATGGCTTGTGCTAGGCAAGAAGAGCCTCTCTAATCTCCCCATTAGTCATGTCGGGAAGAACCACCGGAACCTTATTCTCTTGACACACTATAGTGACTTTCTCACCTTGAGTAACCTGAATATCTTGTGGAGCTTTTCCACCTTGAATAACTTGTTCAACATGGGGAGGTACTCCCTCATTCACCCCTTCTTCTTCCACCCTTCTTGCGGCGATCCTTCTTGTAGTCATATCCTATAAGAACAAGAAAAGAGATTAGGAATAGACACTTATAACCTCAACTATATGGCATGACACAAGAGTGATGAAGAAATTGAAACTCTATCGTCCTATAACCTCTCACTCATAGATGTTTTGTGACTCACACTGATTGACAACTCTACTAGACGTGTGTAACACTCCAAAAGCCAAGGCCTAATATAGAGCCTCACATGAGTGTCTAAGGTTGGTAACACGTTTTTAAGTTCAAAAATAATATTAATATGTAATTGAAGGAGTTTTAGAGAAAAGACGTCAAGAAACGTCCATGATGTCCAGAGACTAGTAAAAGAGGTGCTAGTGTGCCTTAGCATATTACACGAGGTTTTAGGAGTTGGAATTTTATGACATTTTGTTGAAAGGTGTCAAGCATGTATTAGATTATGTTTAGGGTCAAAACGTCAGGGTACAACTCCCCAAGGACCACTCTAAGGGTCCTTGAGGAGAAACCATCCATTTTTGCAAAAACGTTGTCACTAGGCAGTGTCTACCTACGCTTGCCATCAACAGGGCGTAGGCTGAACGACGGGGCATCGATGTACACTTAGACATTTTTCCAAAATGTCCAAATTGACAACTCTCTGAACTTATACACGGACTTGCAGGACGGTTGGGGGACATGGGCGTCAACTGGCCTATTGACCGTAGGTCAGGTTCTTGTAGGTTAGACCTGCTTTTACTGTTAACTTTTAAGTTTGGTAAATATAATTAGTTAATTATTTAGGGGTTTAATTATGGGTTAAGGGGTGGTTAATAAAGTTAGTTAATTTACTATATAAACTACCCTAAGCTTAAACCCAACTTAACACCCCACAATTCCCAAACTAAAATTACTCAACCTTCACTCTACTTTCTCTCTCCCAAAGAAGACCAAGGTTTAAGGGTTAAAGGGCTTCAAGAAATCACTTTTATATATAAATATTCAAGGATTAAAAAGGTATGGGGACGTTTCCCCTTAAGAATTACTTTCCCCAAAGGGTTCTTCAAGAATTGGTTTTCAAAAAGATGATTTCATATGGATTTCTTTCTAATCCAAATTTGATCTTCCAAATTGTATTGTTTATGGTTTACTTTGATGATTATGATTATATTATGATGTATTATTGGTAAATTATGCTAGTTATTGATGATTTAACCTAGTATGTGGAATAGATTAATAATTTACCCAAATTCCCTAACCATAGGTTATGAACTCATGATGATTTGATTCGTATTTATGCAATTGACTTAGTAATTTTGTTAATTATTATTGAATGATGTTATTACACCTATTGATGGATTAAATTTGATTGGTTGAGGGTAAGACCAATGATGATAGCTTTTGAAGGAGAATTGGTAAGACTTTATGTTATTGAACCTTTACTTCTGTCACACCCGGGTCCTAGACCTTAGATGAGACCGGCGTCATTAACCTCTCACAGGTCGCAGACAAGCCTCTTCTTAGATTTTATCACAATCATACAGTTAAATTTAGCGGAAAATTTAAAACTTTTTAAATTTACTGAAGTGTACTTAGACTTCATATAATTCTTGCATAAGAGTGATATACTAACAACTCAAAATAAACAACCATTTATTAACGATTGAACAATTGAAATGAAGAATTCATAATATCATTAATAGTTGCCAAACCGGCCTTAATAAAAAAAGTTGAACAAATGTTTGAAAGGAAACGCTAGGGAAAACATCCACTAGCTATGTATAATCTACTAAAGCTAGAAAATAAAGCGTAGGCAACCTCGAACTCAAGATGAGTACCAAAGTCTAGAGGTACTAGTCCAAACAGCTTCATCTGATCTTCCATCTTTTTCAAGGACCTGCACCTATAAAAATTGTAATTGTATATGGGTTAGTACAAACTTGTACTAAGTATGGGTTTATGCACATAAACACATAAGGACTATGCATGTTCAAAGAAAGCTCTTCCTATAGCAACGTGCCATTTTCGGGAAGTGAAGTCACTTCACTTTCCTAATTCGTTATTTATGAATCATGCTATGAATGAGACATCTTTTCATGTATTTAAAACACACAACTCATTTTCTATATGAACATAATATCTTAGAATCATGAACATAATTTTAGAACAACTCAAGCAAAATTTAATATTTTTGCTCCCCTTAGGCCGAGAGCTCCCTCTCCCAGACTTAGTTTAATTTTCAGTCTTTTGTTCTTTTTGTGGTGTAGTCCAATGATCTCCTTTGATCCTATGTTTTACTTACGAGTGCAATGATTAATTGTAGTCCCATAGCTACAATGAATCAAGTATGTAATCCAAAAGACTAAGGAAATGATTTGACTACTCTACTCACAAGTTATTCTTTCCATTATTGTTAAATTGGGCATGAAGTCTTTATAAGCCAATCTTTATTGGCTATGCCCATTCTTTGATAATTTGCATAATATAAAGATGATGGAGCATATATTCATACTCCAATTGATGATTCATTATGTTTTGCTCCCTTTATTGGCATAAACCAATAACTGTTAAAACTTCATTCTTATCAAACAATGATGATTTGATATTCTTATGCTTTTGCTTACTTAGTTCACTTTGAACTTACATTTCTTCTTCTTTGATCTCATGTTCACTTTGAACATGCTAGGTTGACTTAGGATATTCTTTTAAGACTTCCATTGGGATCTTTCTGTGCAATGACTAAGAATAAGTTACATCATTACTTAGTCTAACCTCACCCTTTGGTCATCCTATCCGAACACCCCTCATCTTTTCTTTATTTCTGTCATACTTTCTTAAAGAAATCTTTAGCATTTAACCGACATAGATCATGTGAGCTAACATGAAAACCAGTGTCTTCCCCATACTGAAAACACGTGGTTCACCGGTCAGAGTGAAACTGAATACTTCCTAGCTTTCTTAAGTGGATCCACTAGCTTGTAACCTATGTTGGCGACATAGTTTAAGGACTAGGAGAATTTGGGGACCCTTATCCACCTTGGTGGTAGTCTCGTCTCATGAGGCTTACATGTGTTCTCACAATCTCATTACTAATCTATCGGTGCTTAGCTCAATTTATTATACTTTACAACTTTTAGAGTTGACTCATACACTACGGAAGCTTTCTTCTAGTATGAGGTATGCTTAGCTCAATGGATGTCTTGTCATCCCTTTCTATACTTGATGAATGTGAACTTAAATCTTACATTATCATCATGGTATTAATGAGACTTGTCTCACGATTTCTAACACCCTCTTATGTGAGTATCCTTAACATAATTGTTTAGGTGCAAGTGAGACTTGTCTTACTTCCTTTAACACCCCATTCTAGGTCAATTTCATAACTCATAAGCTTTTAGTTATTTAATTACTCACCTTATCTTGTTTAATGTTATTTGGTGGTCTTGTACCATTCTTTATGAAAGTTATAAGGACGTATTCAATGTGCTACTATGTTCACAAGTTCATTCAGATACGGTATGTTGGGACCTGTCCCAATCATTGGCATACCCTAGGCTATGAGTTCATTGAGGTACATCTTGTCAAGTCAATCCTTAATATGTATTTGGCCTTATGAGAAACATCATAATTTACATTGGCCATATAAGATTGGTATGACTTAGTCATTGGCCAATTCTATTACATATTTTGGAAATAATATTGCTAGCTAATTTATTGGCATAAACCAAACTTTCACTAAACACTTGTCATGATATTATCACTAGCCAAGTCAATTAACTTCATTTAATTAGATTGTCAGAACAATTCAGTTCTTAGTTTGGCCAATCTATAAAGTTGATTTGGCATTGAAGATTCATTAACTAGCTTTGATTCTCATTCTTATTTCTTCTTGGAAACATTGCATTCCAAACACTTACAAAGATATCTACTGTAAACATAAAGAGTAATCGAAACCTTCATTCCTTCAACAGTAAACTGAATTTCATAAACGACTTATAACAATTTCATCTTCTCGAACACAATTAGGCATTACAACATTCCTTATCTCATGTAAATGATACTCTAATCATTCGGATCTAACGTATAGATCTCATTCAACATTATCAAATCACATAAACCTACACATAATGATCAGTTAGCACCACATACCAACAACATGTTCAAGATTTGCATTATACATACTACTAGAATCGGAAATAGGGATAACTAGGGAGATTAACATTCGACAATTTCATTAGGAACAACCCTAGTTTTGGTTTTCTTGAATTCAAAACGTTTGAAAAGCCTGCTGGGGAAAGGAATCCAAGAGAGAAACACATACCTTACTGTAGAATTGAATCGACGAAGATCAGCCTATTCTTTGCACGAAAATCTAGAAGAATTGCCTTGAAACCGCCTAAGGAGAATCGAGAGTATTTTTCTATTTTTTTCTTATGTTTGCTCACTATTTTTCAGTAGTGAGTTTCTACTGGATAAACGTGAGTCTAAGCCTTAGGAACTGAATATTGACCAATTCAACTTAGGCTAATTAACTTAATTAAATAAATCAATTAGATAATTACCAAAACGCCCCTCCTAAATTGACTACAAATAGGAGAGCATTTGACTTAGCCAAATTCTGAAAATTTGCTAACGGTCTGAGGTTTGACCATGAATTTAAATTAATTAATTAAGTTGCTAATTTAATTAATTAAGTGACCTACAGTAATTACTAAAGTACCCCTAAGTAACTAGGACCATAACAAACCCCTTTGGACCATCCTAGGTTAGGTACTAGGATGTTTGTTTAGTTAGCTACTCGGCTAGTGTTACCCGGTAAGGTCTTAGGATTTCGGGCACACTAGTTAGTTCATTTTAGTTAGTCCTAGGTTAGTTAGCTACTTAGGTAAGTTAGTTAGAGACTAGGATTTTTTAGGAAGCTCAGCCCCACATGGCTTGACCCGACGCATGCCGGCCCCCTAACATCCCTAACCGAATCGGTTGGGCTTGGTCGCTTGGTCGCTTGGTCTCTCGGCCGGTAGCACATGTGCTTGCACATGTTTTGCCGTGCACTGTAAGACCTCGAAAATGAGATAAGGTGTCTAGATCCTAACATGTTCGTCTTAACGTTATAAGGTCCTAAAATTCCTTACTATGTCATATAGAGTCAGTGTACAAAGTTTGAAGTGATTTGGAAGTCGAATGTCAAGGGACGTCCAAGACGTTCGATGAATAGTCGCTTATGTGCCTTATGTGTGTATGCATGCCTAAATTGTGTGAAATGAGTCAAATAAGTCTTGAAATGGTGTTAAATGATGTTTAATGTTATTGTATGAAGTTTCGTGAAGTTTGGAGGTCAAACGCCCAAGAACGTCCAAGGCGTTCGAAAGATAGACCCTAAGACTTTCATCGTATGTCATGTTGGGGTCAAGGCTGTTTGGACGTCTTGTAGGTGTTTGTTTTGGGTGAAACTTATGTGGTAGGTCTATAACATGTTAAGGTTTGTTATCGCGTTGGAAACGTCCGGGTACGACTTATAAGGGCCCCACAAGAGGCCCCAAAAGAAAGACCCCAAGGCTGCCTATACACTGCCTGGGCAGTGTCCTTGACGGACCCAATGACGGGCCGTTGGGCCACCAACGGACCGTCAATCAGGTCTCGTCGAAGGATACTTGACTTGGGCAGGTCTTAAGCCAAGAATTTGGCCAAGTCTACTACAACGGATGGCTGCCACGGCCGTCATGGCCATGACGCCCCATCATGGCCCTCGTCGCGGCTGCCTGTGAGTTGGCTGCCTGCGTGCTGCCACTTAAAGGGGTGAATGGTAAATTCACCCCACGTCCTAACCTGACTATAATAGGTTTATTTAAGTAATTTAGGTGGATATAAGTCTTTAAAAACGTGATCAACCCATTCCCAAATCCTCTCACATATTTTAAGCCTTTCCCTCCAAAAATGTTCTCTCTAAAACCACCATTGTTGGTGAAGCTCAAGAACAGATTCAAGCTGGGTTTTCCATGGATGAATCATGATGTTTTATAGGTTTTCTTATAGACAAAGGTATGGTGATCTTCATCTCTAGTTATCTTTTCATCTAGAGAGCCATTCACAATGTTTTCAAAAGAAACTTTATGATCAAGTTTCCAATCTTCTAATCTAGCCATGGGTTCTTTCTCAAAAGCTTTTTAATGGTTGAATCATGATTAATTGAAGTTAATACAATGATTTAAATGTGTTTTCACTCCAATTGCATGATGAACCCATGTTCCTTCCAAAATTGGTTTAGCCTTTGCATGGGCTTTGTGATTATGGATTGTTCTTGATGAATTGGTGATTCTCTTACGTTGAATTGCTTGTGGTTATTGTTATTTACATTAAACGATGTTGAATTGATGATGATCAGTCCATGATGATAAATATATGAAGAATTGAATATGAATAGCCTATGTTTCTACATGTTGTCTTGAAGTCGATTGTGAGATCGGTTGAGTAGACTCTTGATTATGTATGAACTGCTGTAGCTACTGTTTTAGGGTGATGTAATGGATGAATTTAATAGGTATAAATCCTTAATGTTCAAATTAAGAAGGGCTTGCATGAATTGGTATAGATTCCTTTAGGCTATGAAGTCAAGAAGCTAAGTATGTGATGGATCTTGAATTGTGAATAGATGATGCATGACTTAGGCTTGATTTCTTACATAATTAGCTACTGCCTTAGACTTGTATATGAATGAACTATGGTCTAAAATCAATGTTAGGGAAGATAGCTAATGATCTATGTTATTCTACTTTCCTAGTATGTCGATATGTTGTATTACGTTATGGTATAATCTTGTAGTGACTTGTACATGGTTTCTTATATGTTTAAAGTACCTTTAGCTACTGCCATATATGTGTTTTATTGATTAATAAGGTGTATTGATCAATGATGATCAAAGGGTGAGAAATTGGTAAGAATGCTTATTCTCCTTACTCTTCTACTTCTCTATTCCTTATAGTAATGTTGATGAAGCCTTGTATGGCATTGTGTGGTATGGTCCACTTATGGTGGCGGTGTTTACTTTATTGTCATTATATATGTGTTGACCATGGCCATGAAGGCAAATTGATGAACTTATGAACATATGCTTAAAATGATACTATGAGAAGCTTATGCCTACTTTCCTATTCTAGTTGTGAATTAGGTTGTGTGGCTATTGTTTGGGCATGTGTATAACCATGTTAGGGTATTGTATAGGTGCTGCCATTGATGTGTTAAAGTGGTTAATAGCCTCTACCCATGTATCCCTTATATGGAAGTGTAAATAGCTAAAGTTAGGAGTCTTGATTATAATGTATATATAGTCTTGTCTTCTATGATATTATGTGTTGTGTACTATGTGCTTGGAAGTGTAATGTGGTCCAATAGGGTGGCTGACTTAAGGAGTTATTGATAGCCATTATGTGATCATGTTGGTTAATGTACATACTCTCTCACTTACATGCATATTACAAGTAGTATAAGTCATTGTGTCTAAATGAAAGGTAGTTCTCATATTCACTAGTGTCTACTACTATGCATATTAAGATGATGTTTATGAATGTATGATTTGTATTCCCTTACTAGGATGACTTGATAGGTGTACTAGTATGGACAAGGGTATGGGACCTTGTCTATGCATTGCACATGTATATCTTGATAGGATAGTTCCTAGGTTTGGTTCTTATGCATATGAAGGATGATTATCTGAACATGTTATGAATATGATATAATGAAGTATGGATGTGTATAGTGTCTTAGTAGGTCTATATGAAAGGATTGCTCATATAGTTATGCCTATAGACTTATGCATTGATATATATCATGTGTGGCATTATGTGTTATGTGAAAGGTTTGCTCACATCTATATATACACACACACACATGGATGATCTAGTTAGTGAGAAGAGGTCTAACTAGGAGGGCCTAAGGATACTCCAAAACTAGTTAGGTGCTTGGATATGCTATAAGCATATGAATGATGAATATCCTAAGACTAAGTTTTATAAACAAATGTAATAAAGGCTTTTCAATAAAGGGAAATTAGCTTAGCACCGAGTGAAATTGACATTGAGAGGTGTTGACTTTCCTTGGAGGAATATTCACCATTTGTCCTTTATAGAGTGTTGACTTCCCTTAGAGGAATAATCACCTATGGACCTACATATGGTGTCGACTTCCCTTAGAGGAATACTCACCTATGTACTTACATGAAGTGTTGACTTTCCTTGAGGAATATTCACTCATGTTTTCTCATGAGGTGAGGCCCCATTACCAAATGGTATATAGAGGGAATACCTATCTCTTAGTTCCATAAACTATGCTTGCCACATAGGATCTAGCAAAGTGAATTCACTTAGGATGCTAGGATGTATGTTAATGTTCTACCTTGGCTAGGTAGGAACACCTTCCTTTGGTGTAAGGCTCTACAACACCAAATTCCATGATTTGCACCCATGGTCTTAGTGTCGGTTAAGGCTATGGTTTCCCTAAAGTAAAATGGACAATGGAAGTAATTGAATAGGATCCTAACTAGGAGGACTTAAGGTAAGTTACTTAGGATAGGTGGAAGTAATGAACCCATCTAGACATTGCACAAGTGACTCCTTAGGAAGTCTTAGGAAGGTACCTTAATACTTATGATTGTGTATGTGTCCTTTATGTATGATATTGTAGTCTTGGTTTGACTATGATTATATTGTACTATACTTCTATGATGGCATGTATTGTCTTGTGTAGATGCTATGTATGGTTTTCTCTTATGTTCCTAAGGTGATGCATTGCACCAAGTATCCCTAAAGGATTACTTAGGAGGTTAATGAATGGAAAGAAAGAGTTAAATGCTAACAAGGGTAAGTTCACTGTAAAGTGACCTCTATGTGTACTTATATTCTATATGTGCTTTTCTATGATGTTTGGTCTTTAATTGTGTTACTATGAAGTAAGTGGATGATATAAATGATATTGATCAAGGTTTTATGATGATTTACTCAAAATAGCATGAAGTATGATTTCAAAGGAAATGTCCCTTTTAAATGCATGTTTTCGGACGGTTGCCATACTTAGTACATTCTTGTGCTAATCCCATTCTTCTTTACTTTTTACACAAAGTGTAGGTATTAGAATGCTTAAAGAAGGTCTATGATTGGGGAGCTTGATAGGTGATTTCCCAAGCTCAAGGAATGGAAACCTTAAGTTCAAGGATGTCCTACTAATGTCCTTATTGTAAAGTCTATTTAGTAATGTATAGCTTTGTATTATGTCTTAAGGGTTTTATCCTTAATGTACTCTAAAGTTATTGAGTCTAAGAAGGCAAAGGGACTTAGAGTCTAAATATGTATTATGACTTATGTTTTATATATATACGATGTGATGTTTCTAGCATATGATGTGCTATGAAAAGTTTTAAATTTTCCGCTAAATTTACTATGTCAATGCAATGAATGATATGAGAGGCTTGTCTTAGACCTCCGAGAGGTCGACGACGCCGGTTACAATCCAAGATTGTACCCTATCTTCTAGGGTATGCTTTTGGGTTGTGACATGCACTTTCCTAACCGTGCACTCTGTAGTTGCACTTGGAAAGTTCACTCCCTGTCCTAAGAATCCTCACTATGTACTTGGGCACTGCTTAATCTACATGATCATTTTAAATGATCATGTGCTATGGTACCTAGGCTTTACACTTGGATGCCTGGTACCTAATGTGTGTAAGCGAAGAAATTAAGAATTTTATCTTAGCGTCTTCATTAAAGGTACAATTCCTAAACAAGCTTGGATTGGAGCATTTGAACATCAAAGTGTATTTTAAGTTACTTGTTAATACATAGAAATTGGCTAACACCCTTAAGCCAATATTCTCTAACATGCCCAATATTACTCAATATTGGGCATTGCGATGCCTATGTACCCCAATACATATTCTTAAAACCAAATAGACTCTTCACTAGACAAGTACATTTTTTGGAATGTTACATTATCTCTGATAAAATTTAGAGTTTCATAAACAAAATCAGACTTAGGACGAGTATATCTAACCTCAAAAACTGAATAAGTGAGGGTAACGGGATCTCATGTCGGCCTCAGCCTCCCATATTGTTCCCTCAACAAGATGGTTCCTCCATAACACCTTTACGGTGGCAACCTCCTTGTTCCTCAGCTGCTTCACTTGGCGATCTAAAATTTCATCTCGAACCTCTTCATAAGAAAGTTTCGCATCGACTCCTAACCCCTCAACATGCAGGATGGATACTAGATCACCTAGACACTTTTTAAGCATCGAAACATGAAACATTGGATGAACAGAAGCCAAGTCATTTGGTAACTTCAGTTCATAGGCAACATTCCCTACTCGCTGTAAGACCTCATAAGGACCTATAGACCTCGGACTGAACTTCCCTCTCTTACCAAACCTCATCACCCCTTTCATGGGTGATATTTTCAGGTAGACTTGATCACCTACCTCGAATTCAAGAGCCCTCTTCCTGTTATCAGCATAGGATTTTTGACGACTGTAAGTAGTAGACAATATATCCCTGATCATTCTCACCTTTTCCATAGCCTCATGTATGATCTCAGGGCCAAAGATGGAAGACTCTCCTACCTCAAACCACCCAATTGGGGACCTACATCTTCTGCCATACAGTGCTTCACAAGGTGCCATCCCAATACTGGAATGGTAGCTATTATTATAAGAGAACTCAATCAGTGGCAAGTGATCATCCCAACTCCACTTGAAGTCAATAACACATGCTCTCAGCATGTCTTCAAGGGTCTGAATGGTACGCTCTGCTTGTCCATCCATCTGAGGATGAAAAGCAATACTGAGCTTCACCTATGTACCCAATCTCTTTTGGAAAGATCTCCAAGAGTGAGCAATGAACTGGGCTCCCCTATCCGAAATGATAGATAAAAGGATCCCATGCCACCTCACTATCTCCTCAATATACATCTTGGCATAATCTTTGGCCCTGTAAGTAGACTTCACAAGAATGAAGTGAGCAGACTTAGTCATCCTGTCAACAATGACCCAAATGGAATCATGCAGTTTCCTGGTCCTGGGCAGACCAACCACAAAGTCCATATTAATATCCTCCCACTTCCATGTTGGGATCTCAATCGACTAGGTAAGACCTCCAGGATTAAGGTGTTCGTCCTTAACCTTTTGGCAATTGGGGAACTCCTCCACAAAAATAGAAATATCTCGCTTTATACCTTCCCATCAATAGATCTCTTTGAGATCATGATACATCTTGGTGTAACCTGGATGAATGAAATACTTGGAGCCATGAGCCTCTACATTAATATTAGGTCTCAGATTATCAATATTGGGCACACACAATCTGCCCTGGTATCTAAGCACACCATCCCCCCTAGGGAGAATGATTCATTCAGCTTACTCAACACTGAGTCTTTTAACTCAATGAGTACTGGGTCAAGATAACATCTACAAAAAATGAGGATCGTGAACTAGAATGAACTAAAACACCCCAACTTGGTGTATCTACCAGCCGTACACCTAACCTATCCAATTGGTGTACCTCTTTAACCAGCTCTTTCTTCTCATCATCAATATGAGACACACTGCCCATGCTCAATCGGCTCAAAGGATCGGCCACTACATTGGCCTTACCTGGGTGATAGTTGACACTCATGTCATAATCCTTGAGCAGCTCTAGCCATCTTCTCTTACGAAGATTCAATTCTCTCTGTGTAAAAACATACTGATGACTTTTATGGTCAGTAAATACATCAACATGTACACCATATAAGTAATGTCTCTAAAGTTTTAACGCAAATGCCACAGCATCTAACTCAAGATCATGAGTAGGGTTATTATTCTGTGGATTTTCAATTTTCTTGATGCATATACAATCACCTTGCCATCCTGCATAAGAACATATCCCAAACCTACTAAAGAAGCATCACAGTACACCACATACCCTTAACCACTCCTCGGCAATGTGAGAATTGAGGCTGAAGTGAGTCGGTCTTTGAGCTCTTGGAAGCTCTTTTCAGGAGTTTTAGACCACTCAAACTTTGCCTTCTTCTTTGTTAAAGTTCTCAATGGAGCAGCAATAGCAGAAAAGCCCTCAACAAACCTGCGATAGTAACAAACCAAACCCAAGAAACTCCGGATGTCTGTAGGAGTGAGAGGTCTCAGCCTGTTCTTTACTGACTCAATCTTTTTTGGATCAACCTCTACACCCTAGTCGGACACAACATGACCAAGGAAGATCCCTGATCTTAGCCAAAACTCACATTTGCTGAATTTTGCATACAACTGATGTTCGCTGAGTACTTGCAATGTCATTCTAAAATTTTGTTCATGCTCTTCTCAGGTCTTAGAGTATATGAGGATGTAATCTATGAATACTATGATAAAATAATCAAGGTATTCACGGAATACCCTATTGATAAGGTCCATAAACACGGCTGGTGTGTTAGTGAGACCAAATGACATTACAAGAAACTCGTAATGACCATACCTAGTACGGAAGGCAGTCTTAGGAATATCCTCTTGTCTTACTCTAAGTTGGTTATACCTTGACCAGAGATCTATTTTAGAAAAGAAACTTGAACCTTGGAGCTGATCAAATAGATCATCAATTCTGGGAAGAGGGTATTTGTTCTTTATAGTGACTTTGTTGAGTTGCCGATAATCGATACACATTCTAAGGGTTCCATCCTTTTTCTTAACAAAAAACACTGGAGCACCCCATGGGGATCTGCTCGGCTGGATGAAGCCCTTATCAAGTAGATCTTTTGACTGCAACTTCAACTCTTTGCGTTCAGCTAGAGCAATTATATAAGGAGGAATGGAAATTTGTTTGGTGTTGGGATCTAAGTCAACACCAAAGTCAATTTCACGTTCAGGAGGGATTCCTGGTAAATCTTCCGGAAATACATCATAAAACTCATTCACTATGGACACAGAGTCTATGGAAGGAACTTCATGTTATAAGTCATTGACTATGACTAAGTGGTATAAATACCCTTAGATAACATCTTATTGGCTTTAAGATGGGAAACTGTTTGGCCTGTTGGATTTGAAATACGCCCTTCCCATTCTAGCTCTAACTCATTAGGAAATTGAAACCTTACTACCATGTTTCGATAGTCTATGGTAGCATAGCATTTATGGAGCCAATCCATACCCAAAATTATATCAAACTCGAGCATGGTTAATTTTATTAGGTCAGTATAGTTAAATCTATCAACAACAATTATTGGAAAATCTATATATACTCTTTCAGCTCTAATGTTGTCTCCTATGTGAGTACTAACTAGAAAAGGTCCATGCAAGATCTCAGGAAGGAAGTCAAATTTACTAGCTACTAAAGGAGTAACAAAAGACAAGGTGGATCCTGGATCTGACAATGCATACACAGTAAAACAAAATACATGCAAGGTACAAGTGACCATATTAGTTGACTTCTCCTGCTCCTCTCTACCTTTCAAAGCATAGAACATGTTCCTCTTGGGAGGCTCGGCTGCAGCTGTAGGATTAGGCCGAGGCTGAGTATCGGACTTGTCCTGATTCTTCAGATCTGGGCAGTCCCTGATCCTATGCCCACTCTTGCCGCACCCATAGCAGGTATTAGAACCTACCATGCACTCACCTCCATGCAAAAGGCCACACTTACCACACGACTTTCTATCACGCTGGGCATTTCTATCATTGCCTTTCTTGGAGCCAGACTTGCCCCCTTTGGCATTAGTGTTCCTGGAAGGAGTAGCATTACCTGAGTGCTGGTTCCCCTTCTTGAACTTGGTCCTATCCTGGACTCCAAACGAACTCCTACTAGTGCTCGAACCAGCCTAATCCGAGGGGCTAGGCTTCTTGCCTTTTGGCCTCTCTTCCTACGACGACTCTCCTCCACCTGCTGTGCATGTAGCATCAACATTGCAAGGTCCATGTTATCATGCAACATGGCTGCCCAACATTCCTCCTCCAGATCCTCCGATACATCATTCACAAACCTGCTCATCTCATCCTTGCTACTGGGCACCAGGGAAGAAACATATTTAAAAAATTTAACAAACTTCAAGGTGTAGTCCTTGAATGACATACCTCCTTGACGTAGGTTGATGAACTCCTCAACCTTAGCCTCTTTTTTATCTGTGGGAAAGAACCTCTCTAGGAATAAAGTCTTGAGAATGTCCCAAGTGATAGGGACTTCTCCTGGTGCTCGGCCATCTACCCACATCTTGTACCATACCTGAGCCACATCCTTGAGATGGTGTGTAGTCAACTCAGCCTTCTCCTCTTCATTATTACCCATAGTACAGAGAATCTTGTGGACCTTATCCACAAACTCCTGGGGATCCTCATTGGTTCTGGACCCGAAGTAGACTGGAGGATTCATCCTGGTGAAATCTCTAAGTCCACTAGCAATGGTGCTAGCATGTGGGTTCTCCCTGGGAGCACCCTCTCTAGTAGACAGGGCTGTGATAGCCTGTGCCTGAGCAGTGATGGCTTGGGCCATCTAAACAAGTGTTGTTCTCACTTCTTCTCCATCCGTCAATGTAGCTGGGTTGACAGGCACTTGAACTCCAGCAGCTGGGGCTTGAGGATGAGCTTGGTTTCCCGCAGCAGCTGCTTCTCCAACTCTCCTGCCTGCGTTTCTTCTAGTGCTCATTTTTCTACACACAGACAGGAAGAAAGTTAGATGATAGAATGACACAACATGTAAAAACTCTACACAACACGATAAAGAGTAGAAGAAGGGAAGATTCTTAACATCATTAAGTATCTAAGTCATGGTTGTGGTGCACTTCACAACCATAAGCTAGAAACTACGCAACGTGGTTGTTTTGAGCCTTAGTTCCTAGGTAATTTAACCTCATGCTCTGATACTAAGTTTGTCACACCCGGGTCCTAGACCCTAGATGAGACCGGCGTCATTAACCTCTCAGAGGTCATAGATAAGCCTCTTCTTAGCTTTCATCACAATCATACAGTTAAATTTAGTGGAAACTTTAAAACTTTTTAAATTTACTAAAGTGTACTTACACTTCATATAATTCTTGCATAAGTGTGATATACTAACAGGTCAAAATAAAAAAACATCTATTAACAGATTGAACAATTGAAATAAGAATTCATAATATCTTTAATAGTTGCCAAACCGGCCTTAATACAAAATATCGAAAAAATGTTTGAAAGGAAACGCTAGGGACAACATCCACTAGCTATGTCTAATCTACTAAAGCTAGAAAATAAAGCTTAGGCATCCTCGAACTCAAGAGGACCTACCAAAGTCTGGAGGTACTAGTCCTAACAGCTTCAACTAATCTTCAATCTTCTTCAAGGACCTGCACCTATAAAAATAGTAATTGTATATAGGTAAGTACACACTTGTAGTAAGTATGGGTGTATGCACATAAACACATAAGGACTATGCATGATCAAGGAAAGCTCTTCCTATAGCAACATGCAATTTTGGGAAAGTGAAGTCACTTCACTTTCCAAATTCGTTATTTATGAATCATGCAATGAATATGACATATTTTCATGCATTTAAAGTACATAACTCATTTTATATATGAACATCATACCTTTGAATCATGAACATAATTTTAGAACAACTCAAGCAAAATTTAATATTTTTGCTCCCCTTAGGCCGAGAGCTCCCTCTCCCAGACTTAGTTTTATTTTAAGTCTTTTCTTCTTTTTGTGGTGTAGTGCAGTGATCTCCTTTGATCCTATGTTTTACTTACGAGTGTAATGATTCATTGTAGTCACATTGCTACAATGAATCAAGTAAGTAATCCAAAAGACTAAGGAAATGATTTGACTACCCTACTCACAAGTTGTTCTTTTTATTATTGTTAAATTGGGCATGAAGTCTTTATAAGCCAATCTTTATTGGCTATGCCCATTCTTTGATCATTTGAATAATATAAAGATGCTAGGGTATATATTCATACTCTAATTGATGAGTCATTATGTTTTGCTCCCTTTATTAGCATAAACCAATAACTGTTTAAACTTCATTCTTATCAAACACTGATGATTTGATATTCTTATGCTTTTGCTTACTTAGTTCACTTTGAACTTACATTTCTTCATCTTTTATCTCATGTTCACCTTGAACATGCTAGGTTGACTTAGGATATTCTTTTAAGACTTCCATTAGGATCTTTTCTGTACAATGACTAAGAATGACTTACATCATTCTTATGTAGCTAGACTTCCATTGGGAGTAGCTAGACATTGTAGTTAATAATAATCCTCATAAAATCAAACTACACCATGGCTACTTTAGAAGTCTACTTGTTCCATGTATGAGTTGAATCAGATGATACACCTCATACTAAGTATATCTCTTATAGGAGTCATTAGTCATAGTTGATGCAACATATTCATATCATACGTCTTACTCATATTTCATATAGTTGATATCATGAGTAAAAAATACCCATAACTCCTTCACAAGTTCACTTGTGTAATGTACATATAAAGTCCCGTACCCCCACATATCATAAGCAAACCCATAAAGAAGTTATAAGAACATTCACATACTTCATTACTCATCATAATTAGTAAACCAATCATAACATCATTCATAAGTAACCATGCACTCCTCTAAGGACCCACTTGTTCAATGTATAAGTAACGTCCCATACAATCACCTACACTAAGTAGTATCCTTCAAGAAGTCTAGTTAGAATTCATGTTATTATCTTAATTCATCTTTTAAGCATACGGCAAATTTTGGAGTAGATGAGTTAACTAGCCTTTTTACTTGATGAAACAAAAATATCCTCTCCTGGCTTTGTTATATCATCAATTATGGAACCAACTAAACACAAAGTATGTATGGAAGAATAACTAATGATACAAATTGTATAAAAACACCAAAACACCGTTTATGTGGAAGATGCTTGATTGGCTGTTGGAGTAAAAATTGGGCTAATTACAAACAAATAAACATTTTATCAGTCCATATTTAACGTTGATAGCAAAATGGGCTTGATTTCTTAATTTTATATTGTTGTTGTGTTTATTTTATACAAATCTAGATAAAAGCTTTATCTCAATCGAGCAAACATTTCCTCTTTTTTAGCTTCATTTTTATTGTCGGTATTGATTTTGATTAGAATAAGTTTCAGGTGTTTACCCTTTATTTCCTTTCTAGGTTATGTAATTTTTTATTTTTTTTATTTTGATTGAAACAGAATTGATCGGAGTAGCTAGACATTGTATTTATTTCTCAAGGGATGTGATTGTTTCTTGGCATTCTAAAAGCCTGTTAGCAACCACTGCTAAATCTTCCTTGTAATTAAAAAGTTCACATCGATGTGTCTTTACAGGAATGACAATCAACACAAGATAGGTTGACAGAAAGGGTTATCTGTTTTATTTTTAGTTCACCATTTGAACCTTAGCTTCCTGGACTCTTTTCCTAAGCTCATTTATGTTCTTTTGCTTTCCAACTGCTCATTACTGGCAGTTTGTGTTGTTTAATTGCTCAAATCTCTCTCTATTATCTTTATTTTTAGTTCATATTTATTTATTTCATGGAAAATGATAATATATTAAATCCATAGTTGAAGATAAGCCTCCGTCTCATCATTTAAACTAGAAGCAGACTTTGCAATCAAATATTCTCCTTCCATAGAAATCTTGCTTTCCACCTTCCAATTAAATCGTGGACTGAGCCAGTCACAAAATCTAGCGACTCCACCAATCGTGGCCTATATCTAGTGTCATTGTTGTTAGGACCATAATAGAAGATACATGTAACTCTCCCTACAACAAACTGAACTTCTTCAGCAGTGGGTCTCCATTGCTCAGCACACGAAAAATTAATTCCCATACCAACACTAAGTAATCTTAGGATGTGCACTGTATAGAGAACACAAAACAGTTCCTCTGAAAAAGCCTATCATCAAAACAAACAATTTTCAAAATTCTTTTACAATACATGCATATTTAATTTGTCAACTCGTTCAACTGACAATTGTTAATGTGAATGAAGGAAAACCAAAGTTATTAACTTCCAATATACTGTTGTTTTCATAGGTGGGGACTTATGGTTAGACAATAGGAAAACTAGTGAAGTTTACTAAGTGAAAGACATTATCTGTTGTTTTGCACAATATGTCTATTTTATTCTTAGACCTTTTTTAAATGCAGATTTTTTTAAATACATGAGAACTCATTGCTATTAGTTGAGTCTGGATGTGTCTATTGTTGTTATCAATAAAGAATTTCACTAATCTTCATTCTTTTGTAGAAAAAATATCAAGAAATATTAAAGAACCAAACACAAACTCAATCTGATATTGATCAATGGCAAGCATATTATCAAGAAATGGCAGGGGAAAAGAAAAGAAGGATATATGGTCTTGGATCTCAAGCAAAAGTATTTTATGGACCAAATTTTTGTGTCTCTTCTGGATCTGATGCTTCTGGCTCAGTACAATGTCCAAATACTCAAACAACTGAAAATGTAGATGAGTTAGTGGTGTGAATAATTCCTTCGCGAACTGATCACTTGCTTCCTATATTTGTAGAGCAGGTACGTGGTTTGATTTCACCAGCCTCATCTCAGCCAGACTCTCCTACCAACCATCCATCAATTATTACACTTGTAATTCCTGCTCCAACTGCAACAAATATTGATGAGGATCGTACATCACTTTCTGAGGAATGATTGTGCATCTCTAGTCTCTTCTATTTAATTTTTTTTAGCTAGATTCTGTTGCAAATGCTTTCAACTATATATTTTTCTTGAAATTTATCATTGGTGATATTTTGAACTTGGTAATATAATTTGCACTTAGCTATGTACTTTGAATCTTGTAGGATATTAATTTCTACATATTAAGTTAATTTTATGATTATATAATATTTAATTACACAAATAAAAAAAATATTGATAGATTTGTGACAAATTATTTTCGTCACTAAATTAATGGAGATAAATTAGCGACAAAATATTTGGTCGCCCTATATGATGGAACGACAAATAATATATAAAATGAGGACAAACTTTTTTGTCGCTAAAGAAACTGGTGACGAAATTAGCGACAATAATTTGGTCGCCAATATGTTGAGACGACGAAATAAGTTACAATAACAACGACATAAATCACAAAAATAGTGACAGATTTTTCTATCCCTAATCTTGCCGACGAATAACTTTTGTCGCAAATCCTTCACTAAGTTTGTGACGGATTCAATTGTTTCATCGCTAAATGGTTAGCTACACGCAATGTAGTGATGAATAATAATTTGTCGTTGTTCTGTCACTAAACCAAAACAGCGACCAAATAAGCTATTTAGCGACTGATTTGGTTTGTCGCTAAACATTTTTTTTTGTAGTGTTTCCTTGATATGAGATAGTGTTTATGAAGGTCTCGTTTCTTTGTGTATGAACTATAAATGAGAACAACATATGATATGTACAAGCATGGTGATCCAAAGGTAGTACTTAGTATATATAGGGATATGGGGCTTGATCTACACTTTGCACAAGTGCAATCTAGGGTTACTTATGTGGTTATTCAATTATGACGTAATGATTTGAGACATAGTGTGATAGACACTTCTTCATTTTATAAATGACTTCGCTTGTGAAGAAAAGTTTTAAATTTTCTGCTATTTTCATATTCTTTAATGTTCATGATATTCTAAGGGCTTGTATAAGAACTCTTCAAGGCAGAATACGCCATGTTACGACTAGGGAGTGTTCTTGAGTCATGAAAAACATGGGATCAGAACTTAAGGTTTTGAAATGGTCTTAGGATGTATCAAACCACGTGTAGTAGTATCTTGTTCATATGTGTGAGTCGTGACACATATATGAGCAAGATGATATAGGACGTTAGGAAGTTTCATTTCTTCATTTTCTAAGTCTTGCCATAGATCTCTGAGTTCTCTCTGTTATCCTTTATCTAATGGTCTTTAGGTTGTGACCACTAGAAGCTCTCTTGCTAGAAGGAGAGAGGGAGAAAGGTTTGTTATAATTCCAATTATGGTGATGTGACTTGTCATATTCGAGGTAGTACATTAGGATACTGTATTTAGTGTGAATAATTCTTCATACTTACCTTTGTGTAGTGAATATTAGTTAGAAGAACTTATGTAGACAAATCAAAGGGGGAGATAGTGTGCCTACTCAACAAGGTAATTGTGAGGTCATGTTTGGTTGATTCTATAACCCATATAGTTAACTTTTTAGTTCCGCAATTAGCCTATATGAGGGAGGAAGCTGGAAAAAGAAGTTATATTCCATAGGTTGGGATTATATTGCCTTTTAAAGTTGACTTTGAGGTTGAATGTCCCACCTATTTGAGGTAAGGAAGAAAAGTATAGGTGTTGACCAACTTCAAAAGAGTTAGTTGTCTTTTAAGATTGATCTTAAGCATGGTCATTTTAGTATGGTTCTTAGATAATGCCTAGGCGAGGTTGGTTGGTAGATTCCACCAAAAAGTTATGATAAGGGTTGAAATAGTCTATAGTTGTCTTGATCTAAGTTTAATGAATGAGAAAAAAAGGTTTCATGGGTCAAATATAGAGGAGATCCTCTAGAGTTTATAGATAAGATTGACAAGGTAAGGAACGTTGTAGGAATAATTTCGGTAATACTTGTGTTTCTTGACATGATAAATAGGATATGGTGAACTTTTGTGTTATCTTTAGTATTCAGGGATTTTAAGTAGGGACGTTTGTTGTGGATTGGTATTACCCAACTTAACCATAATGAGAGTTATGGTGTGATGGACTTTGAGGAATAGTGGTGCGTGATGGTGCCTAGATATGTTGAGTGAGAAAACTCTTTTAAAAGTGGGTAGAAGTGAAATCCTCAATGCTTTTGAATTATCATATGTAAGGAGTGTGAATATTTATATATGACTTGCTCCGATATTAGAATTTAACCGTATGATGTTTTAAAGAGTGTCTTTATGCTTACCTCTAGCCAGAGATAATGTTCTCAGATTGTAAGGTCATTAAGTGTACTTGATGTTCATGAATTATGCTTGCTTGAAACTCTCCGTTGATAGAATCTCTTTGGGTGATGTATATGAACTGTTGAGTGTCCTAGATGTTCATGTTTGGATTTAATTGAAATCCTCATCTTATGGAGTGTACTGAGTTGAGAAAATTAGAACCGGGTTGGTAGACTCATATGAACCCGTGAGTGATATCCTAGTGGAGGTCTTAGAAAGGGATGCTACTAGAATTAACTTGGAATACTTTTTGGATGGAGCTACCGGTATGTTGGTAATTTTATGTGAAAATAAGTGTCATGTTGTATTCAGGTATTACCATATCTAGTATGACGCCCTATTGGGCCATGAGGATTAAACTTCTCGGGATGAATTCATAGATCCTTTTTTTGGATTTTACCAAGGTTAATGGTTTAAAGTTAGTAAAAAGGGGTTTATGGAAGATGTCCCTTTACCTTGTTCCCTAGAAATACTCTTGTTGACTTGGTGTAACATGGCATGCTATACCTTGATATGACTCTTAGTATGGATGGGTTACATACTTTGTGTGTTTTTATTGATGTCAGGACTCAAAATTGTTACAATAATAAGGGTCTCTTGAGTATGTATTAGTTACAACCTTTTGAGTAGATGTCAACTTAGTAGAATTCCATCCTATTTTTGATTTGGTACTTTTTCTGGCATATGAGGGTGGTATTGCTATATGTTGAAGACCATGGAATTTTGCAAAGATTGCAAAATGTGAGTTTTTTTATGTCTTTAGGAGTGCTTGAAAGAAGTTTTATTGAGGGTTGTAGTGAGGTCTTCCTCCTAAGGAAGAGTGGTGTGCTTAGAAAGCATGACTTATTGAAATTCGGACATCCTCATTTCTTCCTTCCATTTCTATTCTAGCGTGAGACCAAGAGTTCCTAGTTGTCCTTATGTTATGTTTAGTAGTCATGTATGATTTATATGATTTCATGATTTCCTTACGATATGCATGTTCCTGAGAATTCGTGTCTTGAGATAAAAAAAAGTGAATTTTCACATCTCATGTCCCTCATGTTGATAGGCAATTAGAATAAGAAACCTATGTATTTCATGAGGTGAATGGTTTAAATGTGCTTTTGAGGAGTAATTGCATAGTTGTCTTAAGTTGATATGATAGACGTGATTTGAGTTGAAAAAAGGAAATTCATCAAATAAAATGAAATATATCTAAGATTCATGCATATTGAGTTTGTAGAGGTAGTCCCTATTTTGTCATGTTGTATGAGGTATGTTTTAAATGGAGATTTTCTCCTAAGTTGTGCATTGACTGTAATATGGCTACTTGACATCCTGATGTGAATTAAAGAACAAGCTTGAATGTGTTCTTATGAAATAACATGTTAGCTCCTTATGTGGTGTCTAACTTTCTTAGAGAGTGGAGGAGGTAGTTCCTCCTATGTATATGTGAAATGATGAGGTTTGTGCATTTCCATACAAAAACTTGTATTTGTTTTTAACAAACATGAGTTGTTTGAGTTCATTCCCTCATGTTGTTGTGCATTTGTTAGAAGTGATATATTATACTTCATGAAAATAAGACATGAGCATGTCTTAGTGAGGAGTTGAGAAGCTCCTTTTTGAAAGAGTGATATTGAACATGGAAACTTGCATATGAGCTTTATGATAGCACATGAGTATATTATGACTAGGAGAAGGTATTTCCTCCTTGAACATAACAAATTATATAAGTTCATGAATATGGATTGATAAATGTAGTTTCAACTTCCTTCTATTTGCATTGACTAAGTTGAAATTGAGTTTAAGTTACTCCTTTTGTAATGATGCTCATTATGTGTGGTGTATTTTTAAGTTGTACATCACTTTCACATGCTTTTTGGGATTCTAGTTTGATTTTTGATTCCTTAAGATGTTTTTAATGTCATTCGGGGATAAATGTTCCCAAGGGGGGAATATTGTAAGACCCCATAAAAAACTAGTAAGACATAGCTAAGGCTTGACTAAATCTAGTAGGTTGAACTGGAACCTCAAATATTAATTTACGGTTGGAAACTTGTTTAAATTATTAAAAATTGCTATTGAAGTTAGTTTGGTGATTTTAGAGGTCAAACGTCAGGAAACGACTAAAACATCCAGAAACTAGTTATTTGAACTAGTGAGTTGTAAGAGTCTTGTCATTGAGGTTTTGGGTGTTATTTGAGGGGTAAAACTGGTAGAAGTTTACTCCTGCACTAAGATGGACATGTTTAGGGTGAAACATTAGGGTACAACCACCCAAGGGGTTCTTGAGAAGGACCCAACCATTGGTCAAAAGCTGTCAAAAAACTGGTTGGCGTACGACGGGTATTGATAGACGGACAATGGAACCATGGGGCGTGGATTGGTATCTTCGGTTGAGGCATAGTCTCCCCGACAAGACATCTCCCTCCCCAAAATTTGACTCAAACGAAGCCCATGCATTACGTGGCGTAACACCACCTACAGTTCGTAGGTGGTGGCCTTAGTTGCTGCCAGTTTCCAGCCTTCTAGTTTTTTTAGTTGGTGATTGGGAATCAAGTTGTTTAATTTATTAAGGGCACACGGGGGTTGTTTATCTAGTTGATTAATCACCTTTATAAGCTATCAAGACCCTAAACTAAGCCTTCAAAACAGTCCTAAAAACATGTTCCCTAAAAACATTTTTTATATTTTATTTAAGTTGAGGGTCAACTTCAAAAGGTCATACATAGCTCAAAACGAATTAGGTGGTGAATTACTTATCCAATAGAATATCACTGAGTCCTCTTTCCAACGCCACCGAGTTTGCCTAATTTTGATATAGTAGTAAAAAGTTATGCCCAAAATAGTGAAGCACTATCAAAATTATAGAGGCCAAACTACAGACAGTAACTCAACCTACGGTCCATAGGTGGCCATCCATATGTGCTGACACTTTTGGTAAATTTAGTTTTAATTTGGGGGTTTGGGGATTAAGTTAACTAATTTATTAAGGGCTTAGGGGTCGTTTAAATGGTCAAATAACCTCCTATAAATTGTTAATTAGACCCTAAAACATATCCATTAATTCACCACAAGTGAAGACCCAAAATCATAACTATCTTTACGCCCAAACATTTTCCAAACTCTTCTCCCAAAAACCTCCAATGAAAACGTAGAGAAGATCAAGTAAAGCTTGAATGTTGAATCTTTTTCAATAGATTTTCATGGAGTTCTACATCTAATGTATGAGAGCTCTTCACTCTTGGAATCCTTTTCCCAAGAGATCCTTTCAAGATTGATTTGAAAGTTCCCCAAATTGCTAGGTTTACTCAATTTCGTGGGCCTCTTTTTAAACTTGATTTCTTTTATCTAAATTTATTATTTATGATTATATATGGATGTTTATATATGAACAAGTAGTGTTTATGGTTTTTGACCAGATTCTCTCAAGACCCATGAATCTTCCTTCTTTCTCAATTCTAAGCCCTAACTTGTGTAGGATGATGATTGAAAGGTGAGAACCTAGTATGTTTCTATATAATTCGTTGTTGTATTGTGATGCTAACCTATTTGATGGATGAATATCATGAATTTAGGGTTAAACCTTGAAATGAATCTTGAAGGCTATGAGTAAGGGCTTTCAAGGTTATGAACATGTTATTGTGGAATTGTGTATTCACCTTTGGTAGGGGTGTTGACTTGATGTATGTATTGTGGAGTTGAATTATTATTTCCTCTGCCCTAATGGGTTTGGTTAGTATATGTGGGGTATGAGAAATCATATGTACATTGCACAAGTGAAATTGTGAAGGGGTTATAGGTATAGTTTACTAATAATATGAACTATATCAAATATGACTAAGATGTATGATGTGAATATGTTGCTGTAACGACCTGCTTAGTCGTTTTGAGCAGCAGATTTTATTTCTGGAAAAACTGTCTGAGACGACGTATCCAACGACGGACCGTCATGGGCACGACGGACCGTCGAGGGTGTCTCGTTCCAAACACTTGGAATTCTTATATTTGAGTGCTGAAATCGACTCTCTGAACTCTGTGACGGACCTGCAGGACGGACCGTCATAGACACGACGGACCGTTGTGAGGTTCCGTTTCAAAACACTTCAACTCTTGAGAATTGGGTACTGGGAGAAATTCTCTGTCCGTCGGGACGGAAGTGCAGGACGGACCGTCGTAGGCACGACTGACCGTCTCAGACTCATCAAAGAAATTGAGTCTCTGAAGGTTGTGACGAACCTGTAGGACGGACCGTCGCAGGCACGACGGGCCGTCACAGGTTGCGTAATCCCAGTCTGGGTCGGATTTCTGGGTAAGTTTTAAGGGGGCGTTTTGGACTATTCCTGCTATAATTATAAATTTAGTGGGTTAATATTAATAACTCAAATTCTTGGGGGTGTAAAGGAGATGACCTTGAGTTACTTAGTGGGTTATTTCCTCATCTTTTATACCTAATTATATGCTAATTAGGGAAAAGAGAGAGGGTTTTTGAAGAAGAAAAATAGAGAGAACAAGGAGAAGAGAGAGGAACGATCGATAGAGGGAGACAAACGAAGAGGAAACAAAAAGCTTTGAGAGATTGCTTGCTTGATCAAGAATCCTTGGTGAAGGTAGGTTATGGTTTTGATACTATTCGTAGTAAACTCTTAATAGCGAATGATATGTATTGGTAGTATTGTAAACCCTTCTATATGCTTAATTGTATGCTTGCATGAATGTGATTATGTGATTGTGATAAAATAAGCATAATGAAGCTTTTTGAATCCAAAATCTTGAAGAACCCTAATTCACCTTGTTATTGATGATGCCTTGGTATAAAAGAAGGCTTGATGAATTGATAGAATGATGTTAGTGGAGGAGTGTGTTGTTAGTGGGAGGATCGGGTGTCACGTTCCGACACGTAGTAATTAGGGGATCGGAGTGTCACGTTCCGACACATAGTATTAGGGGACGTGTGTCACGAACCGAAAGTTGATTAGGGGGATAGGAGTGTCATGTTCGACCACATAGTATTAGGGGCATCGGGTGTCCACGAACCGACACTTAGAATTTAGAATTAGGGGATCGGAGAAAGTGTCACGTACCGACACATATTATGTGTAAGGGTGATCGGGTGTCACGAACCGGACCAACGTAGAATTAGGGGATCGGCGTGTCACGTATCACCATAGTCCGTAGTGGATCGGCGTGTCACGTACCGACACAAGCGGAAGAAGATAGATCTTGAGGAGATGTTACTCTACCTCAATTGTAATGAACCTAAATTTCCCACATGAGTGGTATTGAGCTTGAGTCTCCTGGATGAACTTGGTAGTACTTATTGATGATTATAGTACTGTTGACTACTGTTGAGTATGTAGTTGGATTAGATTATGAACTCGATCATAATGTTTCTAATTTTGAGTTGCGATGATAACCTACTCAGAGTATGTGTTTTGTACTGACCCCCTACTTGTTGTTTCTTTCTTTGTTATTTGGGGAATGCAGCAAACGTACCGTCGTCTTCAACTCAACAGCAATTCTAGCCAGTCTTCACTACACCGGATTTCAGGGTGAGATAATGCTTCTAGCTTGGACTGGATCTTCTCTTCAAGTCTTGATGCCTTGAACTTCCGGCATGGACTAGCCTTTTATTTATTTTAGCTTCTTAGATACTTTTAGATTAGTAACTTGAGGATAGATGTTCTTGTGATGATGACTTCCAGATTTTGGGATAATGAGTTATAAATTTTAGAAGTTATTTAATTGATTTCGTTAATGAGTTTTAAGTCTTCCGCTTTGTATTTTTGTTCAATATGTTGGGGTTTTAGATTGGTTGGTTCGCTCACATAGTAGGATAAGTGTGGGTGCCACTCGTGGCTCGATTTTGGGTCGTGACAAACTTGGTATCAGAGCATTAGGTTCGTTGGTATCATCACACAAGACGCGTCTAGTCGAGTCCCTAAAGAAGGTAGGGGGACGCCTTTACTTTTCTTTGAGAGGCTATAAGCCTTTAGGAAAATTCCACTCTTTCTTTCTTTCTTTCGTGCTATTCCTTGGATTCAATTGGTATCTAGGTGATACAAATTGGTATCTGACCATCTTCACTCTATTTCACAGATGGTTATAACTAGAGCAACGACTGCACCAACACCGGCAAGACAAGAAACGTCTGAGCCAGCCACGGGGGCTGTAGCTCGGAGAGGAACAGTCGCGAGAGGCCGTGGAAGAGGTCGTGGGAGGACGTCCTCTAGAGGAAGAGGACAAGCACCTAGCCCACCTGGTACTAGGGCGGTGACTCCTCCACCGACGGAGGAAATGGTAAGAGAGGGTGAGGAAGGGGAGAGACTATGAACAAGCACAGAATGAGGAATTGCCACCCCAACCTACCCCAGAGATGATCAATCAGGTTCTTGATTATCTTAGCGGGTTATCTGATCAGGGTCAGACACCTCCAGTGTTTTCTGCACCAGCACCTCAGGTTCCGGAGATACAACATGCGGCCACTATGGCTCCCTGCATGGATACTTCATTGGAAATAGGCACGTTTCCTCGTCTGACTACAGGGCCTATAATGACAAATGATCAGCATGAACTTTTCAGTAAGTTCTTGAAATTGAAACCTCCAGTCTTCACGGTTGCGAATCTGAGGATTGTTTTGCTTACGACTTTTCTGGTTTGATGTCATGAGTCTACTACAGGATGGGTATACGTAGAACGGTTTGGTGT